>CM039504.1:21117367-21235953 GCA_022432975.1 Begonia masoniana
AAAAACGGTAAGTAAGAAATGAAAGTATTATGTAAAAAACACATGGTGGTTATTGGGAAGAGGTTTAGGGAACCTGACGTTCCGTGGTGAGCGGGTCTTCCTCTCTTCAGATGGTGTGGGCTATCTACTCGCTTGATGTGCCATATCCATCTGTCAAGCGATGTCCCAATAACCAAAGACTGACACGGACTGATAATGAAATGACATGGACGGACTATTTCATAGCATTGCATACACATGTTCATGTATTGGCATTTACGTAGAATTTACTTAGATTTATCTCATAGGCGGCTTTATGGTGTAGGTGATCTCAAGCAAAGTGAGGATGACGCTCCTCCACCTGACGCACAGGCAGATTGAAGAAGTATACCCGTGGGAGTGCGCTGGGCAGTCGAGCGACTTTTGACCCGTGGGGGAGCGACGTATAGGTATTTTGGGTTACAATGGGTAGAAAATGCATAGATAGTACATTTAGGTTGATGTAGTGCTCTGGTTGGAGTTTTATGTTGTTAATAAAATATTTTGATGAATTATATGGCTAGGTTCACTTTGAGTAATTTTTGTGACGACCCCAATCCGATCAGGGCCGCCACGGACTTCCGTGACGTAATCATTTAATCATCATTTTTTTTAACACTTACCATAACCCTTAAACAAACTAACCATAACATAACCTTAACTTTAAACTCTCGTAACCACGTAAGTTTTTCTTTTATATCACTCATAACGTGTCGACTTCTAAACCATTAAATTGAAGTCTCGGACTGTTGAAATCCCTTAAAATCACTTGTTCGTCAATCATCAACACACAACACTAATATAACCTACAATTTCGGAAACTCAAGAAACGAACTGCGTGGATCGCTCTAAAATCGAGCGTATCCTTACCCGTTCAAAATAACCAAACAGTTCCAGTATATTTCTAAAACTAAGACTCCACATTCTAAACGTTCTACTTCCACTATATATACATCAAAACTCGACTTTTCATACCTTTTCTATCAAAACATACGATCCACATACTTAAACATTTTCATACTTTCACAAACAAAACCGACACGTAGACCTACTAACCAACAAAACTAACTCACATCCATTTGCCACAAAAACAGTTCGGGGCACACCATCGGATCATCAAGTCAGGCCAAAACACACCCCGTCGCCACGAGCACCACCCGTCGACCACCTAGTCTTTGTCATCAAGAGGAACTCTCACCTTCACACCTGTCACCTACATCATATACATAAACAGTAAGCCTAATGCTTAGTAAGAGGATGCACTATAATGACGTATGCATGAATGCATGAACTTTTCATAAAATATGTTCATTTACTTATTCTTTTTCTTTTTCATTTCGTTAACATGGATTAAGGTGGCATCTTGTCAGCGAGTGTAGGCCAAGTGCGTGTACATAGTCCTTTCAGCCGTATTCATGATCCATTGCGTGGATAGTGACAATAGTTTTATTGTTATGGCCATACAGTCCCACCCACACTTATCATTGCTTTCCTTTACATACATCATACATGAACGTTGCATAGGACATTGAGAAAACATGATGCTGAGGACTCTACGTATAACATATCATCAAGACATATCATCAAACATTTACAATGTACATGACATACATTATTCTTAACGAACTTCACAAATAACTAATAACGAGCATCCTAAGCTACCCGACTCAGTAAACCCCACAATCAGGAAATCATCATCGAAATACAAAGCCTATCGTTGACACGATGTAGGGCCTTAAGGGCCGGAAACCTAACATCCACTTACCTGGCGTCCTAGCTATGCCGAGCACCGTCCTTGAAGAGCTTGGATTACCTAAGGCATTTCATAGCACGTCGTTATTATTAATCTAAATCATCAATTTCAAAGCTAAACAAATCCCGAGCTAAGACAATTTCTTCAAAAACTCTTAACTCATTTCGTTCGGGCATAACTAAACTCTTATTTTTGTGAAGACATCTCCAATTATTATTCTAGCCTAATCCAACTAAACCTAATTAAATGGGCCACTAATTTTGGTTCGGTAAAAAATCGACCCCGAAACTTCAAATGTGCATAACTTTTGCGTCGGTTATCAGAATCGAACGATTCCAGCAGCGACGTACTCCTCTAATAACCTATTTTAACCTGCCAAAAGAAATTTTAAAACAAACAACCCTAGCTAGGTTAAAATATCAAAAAACCCGAATCTGCCCTTAATCGGAAATTTCCCCATTTCCGATTTTTCATCAAATTCCACCTATTTCCTCACCAATAGACCACTCACACCTTCAATTTGACTAATCTAACCAAAATCCAGAGCTACACTCACCAAAACACGAAATGCCTTAAATCGGGCCTCACTGAATTTCCGCCCAAACCGGGCTCAACACGGCCAGGTGACCAAAGCCGGACCAAGGGTCGGCAAAACCCACTCCGGAGGTGACCAAAATTGGCCGGTGATCGGAGCTCAATCGAGCTCGGCACCCTCGGCCACAAACCTAATAAAACAGGCCAAAAAATCGAGCTTACCGTTCGGTTTGTGCGCGAGGATGGTCGAAATCGCACGTCGCCGTCGTCGGGCCAGAAAACGGCGAGAAATTGCCGGCGTTCGTCGATCGTCGCCTCCCTCGTCTCCCCTGTTCTTCGCTCGCGGAGCTCGACTCGAACGACAGAATGGCTTCGCCATTCGTTCGTTTGGTTTTTATTTTTATAAAAACAATAATAATAATAATATAATAATAATAATATATAATAATAAATTATAAAACTAAAACTATTTCTTTAATTTAAACTAACTAATTACCGTTTAACTCTCTCATTTTCGACCATTTCGAATTTCATTAAATCTCATTAGTAAATTATAACCCACGGCTTAATTTCACTGGAAATACCCAAACCCAAATAATTAACCAATTAGGTTACCAAATTTATTCACTTTCTTTAAATTACTTAAAACAATTATTTATAAACAATTACCTATCATGTTTATTTCTTTAAAAAAAATTCCCGGGTGTTACATCCTTCCCTCCTTAAATGAAATTTTGTGCTCAAATTGTTGCTTAGTCATCCTCTTATTTCTCACTCCAATGCTACCACCGAATTACTGTTGCAATACTAAATCTTGATTTCACTATAAGCCTTAATCACCTATCAGGTAATGACAATTCCTAGATCTTCAAAGTTGTGATTCTCCTAACTATGCATTTGTAACTCAATCACTCATACGTCCATTGCTTTCAACCTAATCCATCATCACTTAATCTCTCACATCTCTCCCAACTCAACCTCCACTCTAGTTTTCCTCGAATTAATTCAATCGCTTCCTACTTTTCTCATACCACATCAATCTAACGCATCTATAGCCATCATAATTCCTCGAAGTTTCTTCTCTTACTTATACGAAGGACCTAGTACATAGCCTTCTTATCCTAATTCTTCCACTTCCAAATCCTCCTATACCTTACCATCAAATTTTTAATCCATCACTCACCCCATACACCCATGGACATTGGGCAAACATGACGTCCATTAGTCACTCTAATACAATCCTAGTACTCGGGGCTCTGAATACGTAAATTTACCCATTCTCTTTCAAAGTATTCTCTAAGTCTTTATAATTATGTCCACAATGCTCGTTTGTCCAACTTGTGCCTCGGTTTTCATCAATCACTAACAAATTCTTAAGTCTGAACAAAGTCGTTAAACTATTCACCCAACACCTTAAAGGGTGTATAAACAGTTCGACGCAACTTACGAGTCGAAACTTTCCTAATACCTCTTGTTCTAACTTCACTTCTAAGCTCACTTGCACAGTCTTCGTGCAAATCATTCTTCCTCTCATCCAATATGCTCCAAACTCTACAACCTTAACTACTTACAAAATCGTTGGCGTCTACTTCGTTACATACGAGTCGAGCCTTGAAATTGCCTAATTTAAACTTATTCCTAATGTATTTGATAACTCACCAATCCCTCGATTCGCACGACTTCACATTCAAGTTTAACTTCAAATCTTAACCCTTTATTTCATCAAACAAAATGTCCTACACTCATTCTTAATATCTCACAAGGACTTCCCCCAAAGTTACGATCTAGTCCACTATCTTTCATTCCTGCTAATCAGGTTCTAAATATTCTACTTGTCTTCTTCACAATAATTTGTCTAACAATTTTCTTGTTAGCAAACTTGTGTGTAGGTAGACCTACAACCTTAATCTAAATCTTCTAAGTTCTTAAATCTTATCCTTCTATTTTCTATTTTTTAAAAGCATCCATTACCTTAATGGAACTAAGCATGCCATGGCTCATACCACAAGCCCTATCAATTCCCAAGTCTCCAGGCAATTAACAAAGTGATCGAGTTTACTTCCTTAAATTCTCACATGAATCGGCTTTCACTTATCTCTTATAGGCCAAGCTTCTAACTCACCTGATCTGATCTCATTCTTCATATTTCCTCAATACTACTTAGGGCGCTAAATTTTGACTGATCCATGGTTTTAACCACCTACTGAGTAATGACGATTTCTACATCCATCCCAAAATAAGCATAATATTCGGAGTTCTTAACTTAAACTATATTACTATAGACTCAACTCTTAACTCCGACGCTCACGACTCAAGGAATCTGAAATCTTTTATCCTTGTTATATCTCCTATAATTGATACTTACCCTTGTCAATTCACCAGCTCCTCTAACTTGAACGAGGTGTACTGGACCTCTAAACTTGACTTTCAATCTAAGGTGCTAAAACCCTTCTTCAAAATTTTGTTACACTTCTTAGGCGTTTCCAATAATTTCTAACTCTCATACTTGCCTTGTGTCCCTAGGTTAAGCAGCATCTAATTGCCTAACGCATCTTCTATTTATTGGTCACTCTTAACTTTACTAAGTCTTCTTTCTATTTAGTGGCGGTCATATCTGTTCACGTATCAATATTTGTCCTTCGTTGCTTAGTCCTTTAAGATGATACCTATCTCCTAGAGAACGTCCAAATCATATAACTTGAGTATCATCTATCGTATAACCTTGATCCTTTATTGTCTCTAAATTTATTAACTTACCAACCTCACTTAGATCTCAATATTTCCCTCATCAAAATTTGTCAATACTAATACTTCTATGTAACCACCCTGACTAGACGTCCTAGACTTCGTATCGACCAATCGCACTATCTTTGTAAAAGTAAGCAACACGTCCCTTATTCTCTCGATAGTTTACTTAAGTTAAACTCTCGAAAATGTCTTCATCTAAATAACTCCAACTTAGCTCGAGTCCAAAATATACGAGTTTCTACTACGTCCTCTTATTCACTTAGATATACTAGTGGTATCAAGGTCAGGTTACCTATCTTAATGCATAACTATTTCTCTCCAAAGTTTACGTCGTCTTGCATTTAATCTATTATCATTTTTATCCCGTTCACCTAGTAACTCTCCCACCTAATATTTTCCAACCCTTTGTCTAATTCTATCTATTTTACACATCTTATTATTAAATTCTTACTCTAAACTACACCTCTATTTTAATGTTCTTCATTCTATAGACTACCGAAATAAAATTATACCTGGAACCACACTTGGTTGGGCAGCTTCCCTATCTTCGGTCATGCAACTGTCCTTGAAGGACCACTCGGTAGCTTCTTGCTTTGCCCTAGACAATCCCTGGCTCTGTGACCCCTTCTATCGCACCTAAAACATCGATCCGAATACAATTTACACCCACCGAAATGACCCTTCTGACACGTAGGGCACAGTGGAGCTTGACGAGCTCCTCGGGGTCGTTTGCTCCTATCCTGCACAATCGACGAATCATTGGCCCTCTTAAGGTCCCTCGCTGGTGGTGGCCTTTCATCGACTGGGGGTGAAGGAAAATCACCGTGGGACCCCTCAACCTGGATCGGATCCATAACATATCCACCAAACATTGGAGGTTGAAATTGCCTAGTTTGTTCTCTACCCCGGTTCCGTGAATCACTACCTTGCCCATTACCATTCCCATCTCGGTTGAGTAAAATCTCTATCTGTTCTGATTGTTGGTGCACTAACGTCTATAAGTTGGCTATAAGATTCTTCTCGGGTTGTCTAGGTGCTTTCCGGCATTTCCTTGTTCCTAGACACATTAGAAAACAAGACAAAACAATATAACATCTATGAATCAAACTTAAACTTAAATACTTACAGTCGATGGAGAGTCCTCGTGCGGCGGTGTGTTTGGCAGGCAGTTTACAGAATCGCTTTTAAAAACTCCGTCTCTCTGATACCATAGTTGTGACGACCCCAATCCGATCAGGGCCGCCACGGACTTGCCGTGACGTAATCATTTAATCATCATTTTTTTTAACACTTACCATAACCCTTAACAAACTAACCATAACGTAACCTTAACTTTAAACTCTCGTAACCACGTAAGTTTTTCTTTTTATATCACTCATAACGTGTCGACTTCTAAACCATTAAATTGAAGTCTCGGATTGTTGAAATCCCTTAAAATCACTCGTTCGTCGATCATCAAAACACAACACTAATATAACCTACAATTTCGGAAAACTCAAGAAAACGAACTGCGTGGATCGCTCTAAAAAATCCAGCGTATCCTTACCTGTTTCAAAATAACCAAACAGTTCCAGTATATTTCTAAAACTAAGACTCCACATTCTAAACGTTCTACTTCCACTATATATACATCAAAACTCGAATTTTCATACCTTTTCTATCAAAACATCTGATCCACATACTTAAACATTTTCATACTTTCACAAACAAACTGACACGTAGACCTACTAACCAACAAAACTAACTCACATCCATTTGCCACAAAACAGTTCGGGCACACCATCGGATCATCAAGCCAGGCCAAAACACACCCCGTCGCCACGAGCACCACCCGTCGACCACCTATTCTTTGTCATCAAGAGGAACTCTCACCTTCACACCTGTCACCTACATCATATAACATAAACAGTAAGCCTAATGCTTAGTAAGAGGATGCACTATAATGACGTATGCATGAATGCATGACTTTTCATAAAATATGTTCATTTACTTATTCTTTTTCTTTTTCTTTTCGTTAACATGGATTAAGGTGGGCATCTTGTCAGCGAGTGTAGTGCCAAGTGCGTTACATAGTCCTTTCGGCCGTATTCATATCCATCGCGTGGATAGTGACAATAGTTTTATTGTTGGGCCATACAGTCCCACCCACACTTATCATTGCTTTTCCTTTACATACATCATACATGAACGTTCATATGACATTTGAGAAAACAGATGCATGAGGACTCTACGTATAACATATCATCAAGACATATCATCAATAATTTACAAGTACATGGGACATACATGATTCTTAACGAACTTCACAAATAACTAATAACTAGCATCCTAAGCTACCCGCTCAGTAAACCCCACAAGCAGGAAATCATCATCGAAATACAAAAGCCTATCGTTGACACGATGTATGGCCTTATGGCCGGAAACCAACTACACTCTTCCGATTCACTACGAAAACAGATTACTCTACATCTCGATTCGCCTAAACGACAAAAAACCCTTAACTCTCTCAGGACTACACTGACGTCATACTCGACGAAATAAACATATACTATTACACTTCGATCGAATAGACTACATTTGCCGACACTGTGCTCAACGTGACGCCTTAAGGCATCGCGATAGACTGTCCAGCTCGGACAGACAAACACACCCACATAGACCGATAGACTTCTTCTTCCGATTAGACCATCAAACCCGATTTCCTTCACAGAACGCAATAACTCTCCACATATCCACTGATACAAAAAATGATTAATTCCTACCACTGGACTAAACACCTGTCTATAACCGAGAACAGGCTTAGACTATACAGACTTAAAATTTTACCAACAATCCATTCAAACACTCCACGTATGTTGATCAAAAGATAAAAACATGAAAATCAGAAATTCTCGGCAAACAAAGTCAAATAGCTGTATTCATGTTACTAAAAAAAAACTTATATATATATACTCGATTAAATCATTATCCATAAACTCCAATCTGTGACAACATGCTAAACCGGCCCCATCAGCTCCATGCCGGAAGCCAGAATGCACTCTCCAAAAACGTCCATATATCAACCGATCAGGAGACACACCTGCTAACACTTTTCACTACATACTACAAATCATCTACTAGCCTAATTCTAAGTATGCGTAAAGCAGTATATCGAATGACGTAAAAAGTAAAATGCTGAACTTAAACCCTAAATATGCAGTTTCTATTTTTCTCATCTCGGGCATACGCAATTCGTTCATAACATGATCTGATCCCCATGGTTCCCTGGGAGTGGGATCAATTCCCCAATGTCTACATCCTCTACTGAATTAAGGGGCAGATGAATTCCCTAACACTTGATTGATCCATGGTCCCTGGGGAGTGGGATCAATTATCCCATGTCTAAATCCCTTCAAACTCTAACTCATTTCGTTCGGGCATACTAAACCTCTTATTTTCGTGAAGACATCTCAAATTATTATTTCTAGCTTAATCCAACTAAAACCTAATTAAATGGCTACTAATTTGGGTTTGGAAAAAATTGACCCGAAACTTCAAACGTGCATAACTTTTGCGTCGGTTATCGGAATCAAACGATTCCAGCGGCCACGTACTCCTCTAATAACCTATTTTAACCTGCCAAAAGGAATTTTAAAACAAACAACCCTAGCTAGGTCAAAATATCAAAAAACCCGAATCTGCCCTTAATCAGAAATTTCTCCCTTTCCGATTTTTCATCAAATTCCATCTATTTCCTCACCAATCGACCACCCACACCTTCAATTTGACTAATCTAACCAAAATCCAGAGCTACACTCACCAAAATCGAAATGCCTTAAATCGGGCCTCACTGAATTTCGCCCAAACCGGGCTCAACACGACCAGGCGACCAAAGCCGGACCAAGGGTCGGCAAACCACGCCGGAGGTGACCGAAATTGGCCGGTGATCGGAGCTCAATCGAGCTCGTCATCCTCGGCCACAAACCGAATAAAAACAGGGCCAAAAATCGAGCTTACCGTTCGGTTTGTGCGCGAGGATGGTCGAAAATCGCACGTCGCCGTCGTCTGGCCAGAAAACGGCGAGAAATCGTCGGCGTTCGTCGATCGTCGCCTCCCTCATCTCCCCTGTTCTTCGCTCGCGGAGCTCGACGTCGAACGACAGAATGCTTTCGGCCATTCTGTCGTTTTGGTTTTTATTTTTATAAAAACAATAATAATAATAATAATAATAATAATTATAAAACTAAAACTATTTCTTTAATTTAAACTAGCTAATTACCGTTTTACTCTCTCATTTTCGACCATTTCGAATTTCATTAAATCTCATTATTAAATTATAACCCACGACTTAATTTCATTGGAAATACCCAAACCCAAATTAATTAACCAATTAGGTTAACCAAATTTATTCACTTTTCTTTTAAATTACTTAAAACAATTATTTATTAAACAATTACCTATCATTTTATTTTCTCTTAAAAAAATCCCGGGTGTTACAATTTTCGTATGATTGTTAGCTTCCGTTGCGTAGATTAGTCGTTGATGCTTTTGGAATTTTACTGGAATTGCTTGTGGTTTCTTTTAAACAGAGGGAATTGTTTAGTTTTCAAACCAACCCATGCAGTTTGTTTTCATGAATTTTGAATACGTATAGGTTATGTTTCGTGTCGTGTTTTAGGTGATTGATGAAATTGAGAAATGTACGAGGGTAGATGAGTTTTTATGTTGAATTGTAATTGAGTGTTGGCTGATAAAGAGGAAAGAGTGGATGAAGAAAGTTGTGATGAATGTGAGGAAGAGAAAGGAGGCGATGCTCTGGAATTCAGAATTCCAGAGCGGTTGTCGATTGATCGCCAGTAAGGGCGATCGATTGGCAACTAGCTGGCTAAGCGCTCTAGTTTTTCCAGATCGCTAGCCGATCGATCAGCTAAAAAGGGCCGATCGATCAGCTGTTGAAGTGTATAGGCGAGCGTTCTGGAATTTCCAGAACGCTGGCCGATCGATCGGCTAAAAGAGGCTGATCGATCAGCCGTTGAAATGTTTAGGCGAGGGTTCTGGAATTTCCAGAACGTTGGCTGATCGATCAGCTGAGGAGATTTGGGTAGTTATGCCCATTTTGCCTCGATGTTCGCTGCATTGACTTCTTTCCTCTATGTGACATTGTTTAAATGATTTTTCGACGATTTTTAGCGATCTTAGGCTTCAATTAATGGTTTTAAAAGTCAAATTTATTTAAGGTTTAAAAATGAAATTTTTTTTACGGGAATTTAAGGTATAGGAAACAAGGGATGTTACAGTCGGCCTATTACAGATGTTCAGTCATCAGTTTTAGTTTTACGTCAGAGCGGTATCGTCAAAGGCAGAACCGTGTGGAAGGTTAAAACTCCGGGACGATATGATGAAACTATGGGTTATGTATTGAATGTGTTCGAGGGTAACGATTCCTGTGTGGAGCCTTCAACATGTTTAGATGCAGTTCGTTGCGACAACCCTGATAGTTCAGTGATACCATGGAGGAAGAGATGTGATTTCTTCTCAAGTATGTCTCTCAAGTTTAAGCGGGGCTTAAACTTAAACGGTATCAGATGCTGAGTTGGCCCATCTGGGGGCATTTGTAGTAGAGGAGCTTCTTTTTAATGGATTTTTGCAGATTTGTTTCTTTGCACCAGAATTTCCTTGAAGGTAGAGATTGTCAGAGTTCAGTGTTCTGGATTCGCTTTGGGTTGGGCTGAGTATCCCGTTTGATCTCTCATGTGGAATATGTGTCAAAGTGGAGTTTGTTAGAATTTGGTGTGACCCGAATTCTAGTTGGGCCGGGTTGGGCCAGTCTATCAATATTAGGGTTTTATGTTTCTCTATATATTGATGCTTGAGTCGCAAAACTCATTGTACCAAATTTGATATTAGTGATTCTCTCTTCTGCCCATGGTGTTTTCCCTTCTAGGGTTTCTACGTAAAATTCAGTGTCCATTATTTTCTTATTTTTTTTCGGTTTATCGATCGTTCGTTACAAGTAGATTAGGGCGTCTAATTCTAACAGTGTATGGGACTGCAACTTGACCAAGCAATTCTGGAAGACATTTTGATTTCTGCAAATACCCATGGAAGCAACTATAAGGAGACGAAAATTGCAGAGATTACTAAAGATCTTCGTACTCGAAGGCATTAGGACGGAAGAGGGAGAGATTTAACCGAGTCAACAAAAATTTTAACGGATGTTAATGATGGGGTATCTGTTGCTAACAATTCAAACTTTGAGTTATCAATTGACGAAATTAAAATTTCAAAGTATCATTTGAAAATACCCCGTTACTTTAGAGTTTATTTTGATATTTACCTTATAAAATAAGTTTCTTTTTTTCCAAATTGATCCCACACAGTTAACTTTGTTGGTTTAGGACAACAAGTAATTGTTTAAAAAATATTATTGATCAGCGAATTAAATTTTAATAAACTAACTAACATACTTACTCATGGTTAATTAATAATAAATCTCGCACGTATAGTTGTTCTCATTTTGACATAGCATTTTTTGACGGATAAATATCAACTACAAGAGCTAATACATTATACATTGAAAAATAAACTGTTAATTTGAGGGAGAAAAAAAAAAAAAGAAATAAAGTCATATAAAGGAACATTGAAAAGAAAAATTTACGTATATGTCGATGCGTATCCAACCGATTTGCACTGACTAAATCGAGTGAACTGAAATGGTTGAGAACTAAAAGTTAATGCTGACATAGGAACTTCCTCGACTAAAGTTCTTACATTAATTTGTCACTGGTAAGAATAGTTTCCTATTCAATATTTCAGACTTACAAGAGTGACATGTGCTTTAGTGATGCAATAATTGTTGTAAACTTTTAAAATCTTTGAAAATAGTTTGATATTAGCAACAAAAGAAGTCGATGAACTTGCATTTCTTAAATAAAAAGGTAAAACACTAATTTTATTAAATATACGTTAAATTTTTTATAGTCGACGTTAACATAATAACAAAAATTTAGTCATAAACTTACAATTGAGTCTTCAGGTACCACTAACAGTATTTAGGTCTTCAAATAAAGGAGGACCTCTTACATGGTTAAGTAGAAGTCGTAAATAGTAGCGCTCCCCTTCTGTTGGTCCTGCTGAAACAATTTTTCCTACAACATGACATTTCTTACGAGTTTCTCATATTTTGTCTCGCTTGTTCTACATAAACTTTTCTTTTTGTACAACAATTTTCTTGATTTTGTATTGATGAAATTAGTTTGAAAATATTTTGTCAGTATAGTTCTTGTAAAGAACGTATTAGTCACTATAGTAGTCGACGAATTGGAGTATGAAAAAGTCATGACTTGTTGATGTGAGAGATGAAGTTGTAAAGTTATAAGCAAATGATGCATTTCATTTATTGTAAAACCACAAAATACCCACGTAGCCTCTCGTGGTTAAATCCATCTTGTCATTTGATATTCTTTAATCTCATCTTTAGCTATTGTATTTTCATCTGTGCATATAGTAAAAGCAACACAGTCCTTTGTAAATATATTTGTATAGATGCTTTACAGCTTGATTGTGGAGCAAAGTTCAACATTTAGATGATAATCGAACAATGCCAACAAGTAGGCATTATATGGAATAACTCATCTATTATCTAGTTTTGCACCTCTAACAATGGCAAACTTACCATCTTTTTGTCGACGATATTTAGGATACGAACCTTTGCCATGTTCAAGCAAATTTTTTTTTGGTAATGATTTTTAAAAATGCGTTTCCTTATTCATGCACTCATTCTTCGGATTTAATACTCCACATGGTCAATGCATCATATGATGAACTATCATTTCAAATAGATGTAGCGTATGGGGAAGTTTAGCAGAAACAATGCTATCGAAAGTTTCTGGATTTAATAACTTGTAATTTGGTTTTAAAAAAAAAATCAAAAAGTGAACATGAGGGAAGTCCAAATTTTTGAAACTCAACAACATATACATAAGCTACAACATGTCAGAATATTTTATCTTTAAGTAACTTGATCTCCAGAGATTCTAATTTTGCTTTGCAAACTCTTAAAAGAAGATTCTGTCTATTGTGAGCTTCTTCATAAGGTGCATGTTCATTTTTTTTTTTTTTATTTCAGGATAAATAGAATTGCATATCATAGTTGAAAAGATATGAGTTTTCTAAAAGATTGTATAAGTAGGGTTGCATCTGAATAACGTTTTCTCATGTCTCTCAGATCGCCTATGAAAGATACTAGTAAGATAATTTTTCAACCAACATTTGAACTAACAGTTTCACCTGAATGAAAACTATCCACTATACCTTGGTAAAACTCTGATTGAATTTCTTTTTTCTTTCCACGAAAAAAATCTAATTGATTTGTTTCAATCTTTACATATATGTGCACTAAATATTGATCTGAAAAACGTCCTGATTGTAAAAAAAAAACAAGAATTATCACCAAAAGGAATTTGAAACTTGTAGCAATAATATTCTCGACATGAGACAGTTCCTTGTTTTGTACTTCGATTGAAAGTTGCATTTGAAAAAAAAAAAAAATATTGTTTGAAGCAAAAAATATTAGACATAAAGCTTACAACTTTTATGAAAAATTATGCAAGGTACTTGTTTCCTCTAATGTGATTATATCTTCTGGCAATTAAAAAATTTGAATGCAAAAAACATTCCTATTTTGATTATTAATATGTCTTTGATTGAAACGTTTAATTCTTTAATGCCAACAAGATTCACCTAGAGGAAATAACAAAGGATAATGCAATGGATCATAACAACCATAATAACGTTCTACTCTGTGTGTAGAGTTAGAATGTGAGTACACTAATATTTCTCTTCAAATAGCAGCTACTTGAAATGCATGTCGTGAATTATAAATATTAGTGCACTTGAAACTGAAGAGGTGGTCAGAGATATGGTGACAAGTTTCGTAATGGCCAGCAAGGATATGACCTCAGCAGCCATGACTTGGCTATTTTGATGGCTTTCTCAGCATCCAAACTGTATAAACATGATTGTTGATGAAGTAAAATGAGTGCTTGGAAAGGGAGGAAGATCAACATTTGGGTATGAGAAGTTAATGAGGATAAATTTTTTGAGGGCTTGTTTATGTGAATCGATGTGGCTTTACCCTCCGTTCACTTAGGACTCCAAAGCATTCAGTTTCCAATAGCGTTTTCCAGACGAGACCCACATTAAAAAGTGCAATAGAGTCGCATATTTTCCATACAGAATGGGGAAAATGGATGAGTGGGGTATGTGTGTGTATGGAATTGCCTTGCATTCACATGAAGTATGTGATGGCAAATATATTGACTCGGTTTGAGGTCAAACAGGTCTGCATGAACCAGCCAGTTTTTGTACCTGTGCCGACGGGTCACATGGCCGGTGAGCTGAAGGTAGTTGTCTGGCAGAGGAGTGGAAGTCTCTGAAGCATATAATGTTAGGATTAAATGCCCTAATCTACCTGTAACGAACAATCGAGAAAATACGAAAAGAAAAACACACAGATTTATAGTGGTTCACTCTCGATGTGAGAGCTACGTCCACTAGCCGCTGGCAGATTTCACTAAGAACAAAAACGAGTTACAACAGTTTTTGCCTCACACTGTTAGACTATCTTTTCAACTCAATAACCTAAATACGCCTGTATATAATAGACGAATTAGGGTTACAAAATAATAGGGTAAATATGACCAAAATACCCCCAAACCTAGAATAAGCTCCATAACTCAACAATCTCCCACTTGGAGACTAATCTCATCACATCTCCATCTGTAGCGGCTTCATTTCAATATCTCATCCAAGAAGTCCGACTGAAGTTGCGCACAACTTCAGCTTCTCACTCGTCACAGCTTTTGTCAACATATCAGCTGGATTCTGACTCCCTGGGATCTTTTCAAGCGATAGTACTCCATCTTCTAAGGCGGATATGATGTAGTGATAACGCACCTGTATATGTTTTGTCTTGCCATGATAAACTGGATTCTTTGCCAAATGGATGACATTTTGGCTGTCACAATGCAATACACTTCCATCGTAGTTTTGGCCTAACTCGCGTAAGAAATGATGCAACCACATCATCTCCTTCATGGCTTCTGTCACTAAAATATACTCAGCTTCACAAGTAGAAAGAGTGACTACATCTTATAGTCTCGAAACCAAACTAATTGCAGTGCCACTTAAAGTGTAGACATAACCAGTCCTACTCTTACTACTGTCAATATCACCACCGTTATCAGCATCAACGTATCCATCCAAGCCCAAGCCTAACTTTCGAAAACATAGGGAAAATCCCAAACTACCCTTCAAGTATCGTAAGATCCACTTTGCAGCTTCCCAATGTTTCCTTCTTGGATTACTCATAAACTTGTTGACAACTCTCACTACATGTGTAATGTCTGGTCGTGTGCAAACCATCGCGTACATTAAACTACCAACAGCGGAGGCATATGGAACAGTAGCCATGTAGTCATTCTCTTCATCAGTCGAGGGTGACTGATCTTTGGATAATCTAAAATGACTAGCCAACAGTGTAGTGACTGGCTTAGCATCGTGCATCTTGAACCTGCTAAGGACCTTTTGTAGGATCATTTTTATCTAAGAGGGAGGGTGAATTAAGTTTTCACTCCCTATAATACTTAATAATTGTGATCATTATCAAATTGATTGTTTGCTCTTAATTGTATAACCTAAATGAATTCAAGTTGAATTGATAAGATAAATGTAATCAATAGCAAGTAAAGAGTTAAGGAAAAAGAGAAATGACACCGAAATTGTTTACGCGGTTCGGCCAACTTTGCCTACGTCCGCGCTCCAAGGATTTTCCTTGAAGATTCTTTCCTTCTCTTCCGATAGAATCTTTGATTTAACTTCACGAGCATCAATTAACTGACTTACACCTTTGATTGATCTTCATGGGTGTTAATCAATTGCTTTTACACTTCTCTCTTAGGGATACACCCTTTCTCAATGTTTTTAGTATAAAAATTTTTTGAAACTCAAGCAACACTCTCTTAACAGATAAAATCTCAAGTGAGTAAAATGAGAGAGAAAAGAATCGAATTTCAAGCTTTGTGGATCGTTGAGAGATATTTCAGGTTCTTCTTGCCTTCTTTCTTCAATTCTTCAATTTATAGTTCTCTTTGGTTTTTGTTACTAGTGGTCGACCTGTCTTAAAATCGGTTGACACTTTGTTACCATTGAGCATAGATAGAAAACCGTTGTAAGCAGTTCCGGTCGACACCTTTAAGAATCGGTCGACACTTTGTTACCGTTGGTGTTAGATGATAGCCGTTGAAATATGTTCCGGTCGATTTCTTCTATAGTGTGGTCGACACTTTGATCTTCTCTGTATTCATCGGTCGACACTTATAAATTCCGGTCGACACTTAAATTGCTTCAGTTTGCACAGGTCGACACCTTCATGTTCCAGTCGACACTTGAATTGACTCTGTTTGCATCGGTTGATCCTTGGGGTCAACACTTTCCAAGTTCGGTCGACACTTGACGATTCAGGTCGACACTTGTTTCTTCTCTGTTTCTGTCAGGACCCGACCCGACCCCGACCGGATCCTTACGGATAGGATTCTCGAGGTGGGAATTATTCAATGCAAGACCGACGACCATTCAACACAACGATTTTCTTCTAACAGTTCCTACATGGCATCCTAAAATAGGAAGTATGAAATAAACAAGTCAATGAACTATTGAAATTTATACTCGTCCAACAATTTACATCAAACATCGGAATACAGCAGAAACAATAAAATAAAAATGAGTCACGACATGTGACTTTTCAACTTTGACAATAAAGCCATAATTCAGATCGATCCTATGCCTCGTTGTACATCTTTACCTTTGACATTGGTTTATTCTTTTCGGTGAACGTATCCAATATCTAAAAAATATAGATAATCCACAAATGAGCTTTACGCCCAACAAGTAAAACAAACACCTAGAATATTTAATCTTGGCTCTATTCCATAATCTAAGACCCAACATCTTCCATCCATTTTTATCATAAAGAATTTAAATTTTCCAATTCAAACCAAGTAACACATTTACCCTTTTTAAACTCATATTATTTCCATATAATTTCATGTTATATGAAATCAATTATAACCAATAAAACTAATACACCAAAATACTAAAACTAATGCACAATGTATTACAAAATTATGCATTTACAATTATCAATCAAAGAATTTCCAATGCATTACCAAATTATGCATTTACAATTATCAATCAAAGAATTTTCAATGCATTATTTAACAATAAGTGATATATGTTAATTATAATGCACTCTACAAGTTCAACCCAACATGTATAACTATAAAACATCCCTACAGATTTTTGGGCTTTCACCGGCCAGACCGTAGTACCCCGAGCCTGCTTTTTAGGAATTTTCAACCCAAAGAGGACGACTATGCGTAAGACCCTTACTCTTTTCCCTTTCATAGTCATACATATTGTGCATATCAAGAGGGAAGTTAAATCTTAAAATAGATTGACACTTCCTCTTCCTCAATTCATGCTCAACCATCATAAAACTCAATTAAAAGCAATCAACGCCAGTATTCAATTCAATAAATTTCAAATACAACTTATTAAACAAATAAATATATATTTTTAAACCAATTTTTTTTTCCACAAAATCTCATTCGTTTCATGATTACAATCCACGATCAAAGCATGACACTTATCACAACATCAACCAAATTCATAATCAATTATAGTCTTTCCACAAACACTAGCATTTCACGCCATATACACATCTATTTTTAAACCACAATTTATTTCATTTAATGAATTCAACACCCAAATCAAAACATAACACTATCAATCCACGTACACCGATTCACTCCACAAGCAATTATAGTTCTTTTTACCACTATTTCAATTCTTATCAACGACAATAACCAATTCAACAACACATATCCAAATTTTAAATTCTAATCAAAACAACATTTAAACACATATCTTAAAACCTCTTATCACTTCACTTCCAATTTGCCATCCAATAAACTTCATTTCATAATCCACAAACCAAAATTTCAACTATTTCTATCCATAAATCTACAACATAGAAATATTTTATCTCCACCTAAATAATAAAATAAAGCTTAAATTAGTTATTCTAAGAGTTGGAGTTACTTACCGTACGCCGGTTCCTCTATCAATACCTACGAAATTCTCCACCTTTTGGATCGGTTCTTGGACCAAAAGAACCGTCTCACCTAGACGAACAACTTTCTCTTTAGGAGCTAGAACAAAAACCCACGTTTTCCTTCCTTTCTCCTATTTCCCTCACGGTTTTTCCGTCTGAATACTCTCTGGAATCTCTCATCTCTGTTTCTCTTTTTCCTCCAGCAACTCTCTCTTCTCCAAACATCTATCTCTCTCTCTCATCCACGTAAAAACCAACTTCAACACAACCAATTGCCACCTACCCTTTTTTTGAAGGCAAATTACTAAAAAAACAAGTTTATCCATAAACTTGACTATTTTACCCTCCATCTTTAAGAATTTACCAATTAACTTTATTTAATTAAACTTAATCTCAATTAGTTTTAATCTAACCCAATTAGATTATTTTAATCATTTTTTTTAATAATTAAAAAAAAAATTATTAAATTTCACCTAAAAACTTAGACCATTAATTTTATACAACTTTTACTACATATGTTTACATAACTATTTACCAGAATAACCTCATTCAAATCATCAATATATATATATATCTAAAATTTAAACCATTACAGTTTCCATCGGTTGAACCTCGTGGTCGACATTTCAATCTTCTCTGCATTCAACGGTCGACACTTGTGTATTCCGGTCGACACTTGAAGCACTCCGAAATGGTTTTTCTTCTTTTTGACTATCACACACTTAAAAAACCTCATTAATACTAAATATCATTCTTCAAGAGCATTCTTAATTAAGGTACTTGCAAAATCATTCATTTATTAAGTTAATCAATTTATCAAACATCATCATCAAAACCATATTACTGTTAAACATAGTTTAATTAAACATAATAAAAAACACATTAATCTTAAACTCATTTTAAGTTAACAATCTCTCCCTTTTTATGATGACAAATTATTAACTGATTTCACACTCCCCCACAATATATGCACTAAATAGATTTGCTCAAATCTTCTACTTTTCAATTATGTCTGCCCCTTTGACATTATCACACAGTTAGCTAGCATAAAATAGTATATCATTGCGTAAGTCATTCAACACAAATGAGATCGCATTTCAAATATTTCAAAAATTAGTCCAAACACAAATATAGATAAGTACAAAAAAAGTACCAATATCCAACTATTACAGACAATAAACCAATATAAGTTCAAACTACGACACTCGCAAACTAAGAGAATCAAAATTTCAAAAAAAAAAAAAAAATCACTCGGAATGGAGGGACACTAGGATCGGCTGTAGGATTGGCTGGAGAATCTTCTACCTCATCCAAATAATCTTGAAGATAGTCAAGATGCTGATGAACTTTGATGAACTCCTGACGCAATTCAGCTTCCATCCGATCAAAACGATTGCAAACTAAGTCCTTAAGGGATTCAAAGGCCGTGCCTATGCTGGCTATGTTGACTTAAATGGTGTTTAAGTTTAACTAAGTTTTTGATGATATATTTGAATGTTAAGTATGTAATTTGATTGTGTTGATTAAATGAGAATAATGAATTATGCATGTGATTCAATCTGTTGGAAATGCCCTTGGAAAGGGTATTTTAGTAGTCTAACAACTGTGATTAAGTGTACATGGCTAAATTAGTGTAACAGGGCTGAAAAATTGATCTGCCGTTGGTTTGGTTAAAGTAGACATACACCGATCACTATACGACAAAAGGCAAAGTCGTTTTAAGCTACTTCTGCCGATGGTATTTGAAGCAACTCCTGCCGATTATATTTCAAGCTATTCCTACCGATGGCATCTTGAGGCTGCATATACCGATAGCAGTTCAGCTGGTTAAAGAAACTCATACCGATGGCAGTTTAACGCTAATGCTTATGCCGATGAAGTTTCAACGTGTTTCTGCCGATGAAGTTTCAACGTGCTTCTACCGATGAAGTTTCAACGTGCTTCTCCCGATGAAGTTTCAACGTGCTTCTGCCGATGAAGTTTCAACGTGCTTCTACCGATGAAGTTTCAACGTGTTTCTGCCGATGAAGTTTCTACGTGCTTCTACCGATAGCATTTCAAGGTGCTTCTGCTGATAGTGGTATAAAGCTGTTTCAACCGGTGATCTTCCGCCAGATTTTAAATATACCGCGAAAGCTACAGTGTACCTCGCCCAGAAGCTTAAAGCCCAGAGCATTAATGGCGTCGGGCGATTTGCAATTTCAGAAAGCAACGGCTACCTGCATTTGTACGAAAGCTGCTCCAACAGTAACAAAGTTTTCATTATTGGATAAGGAGCATTGAAGTCAAGAGCCAATTTGAAGACAGAGTATTTAAACCAAGGTTAGAGCACGTAGGAACCTCTCCTGCAAATTTTATTCTTAAGCCCTAACCTGCGAATTTTTATCATACTCTGAAACATTTCATATACTCCTCTCGAACCTAAACTTGAGATTTAACCTTTGAGGGAGTTTAGATTGTGTTGATTGTTACAAACTCAAAAACTGTATAAGGCAGTGGATTGTCGCCCATGAAGAACAATCCAGAATTGTGAAAGGCAGTAGATCGACGCCTGGAAGTTCGATCTTGTTTTCTTGTTGAGGAGAAGGTTAAGGATCTTCAAGGGGGAGCCTTGAAGCGTGGATGTAGGCAGGTTTGGCCGAACCACATAAAAACTCTTGTGTTGGTTTTTCTCTCTCTCGCTGTTTTTTATTGTTGTGTTAGTTTGCTGTTAGATTAATAATTTTAAAAAGGTCTAATTCACCCCCCTCTTAGACAATCTCAATCCTACAGGCTACACTTGCCTCCAAATTGTTGACCATTTCCTCAAGGTTAAAGGGACTCCCTCTAGATGCATTGAAGTGGGGTTCAGGAGTTTGTCTTGGCTCGTGACCACCTTTGTCCACTTCTGATGAGCTCCGACCTGCAAATAGGACTCAAGAACTCGAAGAAGATCGTTAGCTCCGGGTGACACAAATCCGAGAAAACCGAGAGTGGAAAATGTAAAAGAAATATCAAACGTGCTCGAAATTTAATGAAATTTTAGGTGAATCTTGTGAAGTGAGTGAGGTGTGTGCTGGTGAAAATCGTGGTCCAGATTCGTTAAGATGAAGGATTTATATAATGTTTTCCGAGAATCGGCCGGTGAGTGCTTCAATGGAGCTTCCGGCAAGAGTTTCTTCCAAGGAAGATAACTCGATTCAAGGAATCGGTTAAGGCCACTCCTTGCTGTTTACCGCTCTCAAAAGAGTGGAGAAGGAGGTGGCAAAATCCACTCCAACTAGCTACCAAGCTAGAAGAATGGTTCGGGGGCGCAACCCCTCAGTTGTTGTCAACCGAGCTTACCTTGGAAGCTCTTTGCTCCAAGCTTCTTCTTCTATTGAGAGAGAAATCCGTGGGTGCTCATAAATCAACCAAAAAAGTTACAAACACCAATGCCATGAATATATAGACCTAATGGTGGGCTTGGGCTTGGGCTTGGGCTTGGGCATGTCTTCAACTTCAATGGGCCAAACCAAGCCACCAACTAATCCTATCATTCATCTAATCCTAACATCCATATAATCCTAACATGCATCTAATCCTAGCATGCATCTAATAAAGTTTAAACAAGAAGGCCAACGTTTGCCAATAAGTTTGAAATTTCAAAAAAGCAACAAATATTAAAGCTCGGGAAGACAAATTCTCATGTGAGCATTAAAGGGCCTTTAGTCTTTCCACATGAGGAGATGCTTCGGTTGGTCAACGTCTCCAGCTTTAATCTCCCACTTCAAGTCATCCACGGTGTCCTCCAAGTCTTCACACGAACCATGACCTACAAAAGAGACAAGTGTGTTATTCAAATTGTGAACTCGGGTCTGGGATCGTGTAATGGGCCTACGGGGCACATCAACTTCCATATGAGATGGTCCAGCCCAAGATGCACTAGCTTGTGCTCCTTTAAAAGTTCAATCCCCTGTAGCATTGAGTCTTATCCCCATTCTTGCTAGAGAGGATGTGGTATAGATGTTAGTTTTCTTCAAAGGCAGTGGGGTTTCAGAATCTAGAATTTGAACTCGATTAATCTAAAAAATCTTCATTAGAAGAAGATTAAAAGGAATGGATTTTGATGCATTGTTGAAGACATGAATAATCTGTTTCATTGGAAGAGATCGATTTGGATCCTTAACAATCATTCTTAAAAAATCAGTCTCTTCACTGGTGCCCATAAAGTCAGGGTCCTTAGTTGCCTCATAATATCTTTCGGCCTCATTGTTAAATTCACATTCTAAATTAGTATTTAGTGAACGTGAGGTTATCTTTATGTGTTTTTCATACACATAACTAACAATTTTAAAAGGCCTCAAAGATTGTTCTAAATTTGCATAGAACATTCTCACTGGAGTTTCAAAGTAAGGGCCATCACAGTCGAACAAATCATATAGTCCCAAAGCCTTCAATGGATGAATAAGATTTAAACTATATAATTCCTGGAATTCCACTCTTCTACTTAAAATAAGAGGCTTGAACTGAAAATCACATTCATACCTCTCCATTGACTCTTTACTTGTGAATAATGGAGATGGCTACACTGATGGAGGCACAAGTTCAGTCGCTGGAGTAGGGTTCTTTGATCTCCTCTTGCGAATGACAAGTTTTCTGCGAGAGGATGATGCCATTGGAGATTTAGAAGGAAGAGAAGAGATGATTATTGGAAGAAAAAATAGGCGAAGATTTGGAATGAAACGAAAATCACCAAAGAGAATCGAGAAAGAGGTCACGTAGTTAGGGTTTCAAACGACACTTTCTTCATAAATTAAATAAACAAATTGATGAGGTGTCGACCGGTCTCAGTAGCGGTCGACACTTCTATTGTATACAGAATAAAACTAAGGTTAGGTGTCGACCGATTTTGGTATGGGTCGACACTTCCTGAATTAAGTTCAAGTTTCATGATTTCTCAATCTGAATTAGACCTAATTGTGACAGCCCAAAACCGGGCCCCGATCGGAGTCCGAGATCGGAGCCGTCACTCCGGGACAGTTATCGAAAAACGGTGACTATTTTTTTTTATCAAAACAGACTGAACATTTACAAAACTATACACAGAGGGAGAGAAGATGTTCTCTGGTTTGAAAGCAAAACGGGTTTCAATGAAGGATGGCAGAAGAAAACCGAAATGCAGGAATGTAAACGGAAATCAATTAGGAATCAGAATACAACAAAGTGACAGAAGGAAAGCAGGAAGACAGGGATATTAAAGAGAAACTTAAACTGGACAAGAAACATACTGTGGAAGGCTACAGTGTATAACAGAAGCCATAGACAATCGGGGATGAATAATAGAAGAGAAAAAGGTAAAAACAGAAAACAGAAATGGGCGATAAAACATAGAAACAGAATAAAATAGGAGATACTGGATAACAGAAGACGTGTACTATCAATGCAAAACCCTAAACATAAAATTTTACAGAGAAGGAGGGACTAGCGGTGATTAACAAAATTTCAGAATCACAGAGAAAGAGAAACGGAATTAAGCAGGAAAAACAGAAAGAACGGAAATAAACTGAGGCAAACAGAAGAAGTTTAAAACTGGGCGGAAGACGTAGGCAGAGAACTGGCGGAAGACTTAGTTTAAAAACCAATAAAATACTGTTGGGCGGAAGACGTGAGCTGACGTCAGGCGGAAGATGCATTTGCAAAGACAGAAGTAAGGATGACGTCAGGCGGAAGATTAAAGCTATCGGAGAATTCAGATACGACAAAAGACGAACAGTATTCAGCGGAAGAGGCTGAGTAAAACTGGGCGGAAGAGGTGGTGACGTCAACCGGAAGATGGGTGACGTCAGGCGGAGGATACAGACAGCAGACGGAATTCGGATGAGGTGATGACGTCAGCCGGAAGATGGATGACGTCAACCGGAAGATACAGATAGCAGACAACACCGGATGAGATGAAGACGTCATCGGATGAGATAATTGAACTGGGCGGTGGAGGTGGATGACGTCACCGGTGGATATACACTTAAACAGCAGTGGACGTGATCGGATGATATAGTCTAAAAGGGGCAGAGTTTGACAACTTTTAACAGAAAGACATACGGGCAGGGAGCATCAAAACAGAAGGCATAAGGGTTTCAAACCTTCAAAACACGATTCAAAACACCATTCAACTGTCAAATACAGCACAAACAGAAAGCATGAAAGTTGTAAACCTTCAATGCCCGATTCTACACAAAGCTGTAGAGCACACTTTACAATTAACAGATTCAAAGGAAACAGACTGCATGGATAGTTTCAAAACCAGAAGTCATCCACTCACAAACTAACAGATAATACTCCAAACAATCTCGGAATATTCAGAACATGAATTCAACTGTCAAATACAACAGTTTTTTTTTTTTAAACTTAGACGTCAGAACCTGTACATTATTTTAAAATCTGAGGATCAGTACAGAACCTAACATATATTTGCAGAATTTCCCAAGGGACAGAAGTTTTTACAGAGTTTTCACAACAAAACCAGAATTTCCAGAAGGCTTTACAGATATAGACATTACAGAAAACTTAAACCTCAGGTCAGAATCTGTCTGGCTGTAGCAACCACACCCCCATGAGCTCGATCCACCAGCCACCTATTCATCAGACTGAGGCACGAAGTCCTCATTTTCGGGTTCAGTATCTACATCAGAGAGTTCACCTATGAGCCTAAAGCTCAGTAAGAACATAATAGATATGCAGTGATGCAAAATGCTATGCATGCGGTTTTCAGAAATACAGTGACAGTACAGAACATTACGTTTCAGTGGCAGAGGGGTATAAGTGGGACTTATAGGGGAACAGGCAGTGCACGACAGACACAACAAATTTTTAGAACAGATTCAGAACAGAAACAGTAGGCCAGTCCCCGTCCCACACTTAACCGGTACATTTCAGTCAGATTTTATCTTATTTAGTTTCAAACAGTGTACAGAAAACATTTGCATGTCTTTCAGAGAAAACGTGTATGCATGAACAGTGCTTGAACTTAAATAGGTAGAGAGCAGATGACAGAAATAACAGAACATATGGTGAAACAGAACATAGACAACTCAGAACATAACTATAACCTTTCTACTCGAAACAACCCGACAGGATAGGAAACCTAGTACCTCCGTGATGTAGGGCCTTAGGGTCGAATCTATGCGTATGAACTTACCTGTCTACCGCGGTGTTGATAGTCCTGAACGTCTTGGAAATGCTCGAACCTGTACATGCACGTTCAAAAAATAAACAAGCTGCAAATGCTAACAAATAAGTTAGAAGAATTTCTTCCAAATTCATTCAAACTCTTAGAAAACAAACCGGTGTGTTTTCATCCAAGAACAGTGAGTTTTCTCCAAATACCATAACCCTAAACTTCAGTAAAAACTCACATTAAACTTGTCCAAACTTGTTAGCAATAAAAGAGGCTTACCTTAGCGGAGAAATAGAAAGGAACCGAGGAGATCGAAGTAGCTTCGACGGTTGTTTTGTCGACTGGAAGAGAGAATGTCGAGAAGAGAAATGGAGAGAAAGCAGAGCAGAGAAGTGAAGAGGGTTTCACGCAGGAGGAAGAACTTAGCTTCTTCACCAAGTCACCAGATGTCACTCAACCATTGGCTATCTCCCACCAACCTTAATTTCTCCCCAATTTACCCTTCCATGCATTTCAAATTTAGCCTTTAGTTTAGTTAGCCATTAGTTCGGTTCTCCCTTCACTAAATACTCCAAAATTTATAATAAAATAGTTATTGTATTTATGGCAATTTAAATTCATACAATAATTCAACAGATTATTACATGGCCAAAATGCCAGGGTGTTACTCTAATCGTACCTGGATATCATTAAAGGTTTTCTCATCTAAGGGTTTTGTGAAGATATTGATCGGAAGAATTTACGAAATCCAAAGTGATATCTTTCTTTTGTACATGATCCCTTATAAAATGATATCGAATTTCAATGTGTTTCGTTCTTGAATATTGGATAGGATTCTTGAAAATGTTAATGACACTAGTATTATCACATCTAATAGGTATCCTATCATATAATAGATTGTAGTCCTCTAAAGTTTGCTTCATCCAAAGCATTTGAGCACAACAACTTCTGGCGGCGATATATTCGCTTTCGGCCGTCGAGAGTGCTACGGAATTTTGTTTCTTTGAGTACCAAGACACGAGAGATTCACCTAGAAATTAGGCACGTTACACTAGTGCTTTTTCTATCTACAAGACTTCTGTTATAATCGGAGTCAGAATATCCTATTAGATCAAAAGATGTACCATTTGGATACCATAAACCTAAATCATAGGTGCCACTTAGATATTTGAATATTCTCTTATCTGTATTTAAATGAGATTTCTTAGGGGATACTTGAAACCTAGTACATAAGCACACACTAAATAGGATATCCGGCTTACTAGCCATTAAGTATAATAGAGATCCAATCATACCTCTATATTTCTTGATATATACACTTATCCCATTTTCATCTTTATCCAATTTCGTAGTTGTGCTCATAGGAGTTCTAGATGGTTTGGAAGAATTCAATCCATATTTCTTTAAGAGATCTTTATTATATTTTTCTTGATTTAAAAATATACCATCGGGAGTTTGCTTTATTTGCAATCCTAAGAAAAATTTTAACTCCCCCATCATACTCATTTTATATTCACTTTGCATTAGAGATGCAAATTCATAACAAAGTGAGACATTTGTTGAGCCAAATATGATGTCGTCCATGTATACTTGCACAATGAGCAAATCATCCTTTTTTTGCATAATAAATAAGGTTGAATTGGTATTACCTTTTTAAAGTTCCTTTCTATAAGAAAATTCCTCAATCTATCATACCAAGCTCTAGGGGCTTGTTTAAGTCCATATAAGGCTTTCTTAAACTTATATACATGGTCAAGTTTGTCATAGATTTCAAACCCTAAAGGTTGCTATACATAAACTTCTTTCAAGATATAACCATTTAAAAAGGCACTCTTAACATCCATTTGGAAGAGAGAGAAGTTTTTGTAACAAGCAAATGCTACGAGCATCCTAATAGATTCTAGTCTAGCTACGGGAGCAAAAGTTTCTTCAAAGTCTATTCTTCTTCTTAGTTGTACCCCTTGGCAATCAATCTAGCCTTATTCCTTACGATAATTCTATTTTCGTCCATGTTGTTCTTAAACACTCATTTTGTTCCTATAATGGGGATGATTTTGGGTCTTGGAACAAGTTCTCATCCATTGCTCCGTTTGAATTGGTTTAGTTCTTCTTGCATGGTTACAATTTAATTTTCATCCAATTTGGCTTCATCAAATTTCTGTGGTTCAATTTGAGAGATAAATGTTATATTTGCACATAAATTTCTAAGGGAAGCTCTAGTTTTGAATCCTAAGGAAGGATCACCTAGAACTTCATCTATGAGATGACTTTTGACAAATTTCCAATCCCTAGGAAGAACATCATTTGCATCCTTGATTAGAACAATTTCAAGAGATTTTGATGGAGGATCTATGGGGTTTCTCCTTGAATGGCTTCAACTTGATCACCTAGAGAGAGAGAATCTATTTGCATTTCTAAAACATCATCCATTTTCACATTTATTGTAGATTGAGGAGTCTCATCAAAATTGACATGCATAGATTCTTCTATAACTAGTGTCATTTTGTTAAATACTCTATATGCTTTGCTAGTTAATGAATATTCCAAGATCCGTTTTAGAATCGAATTTTTCCAAATTGTCTTTGGTGTTGAGAATGAAACATTTACAACCAAAAGCTCTAAAATACTTAACATTAGGAATTTTATCATTCCAAAGTTCATAAGGGGGTTTTCTCAAGGATAGATAGGTCTTATGGAGACTCAGTTTAGCACATAGCAAGCCGTAACCCCGGCTTCTACCTAAAAATATTTTGGAAATGAGTTTTCATTGAGTATGGTCCTAGCAAGCTCTTGAAGAGATCTATTTTTTCTCTCAACAACTCCATTTTGTTGAGGGGTTCTAGAGGAAGAAAAATTATGCTCAATTCCATTTTTGAGACATAAAAGTTCAAATTTCTCATTTTCAAATTCTCCACCATGACCATTACGAATAGCAACAATGGCAAGATCCTTTTTATTTTGAACTTTCTTTTTAAAGCTAGAGAAAATGTCAAAAGTTTCATCCTTTGACTTTAGAAAGAATACCCAAGTGAACCTAGAGAAATCATCTACATTGACAAAGACATAATATTTGCTTCGTAGACTAGCAATGTTTGAAAAACCAAAAAGGTCCATGTGAAGTAGTTGTAAAGGCCTGAAAGTTGTGACAATATTCGTTGAGGCAAAAGAGCTTTTTGGTTTACTTGCCCATTTGGCAAACATTACAAACTCTATTCTTCTCAAAGGATATTTTTGGAAGTTCTCTAACTAGATTATTCTTAGAAATCTTAGCTAAGGTATCCATACCTATATGTTCTAATCTTCTATGCCAAGACCAATTATCATTCAAAGAATTTACAGCAAAACATTTTTCATCAAAGTATTCAATATTGTCTAAATCAATTGTGTATACATTTTCTTCTCTATAGCCAACAAACAAAATTTTACTACTTGAGCTATCTTTAATTACACATGATTTTGATTTAAAAATAACTTTATATCCTTTATCACACAATTGACTGATGCTTAGCAAATTATGTTTTAAACCTCCAACTAATAAAACATTCTCAATTATAGGGTTAGTGTCGATACCTATGTTACCAATGTTAACTATTTTCTCTTTTTGATTTCTGCCAAAAGTGATGTTTCCTTTCTTTTTGTTGACATACGCAAACTTGGAGGAGTTCCCCATTATATGTCTTGAGCATCCGCTATCAAGATACCATAAGTTCTTCATAGGAGAGCTCACAATCTACAAAAAAGATAATCACGTAACCTTCTTTGGTACTCAATTTTTTTGGGTCCTAGTGTTAGGTTCGGTTCCCTTAAGAACCCATTGTAACTTACCAAATGATTTAAGATTGTTAAATTTTAATGGACATACAAACGATTTATGGCCTACTTCATTACATGTATGACATGTGGATGGTTTGACGAAAAAATTTTTTGTATACTTTCTTTTTATTAAACTTTTCGTAACCAATTCTGTCCTTATCAAATGTTATTCTTTGATTTCTTAAGAGCATATTCAAGTTCTTGCTTCCATTAGTGAATTTTGAAATTATATCATTAAAACTATCATTTTTAGTCTTGAGTTCACTAATTTCCATTTCATGCAAGTTAATCTCCTTAGCATGCTTTTCAATCAAGTTTGCATTTTTCTTCTTTAACAAGTTGTATTTAGACTTAAGTATGTCATATTGTTTAACTAAGTCATTGAAGGCATCAATTAGATCGTCATCATCATTATCATTATCACTAGAAAAATCACTAACCTCATTCTTTTTGGCTATGAAGCACAAGTTGGCTACCTCCTCGTCTTTAGAAGAGGTGTGGCTCTCGCTATCATCCCACGTTGCTTTCATGGCTCTCTTCTTGAATCTCTTGGGAGCCTTCTTAGCTTGAGGACATTCAGCCTTGATGTGTCCCGGCTTCCGGCACTCAAAGCACGTGATCTCCTTTTCCTTTTGAAGTTTGTCTCTCTTTGAGAACCTCCTACCTTGCATGCTTTTCCATTGGATAAATTTGCTAAATTTTCTAGTGATGAATGCAATCTCTTCCTCATCCTCTTCTTGTTTGGGCTCTTCGTGTTTGCTCGACGAAGCCTTGAGAGCAATGACTTTTCTTTTGGAGACTTCTTTTTCTTTGGATCTTCTTTCTCATTGGCTCTCATTGTTATCTCATGTGTCATAAAAGAGCCAATGAGTTCTTCTAACTTGAGAACCTTGAGATCTCTAGCTTCTTTAATGGCTGTCACCTTGGGTTGTCATCCTCTTTGTAGACACCTAAGAATCTTTCTTACGAATTCTTCATTTGAGTACGTTCTACCAAGCACTTTCAAACTATTAGTAATGTTAGTAAAACGATTAAATATTGAACTAATAGATTCATCTTTTTCCATAGAGAATAATTCATATTCGTGCACTAACATACTCATTTTACTTTCTTTTACTTGATTTGTTCCTTCATGAGTTATTTCAAGTAAACGTCAAATCTCGAACACACTATCACACTCTTGTACCCTATTAAATTCATCTCTATTTAGAGCACAATACAAAGTGTGATTTCCTTAACATTCAGGTTCAAATTCTTTTATCAGAATCATTTAGTTCATGTGATGCTTTAGGAGTGCTAACACCATTTTCAATTTTTACAGCTATGTATAGACCATTATCAATAATATTTCATAAGTCATAATCTATAGCTTGAACAAAAATTTTCATCCTAGACTTTCAATAAACATAATCATTTCCATCAAAAAATAGAGGTCTAGTAATAGATTGTCCTTCTATATATAAGGTGTTTGTGTTGAATGTCATTTCTAAATATGTAACTATTCTTTTAATCACAATTAAGAAGATATTACACATGCTCTGATACCAATTGTAGGATTGTTTTTACCTAAGAGAGGTTTTTGCTCCCTATAATACTTAATAATTGTGATTACTATCAAATTGATTGTTTGCTCTTAATTGTATAATCTGAATGACTTCAAGTTGAATTGATAAGATAAATGTAATCAATAGCAAGTAAAGATTTAAGGGAAAATATAAATGACACCGAAATTGTTTACGCGGTGCGGCCAACTTTGCCTACGTCCGCGCTCCAAGTACTCCCTTTGAAGATTTTTTTCTTATCTTTAGAGAGAATTTTTTATTGAACTTCACGGGCATCAATCAACAGCCTTACACCTTTGATTGATCTTCACGGGCGCCAATCAACTGCATTTACACTTCTCTCTTAAGAATACATCATTTCTCAATGTTTTTAGTACAAAAAGATTTTTGAAACTCAAGCAACACTCTCTTAACAGATAAAATCTCAAGTGAGTAGAATGAGAGAGAAAAGAATTGAAGTTCAAGCTTTGTGAAACGTTGAGAGATATTTCAGGTTCTTCTTGTTGTTCTTATTGCCTTCTTTCTTCAATTTTTCAATTTATAGTTCTATTTGGATTTTTTTACTAGTGGTCGACCTGTCTTAAAATCGGTTGACACTTTGTTACCGTTGAGCATAGATAGAAGACCATTGAAAGAAGTGTCGGTTGACATCTTTCAGAATCGGTCGACACTTTGTTACTGTTAGTGTTAGATGATAGCCGTTGAAATATGTTCTGGTCGATTTCTTCTATAGTGTGGTCGACACTTTAATCTTCTCTGTATTCATCGGTCGACACTTGTAAATTCTGGTCGACACTTGAATTGTTTCTGTTTGCACAGGTTGACACCTTCATGTTCCGGTCGACATTTGAATTGACTCTGTTTGCATTGGTCGATCCTTGGGGTCGACACTTTCCAAGTTCGGTCGAAACTTGTTTCTTCTCTGTTTCCATCGGTCGACACCTGTGTATCCCGGTCGACACTTGTTTCTTCTCTGTTTCCATCGGTCGAACCTCGTGGTCGACACTTCAATCTTCTCTGCATTCCGGTCGACACTTGAAGTACTCTGAAATTGTTTTTATTCCTCTTCACTATCACACACTTAATAAATCTCATTAGTACTAAATACCCTTATTCAAGAGCATTCTCAATTAACGTACTTACAAAATCATTCATTTCTTAAGTTAATTAATTTATCAAACATCATCATCAAAACCATATTACCGTTAAACACAGTTTAAATAAACATGATCAAAAACACATTAATCTTAAACTGATTTTTAGTTAACACCTTCTTCACGTACTCTTCTTGTAAGAGTTTGAGAACCTCTTTATCCCTGAAGATCCTCATCCCAAGGATTTTTTTTACAACACCCAAATTCTTCATAGCAAACTTTTTAAATAACTTCTTCTTCAGCTTGTCAATCTCTTGCAAGCTTTCTCCAGCAATCAACATATCATCAACGTAAATGAGTCGAATAATATAGGAGTTATCAAACCTTTTGATGTAGCAGCAGTGATTGGCTTCACATCTCACAAAATTGTTACTCTTCATGAAGCTATCAAACCTTCTGTATCATTGCCTTGGAGGCTGTTTCAAGCCATACAAGCTCTTCTGAAGCTTACACACAAGCTCCTCTTTGTCTTTCACCTCGAAATCTTGTGGTTGCCGCATGTAGATCTCTTCATCTAAATCACCGTGAAGAAAAGTAGTTTTCACGTCCATGTGTTGAAGATGAAGATCTTTTTTCATAACCAAACCTAAGACAGTTCTGATCGTCGTCAACTTCACCACTGGTGAGAAAATCTCAATGTAGTCAATAACTTCCTTTTGTTGGAAACCTTTGACAACCAACCTAGCCTTGTACCTCTTGCTCCCATCATGTTTTTCTTTAATCTGGTAAACCCATTTGTTGTGCAGTGCTTTCTTACCCTTCGGCAACTCAGCCAATTACCAAAATTGATTTGATTTCAAGGAGTCCATCTCATCTTTCATGGCTACCTCCCACTTAATCGAATCATCAGACTGTGCTGCTTCCTCACAACATTCTAGTTCGCCTGCGTTGGTCAGCAGAATGTAATTAAGAGACAGAGACCATCTATGGACTGGTTTGCTGATTCTGGATGATCTTCTCAGTTCTGCAATCGGTGTTTGTGGATTTACTTCTAGAGCCACATTCTCGTCAACCTCTTCTTTAACAACACCCCGATTTTCTTCAACAATTGGAGTATTATTAGCTGAAAAATCTCTCGAGTTGACCGTGGTAGACTCTTTCAATGCATAACTCTCACTGTCAGAAGTCTTACCAACAACATCTTTGTAAAGGACCTGTTCATTGAAGATGACGTTCCTGCTGCAAATGATCTTCCAATTTTGATTATCCCAAAACCGATAACCAAACTCGGCGTTACCATAACCAACAAGAAAACACTTATTAGATTTCAGATCAAACTTGCTTCTATTAGAATCATCAATATGAACATATGATAAGCAACCAAACACTTTCAGAAAAGAAAAGTTTACTTTTTTTCCGCTCCAAGCTTCTTCTGGAATTTTGAAGTCTAGAGGTACAGAAGGTCCTCTGTTGATTAGATATGCTTAGTGTTGGCTGCATCTGCCCAAAAAGTTTTAGGCAGCCCGACGTGCAATCTCATGCTCCTTGCACGTTCATTCATCATTCTGTTCATCCTTTCAGCTACTCCATTCTCTTGAGGCGTTCGAGGAATAATCTTCATCATCTTGATCTCATTCATAGCACAATACTCTCTGAAATCTGCATTGATGTACTCGGCTCCGTTGTCGAACCTCAAACACTTCACTTTTAGATTCGTTTCATTCTCAACCAAAGCCTTCCACTTCTTGAAAACATTGAATACATCAGACTTGTTCTTCATGAAGTAGGCCCAAATGTAATATCCGACCTGTACAGAATTTTAGATTATAATATATATCGGTATTTTCTATAAATATGTCAAATCAACTCGTTTTATGAAAAGGAAGCGCCATTATGATCCTAATTATTAATTGAAATTTTAAAGAATTTACGAGAATTTTCGGAGTAATAACGATATATTTCGAGTAATTAAGTTTCTCGTAATATAAAAGATGTTTTAGTAAAAATAGTAAACGAGGTCCAATTTGCGAACGGACAGTTTTAATAGATCCCAAATAATGAGTTGGACTTATTGGTGAAATAAGAATATTTGGCGAATCCGAACAGTTAGCCGATTGACGAAACGAAAGACGAAACAAATATAAAATATGTACTAAGGGCAAAATGGTAATTTTGCAAATCAAAATTTAATAAAAATGAAAATCACTTCTTCCCCCTTCGCAGAACACTTCTTCTCTGGAATTTCTTTTCTTCCTCTGGGCGACAGAACTCTTCCGACGGCGATTCCTCATTCCGACGGCGTTTCTTCACGTTTTCTCCCCCATTCAACGCTCTAGGTATGATTCTAAAGTTTTAGAGCGTTAGTTTTCGGATTTCGCAAAGTTATACGGTTAGGGTTTCGATTAGGGTTTTGTTAAAAATCGAGATTTAGGGTTCGAAATCGATAGATTGTTGTAGATTACGAATGTATAGGATGTATTGAACATTGTGGGACGAAGTTAGAGTGATTTGTGAGAAATGTTAAAATTGGAGAATTTTCAGGTTTTTAGGAAAACTCGTTAATTGAAATTTCAAACTATCGAGCGTTAATCATTGTTTAAATACTTCGATTAGTTAGGTTAAGATTTTGAGAAAGTTCTTTAGTTAAGATTTTGTCAATTTGGACGTTTAGAAGCTTAAATTAGTTTTAACGTCGATATTGTGTTTTGCCTCAGACAAACAACGCTCGTGGACGGAGCTTGAGCTGCTTTGGACACGAGGTAAGTTCTCGTGATCTTCTCTGGACGATTGGCCTACACCGTACGTCGAGGTCGTCTCGAGGAGTTTTGGAGATGCGTTTATTTAAATTGTTTTGGTTGGGTAGTTAGGAATAGTTCTTTTATAGGTTACATTCTTAATTGATTTTTGTCTTGATGGTACATATGTGGTTGTTTACTTTAAGATATAAACTGTTCACGCATCACATGTTTTAAAGAAAAGCATGAAAATGAATTTCCGCACATTGTTTTAAAGATAATGCAAAGAATAAAATCGGCCGTAAGGCTTACAGTTTACCGGCCGAAAGGCTTACAGGCCAAAAGGCATATAGTTTATAGGTCATGCGAGATGGGGCTCAGGCACGGCTGTACATGTTGTAAGCGTGTACCCCCCTCCTCTAGCTGGAAAGAGTAGTCCGCCCGCTAGATGTGCTCTCTCTGATTAGGAGGTCAGGATCTCGGTGACACCTACAGTAAAGTAAAGTAAAGAAAATGATGCATGATTTACAGATTCATATGCACAGCACGCATTGCATTTACGTAGAGCTTACTGAGATTTTTTATCTCATAGTGTATTCGTATGGTGTAGATGATTACGAGGAGACAGATGAGGATGAGATTCCTCCTCCTGAGACATGAGTCCAGTTGACGAAGGATGGTTGCGATGTTGTGTTGGCGCAGTCGACGCTTAACCGACCCGTGGGGAAGTATGTATAGATTTTGAGGGTTTTTGGGATGTTTTGGGCTGACAATTGTATAGACATTTTAGGATGCTTGGTTGTGGTAGTGGATATGTTTACTTTTGAAGTTTTAAACGTTTTGAAAACCTGTTTATAAACTGCTTTGGTAAAGTTTAACTTGAATTGTAAGTGATTTTTAACAGGAGGAAATGTTTAAGTTTTAAACATATCCACGCGGTTTGTTTTCGTAAAATGTGCTTGGTTTTGAAATACGTTTTGGGTTGTTAAATGAGGGAGTGGTGAAGTATGAATTGTAAAGTTGAAGTTGCTACAAAATGTATGGGAAATGAATGGTTAAGTTTGCTATTGAATTAGGTTTACAGGGAGATGAACAAAAAAAGAGAGAGAAGGAGAAATGAAAGAGGCAAAAGAAGAAATGGGCGAGGGAGGCAGTGAGGGTGGCGAATGATCGCCTGAGGAGGGGATCATTCGCCCCTCATGGTCGCCACTCTCTGGAGAAATCCAGAGAGCGTGGCGATTAGCAACAGACGACTAGTTGCCTGTTGCACTCGCCAAAGGGCGATTATTCGCCCTCTTTATGGGCGAATAATCTCCCTTGTATTATGGGCGATTGCCCTTTTTGTCCCTCGACACTTTAAATTTTTAATTAAAGTTTTATTTAATTGTTTTAAATTGTTAAATGTTTATTTAAATAAGTTTGTATTTTGGTTTAAATGGTTATAAGTTAGATTACAACCCCGACTTCGATTCTAATTTTGATTTCATTAGTTAGAAATAAAGTTTAAAGTATATATTGATAAAAAAAAATATATATGTACGGGAAATTGGGTACAGTATTAGGTTCGTGACACCAAACCTTTCTTGTTGAATCATCTATGAACGTCACGTAGTAGTATGATCCACCAAGAGAAAAATTGGGTGCGGGTCCTCACACGTCGGTGTGCACCAATTCCAGTCTTTTCATCTTCAGCTCCTTCCCAACCTTTAAGAAAGTGACACATTTCTGTTTTCCAAAACTGTAGCTCTCACATAGCTGATGCGCGATAGACTTTAGCTCTGGAATCTGACCACTCTTGACAAGAAGCTTCATTCCTTTCTCGCTCATGTGGCGCAACCTGTAATGCCACAACTCTGTGTTCTTTGAGCTATCAACAACAGCAATTGTGTCTCTGTATGTAGAAGTCATGTATAGGTTTCTGTTTTGTGACCTCGAGTGACGACCATCACTCCTTTAGTCACCTTCCAATCATTATTTCTGAAACTGACATTGTGACCTTCATCATTAAGCTGTCCAACTGAAATCAGATTTTACATCAACCCTGGCACGTGTTTCACTTTACTGATCTTCCAAACAGAACCGTTTGACATCTTCAGTTTGATGTCACTGATGCCCACAATATCCAGTGGCTCACCATCTCTAAGGTACACTTTTCCATAGTTTCCAGCCACATAATTTTTCATTAATTCTTTGTGTGTGGTAGTGTGAAAGGACACTCCCGAGTCCAAAACCCATGAGTCTATCGGGATGTTGACTAAAAGAAACAACGCGTCAGTGATGTCTTCCGTTACTGCATTTGCTCAATCACCTTGGTCATTTCTGTTCTTCTTCGGTGCTCTGCAATCCTTCTTCATGTGACCCTGCTTGCCACAATTCCAGCACTCAAGTGTTCGTCGATACTTGGATTGACCTCTTCCATTCTTTGACTTGTTCTGCCCCGGTTGGAGTTTCTCTCATTATTTCTACCTCTATTTTCAACATTCAGAGCTGTGTCTTTTAATGTTTCACCAGAATCGATCTTACGAACCTTCTTGGCAAGAATACGATCCCTCACATCGGTGAATACCAATTTATCACTTCTGACTGAGTTACTAACTGCTACCATCATAGGCTCCAAGCTGTTCGGTAGAGACGCCAACAAAATTAAAGCATGTACCTCATCCCCAAAATCAATTTTCACAGATAGCAATTGATTCACAATCGTATTGAATTCATTCAGATGCGCTGGACAGAAGTACCATCAATCATTTTCAGATTAAAAAGCTTCTTCATCATAAATACCTTATTATTTGCAGAGGGTTTCTCGTATATATCAGACAGAGCCTTCATCAGACTCATGATGGTCTTCTCCTTCGCCACGTTGTGAGCAACGTTTTTGGCTAGCGTCAATCAGACGACTCCCAAAACCTGTCTGTCAAGGAGATTCCATTCACTGTCTTTCATCTTCTCTAGTTTTGCACTCAAAGGAAGATGAAGTTTTTTTTTCATACAAGTAATTCTCGATTTGCATTCTCTAGAACGCAAAATCTATCCCATCAAATTTTCTAATACCGTATTCTGTACTATCGTCACCTGCCATTATTATAAAATAAAACTCTAAAAAATATTCTGAATAAATTTGCCGAACAAATTATCTGAGCCCGAAAACATCTGAATCAATAACCTTGCCCAAATATTTACCCCGAAAACAGAGTCTGGATATTTCCAAATATTGAAATTCAACAAAATTTCCAACTTTGAATCTCTTCACTTCACCTTAACTATTCACCCAATAACAAATCTCACCACAAAAACAGAAATTCCAAATAAATTCTCCAAATTCACAAAAATTCTCCACAAATCCAAAAAAAATGATTTACCCAAAAAATTAATCCTTGAAACAGCTCCTCTTCTTCTCTGTCGAAGAAGATAATGGCGCAACTCCAACGAGTTCTGAGACGGAGGTCGGCGGACTTCTCTAAGGAAAGGCAAAACTTTCTTCTCCTCAGACGACGGCTTGACAAAGCGGCCGGCGGACGGGTTTTGCGTGATGGCGGCCTGACCAGAGAGGCAGCGGCTGGACGAGGCGTCGCGATTTTCTTCTTCACTGTTCTTTTCTGCAAAAAGACCAAACCCTGCTTTGTTCTTTGCTGTTCTTCGTGGTGTGGAAGACAACCAGAAATTAAAAATTTGCTTTTTTACCTTTTTTTTTCCTTTTGTTTAGATTCTTCACGGCTTAATCACCAGAAAAGAAACAAATTCTTTCCTATTTTCTCGCTTTGCAAATTTCACGCACCGAAAATTGCAAACCTGAAATCGTTCGATACCTTCGAAGAATCAAACCCTGATTTTTGAAAACCTTTTGTTAGCTTAAAATACGTTTTAAGTAATTATGTTTTTGATGATTAAGTTTAATATGAAATTGTGATCTGATAAGTGTAATTCAATTTGAACTGATTTAGTTTAATATGAAATTGTGATCTGATAAGTGTAATTCAATTTGAACTGAATAAATGAATTATTGTGATATTTGTGTTTTTCTGGAAATGCCCTTCGTAAAGGGTATTAAGTTTTCTAATGAATTTTTGGTTAAGTGTTTTAAGTCCACAGTCAATCGTCCATGTGAAAGAAGATAGAAATAAATGTAGTAATCTGTGGAAAACAATCGTCCAAAGTGTCACGTGAGAATCAGGTGACTTCAGCCAGATTCAATTGTCCAAAGCTAAAGTAGTGAGATCAGTTGTCCAAAGTTCCACGTGAAAGTCAGGTGGTTGTAAATCAGAAACGTTCCACGCGAGAGTTAAAATGTCACGTGAAAGTCAGGTGGCTTTAAATCGATTCAAACGTCCACCATCAAGACAAACATAAACGTCCACGCTCGAAGGAAAGACTGTCGTCCACCTTCAAAGGAAAGACTGTGTAATATCCGGCTTGTACGGATTACGGATATAATATATTATATTGTTATTTTGTTATATAATGACATTTTTGGTAATTATGTCAAATCAGGTCCGTTTCACGAAAAGGAAGCGTCATTACGATCCTAACGAATAATAAGAATTTTAAGGAATTTACGGGAATTTTCGGAGATCAAACACTATATTCTGAGTAAATACACTTTTCGTTATGTAAAAGACGTTCTCGTAAAAATAGTAAATGAGGTCCAAATTGCGAACGGACAGTTTTTGTTAATCTCAAATGATAAGTTGGACATATTGGTGAAGTAAGGACGTTTGGAGAAGCCGAATGGCTAGACGATTACGAACCGAAAGACGAAACTAATATAAAAATAGGTGAAGGGGCAAAATCGTCATTTGAGTATTTAACTTTTATTATTTATTAAAAGGCAAGGTGCCTTAATCGATTTTCAACTTTGAAAATCGATTCCAGGACGAGCTTCTCCCGTTTCCTCTTCGTCGACTTCTCACCTCGGCCCCGCGTCGCGATCTCCTTCGCGACCTCCGTTGTTCCTCCCGATCGTTCCGTTCCTTCACGCTTTATCCTCCAATCAACGCTCTAGGTATGTCTTACAGTTTAGAGCGTTAAATATCGAGTTTCGTAAGGTTATACGTTTAGGTTTTACGATTAGGTGGGTTTGAATAAAAATCGAGATTTAGAGCCGAAATCAATAGGTTATTGTATTAAGCACCTGCCATATATAACATAAACTCTAAAAATATTCTTAATAAATTTTTCCGAACAAATTATCTGAGCCCAAACATCTGAAGGCATAACCTTGCCCAAAAGTTTACCCCAAAACAGAGTCTGGATCTTTTCCAACTATTGAAATTCAACAAAATTTCCAACTTTGAATCTCTTCACTTCACCTTAACTGTTCACCCAATAACAGATCTCACCACAAAACAGAAATTCCAAGCAATTTTCTCACAATTCACAAAAATTCTCCACAAATCCAAAAAAATGATTTACCCAAAAAATTAATCCTTGAAAAAGCTCCTCTTCTTCTCTGTCGAAGAAGATGATGGCGCAAACTACTCCAACGAGTCTGAGACGGGGTCGACGGACTTCTCTAAGGAAAGGCAAAACTTTCTTCTCCTCAGACGACGCCTGGACGAGGCGGCCGGCGGACGTTTGGCGTGCTGCGCATGACCGAGAGGCAGCGGCTGGACGAGGCGTCGCGATTTTCTTCTTCACTATTCTTTTCTGCAAAAAGACCAAACCCTGCTTTGTTCTTTGCTGTTCTTCGTGGTGTGGAAGACAACCAGAAATCAAAAATTTGCTTTTTTACCTTTTTTTTTCCTTTTGTTTAGATTCTTCACGGCCTTAATCACCAGAAAAGAAACAAATTCTTTCCTATTTTCTCGCTTTGCAAATTTCACGCACCGAAAATTGCAAACCTGAAATCGTTCGATATCTTCGAAGAATCAAACCCTGATTTTTGAAACCTTTTGTTAGCTTAAAATACGTTTTAAGTAATTATGTTTTGATGATTAAGTTTAATATGAAATTGTGATCTGATAAGTGTAATTCAATTTGAACTGATTAAGTTAATATGAAATTGTGATCTGATAAGTGTAATTCAATTTGAACTGAATAAATGAATTATTGTGATATTTGTGTTTTTCTGGAAATGCCCTTCGTAAAGGGTATTAAGTTTTCTAATGAATTTTTGGTTAAGTGTTTTAAGTCCACAGTCAATCGTCCATGTGAAAGAAGATAGAAATAAATGTAGTAATCTGTGGAAAACAATCGTCCAAAGTGTCACGTGAGAATCAGGTGACTTCAGCCAGATTCAATTGTCCAAAGCTAAAGTAGTGAGATCAGTTGTCCAAAGTTCCACGTGAAAGTCAGGTGGCTGTAAATCAGAAACGTTCCACGCGAGAGTTAAAATGTCACGTGAAAGTCAGGTGGCTTTAAATCGATTCAAACGTCCACCATCAAGACAAACATAAACGTCCACGCTCGAAGGAAAGACTGTCGTCCACCTTCAAAGGAAAGACTGTGTAATATCCGGCTTGTACGGATTACGGATATAATATATTATATTGTTATTTTGTTATATAATGACATTTTTGGTAATTATGTCAAATCAGGTCCGTTTCACGAAAAGGAAGCGTCATTACGATCCTAACGAATAATAAGAATTTTAAGGAATTTACGGGAATTTTCGGAGATCAAACACTATATTCTGAGTAAATACACTTTTCGTTATGTAAAAGACGTTCTCGTAAAAATAGTAAATGAGGTCCAAATTGCGAACGGACAGTTTTGTTAAATCTCAAATGATAAGTTGGACATATTGGTGAAGTAAGGACGTTTGGAGAAGCCGAATGGCTAGACGATTAACGAACCGAAAGACGAAACTAATATAAAAATAGGTGAAGGGGCAAAATCGTCATTTGAGTATTTAACTTTTATTATTTATTAAAAGGCAAGGTGCCTTAATCGATTTTCACTTTTGAAAATCGATTCCAGAGAGCTTCTCCCTTTTCCTCCTTCGCGACTTCTCCCTCTGCCCGCGGCGCGATCTCCTTTCCGACCTCCGTTGTTCCTCCCGATCGTTCCGTTTCCTTCACGCTTTATCCTCCAATCAACGCTCTAGGTATGTCTTTACAGTTTTAGAGCGTTAAATATCGAGTTTCGTAGAGTTATACGTTTAGGTTTACGATTAGGGTTTTGATAAAAATCGAGATTTAGAGCCCGAAATCAATAGGTTTATTGTGATTAAGTATGTATTAAACGTATTGGACGTTATTGGACGAAGTTGGATCAATTCGTGAAAAAGTTTAAAATCCGAGAATTTTAGGATTTTCAGAAAAAATCGTAATTCGAGAATGTAGGTGCCGAGCGTAAATTTCTTGAATAAATGGCTCGATAAAATGGATTAGAACTTTAGAAAGCCCTTTAGTTAAGGTTTTGACAATTTGGAAGTTTATTAACTTAAACTTGTTTTAACGTCAATCCTTGCAAATTGCTTAGGTAAACAGTGCTCGTGGACGAGGCTTGGATTGCAGCGTGCACGAGGTAAGTTCTCGTGATTCTTCTCTGGCCGATTGGCCTACACCGTACGTCGAATGTCGTCTCGAGGAGTTTTGGAGATGCCTTTAGTTAGTTTTGCTCGGTTTGGGTAGCTAGGTCTTAGGAGTTTATAGTTTATGCTTTTACAGTCTTGATGGTCCATGTTATTGCTTGTTTACTTTATGATAGAGAACTGTTCACGCATCACTTGTTTTAAAGAAAAGCATGAAAATGAATTTCCGCACAGAGATTTAAAGAGAACGTAAAGCATAACATTGGCCTTCGGGCATACAGGCCTTCGGGCATACAGGCCTTCGGGCATACAGGTCACGCGAGGTGGGGCTCAGGCACGGCTGTACGTGTTGTAGGCGTGTACCCCCCTCTTCTAGCTGGAAAGAGTAGTCCGCCCGCTGGATGAGCTCTCTCCGGTTAGAAGGTATAGGATCTCGGTGACACCTATAGTGCATTGCATAGTAAGATAAAAGATAAAGCATGGTTTAATGAACTCATAGCACAGCATGCATCGCACTTACGTAGAGCTTACTGGGATTTTATCTCATAGTGTATATGTATGGTGTAGGTGACATAGACTTCGAGGTACCAGGTGAGGACGATGTCCCTCCACCTGAGGCATGATTCAGTTGACGGAGGATGGCTGTGGTGGTGTGCTGGCGCAGTCGAGGCTTAACCGACCCGTGGGAAGTATGTATAGAGCTTTGGGAGTGTTTTGGGATAATTGATAGAATATGTATAGGATGCTTATCGTTTTGAGATTTTGGAACTGTTTGGTTTTAATTGTACTTAACGTTATATAGAAATGTTTTGACACGTTTTAGGATGTTACGGTTAGTCTCGATTTTTAGATATATCCACGCAGTTGGATTTCGCAAAGTCCGCTGAGATTGGGTTGAATTTAGAAAGTTTTGGTTGAGTTTAATTTCTAATTTGATTGCTGTATTTGATGATAAAAGGCATTAGATATATGAAGTTTACTCTCTGGAATTCGATTTCCAGAGAGTATCGGTTGAAAATTTTTAAGTATTCTGCTCTCTGGATTCCAGAGAGCAATTGTGAATGAAAAGCTGAGGGCAATCAAAGAAGGCATAGGATCGCTGCAAGGAGTGCAGCGATCGATCTTTGCAGCAATGCAGAGATCGATCGCTGGCAGCTGAATGCCTGCCAGCGATCAAGCGCTGGCAGCTGAATGGCTGCCAGCGATCAAGCGCTGGCAACAAGGGAGCTGCCAGCGACTGATCGCTGGCAGCAAGGAGCTGCCAGCGACTGGTCGCTGGCAGTATGCCAGCGCCCGATCGCTGGGCAGACATGCTGCTCAGCGATCGTGCGCTGAGACTGGTCGCTGGTCAGCGACCAGTCGCTGCTTCTTCTCCCTGGCCGAATTACATTATGGCCCTCCCAATGTTTTATTTTGTTTTACTTAACTTAATTGATTTAAAAGGTTTAATTTAATTGTTTTAAATCATAGTTTATTTAATAGAAACTTTAAATGTTTTTTTTTAATGGTTTAGTTTCCGCATAATGTGTGAATAAAAATGAAAAATTTGTACGGTAATTAAGGGAAAATATGGGTATAGTTTTAGGGTCGTTACAGACTGTCGTCCACCTTCAAAGGAAATACACAGTCGTCCATGTTCGAAGGAGACACTGTCGTTCACAATCAAAGTGTACGTCTATCGCTGAACAGTTTCTTCCGCCAGCGTAACAAAGAATTACATCAACCGCGAAGCAACATTGACACTTGTCCACGATCAAAGATAAACGTTGTCGTCCACGATCAAAGATAAACGTTGTCGTCCATGATCAAAGAAAAACACAGTCGTCCACGACAATTAAAGACGCAGTCGTCCACGCAAGCAAATAGACACACTTGTCCACGATCAAAGGAAAGGCGCAAAAGTCCACAGTCTTAGCGCCAATTTCAAAAGACTGCTAGCTTTAGTGATAGTCATCCATAGCTTTAACTTTAGACCTTTAATGGAGAAGAACGAAAGCGACTTCAGAACGCAACAACTAGCTATCTATATATGGATATTTCTTAAACGGCTATTTTTTTAATACTCAGATAAAGAACATTCCAGAACTGAAGCCGATAACAGACAGAGTATATAAGGGAAAAAGAAGCTCGGGAGAAAGAACTTTTTTTACTGAATTTATCTTCGAATCCTTACGAGCAAATACTTAGCACTACTTTGTATTTTCTGATACACCTCTCTCTCTGCCCTAGAACTTGAGATTTATCTCTTTGAGAGAGTGCAGCATTTGTGCTCAATATTCTTATTTGTAAAATTGTAAAAGGCTATGATTGACGCCCGTGAAGTTCAATCCAAAGTTGTAAGGCTGTAGATCGACGCCCGGGAAGCTCGATCTGGAATTCTCGTTGAGGAGAAGTTAAGGATCTTCAAGGGGGAAACCTTAAAGCGTGGACGTAGGCAAGTTTTGGCCGAACCACGTAAAAACTCTCAGTGTTGTTTTTCTCTCTCTCTTTACTTTTATTGCTTGATTGCTCACTGTTAACTTATAAGTTTAACACAAGGGAGAAAACGATTAGATTAACAATTAAGTTTAAAAAGTCTAATTCACCCCCCTCTTAGACAATTACGATCCTACAATTGGTATCAAAGCAAGGTCTTACATTGTCTAAGTTGCATTTTTGAAATATTTTGTGATATATCTGAAATGGCATTTAACACTACACACGTAGAGGGTCAATCAATTACTAGACCTCCATTCTTTGATGGGAATGACTATGTTTATTGGAAGTCTAGGATGAGAATTTTTGTTCAGGCTATGGATTATGAATTGTGGAATATTATAGAAAATGGTCCATTTAAAGCCATGAAAACAGAGAATGAAATTAGAGTTCCTAAGGCCCCTCACGAATTAATAGACTCCGATAAGAAGAATTTGAGTTTGAATGCTAAGGCAATTAACACTCTATATTGTGCCTTAAATAGAGATGAATTTAATAGGGTACAAAGATGTGATAGTGCACAAGAGGTATGACACTTACTGGAAATCACACACAAGGGAACAAATCAAGTTAAAGAGAATAAAATGAGTATGTTAGTTCATGAGTACGAATTATTCTCTATGGAAAAGGATGAAACAATTAACTCCATGTTTACACGATTTACTAATATTACTAATGGTTTAAAATCGCTTGGGAAGATCTATTCAGGTGAAGAATCAGTAAGGAAGATCCTTCGGTGCCTACCAAGAGCCTGGCAACCGAAAGTGACTGCCATACTTGAAGCTCAAGATCTCAAGGTCCTCAAACTTGAAGAACTCATTGGCTCTCTTATGACACATGAGATCACCATGAGAGCTAATGAGAAGGAGGATCTTAAAGATAAGGGGATCACCAAAAGAAAGGACATTGCACTCAAAGCCTCCTCTAGTAAACAAGATGAATCCAAACAAGAAGAGGATGATGAGGAGATTGCATTCATAACAAGAAGGTTCAGCAGATTTCTCCAACAGAAAAAATTGAATGTGAGGATATTCTCAAATGGAGAAAAGTCTCAAAAGGATAAGGAGTTTACTTGCTACAAATGTGGGAAGCCTGGACACATCAAGGCCGAGTGTTCACAATCAAAGGAGAATCCCAAGCGATTTAAGAAGAGGGCTATGAAAGCTACATGGGATGACAGTGAGAGTGACACTTCCTCAGAAGATGAGAAAGTAGCCAATCTGTGCTTCATGGTACATGAAAACGAGGTTAGTGTTTCCTCTAGTGATAGTGAAACTGAGGATGGAGACTTAATTGATGCTTTTAATGATCTTGTAAAGCAATTTGGGCTGCTAAAAGCTAAATACAATCTGTTGAAAAAGGACAATGCAGGATTAGTAGAAAAGCATGCAAAAGAAGCTGACGCACATGAAAAGGAGATAGCTAATCTTAAAAGAAAAAATGAGGATTTGAATTATATCGTGCTTAAGTTCACAAATGGTACCAAGAACTTAAACATGCTGATAGGAAATCAGAGAGCTATTTTTAATAAAGCAGGTTTAGGTTATGATAAGTTTAATAAAAAGAAAGCATTTAAGAACTTCTTTGTTAAACCAACTACCTGTCGTGCTTGTAATGAGATATGACATAAATCATATGAATGTCCTTTGAAATCACATAAGAAATCAGGTAATAAATTACAGTGGGTTCCTAAAGGAACCAAAACTAACTCTATGACCCAAAAAGTTTGGGTACCAAAGAAGGCTGCTTGATTTTTGTTTTGCATGTTGATTGTTCTCCCGGGAAAAATCAATGATATCTCGAAAATGGTTGTTCGAGACACATAACGGGAGACTCAACAATGTTTGCTGTTGTCAATAGAAAGAAAGAAAATGTCCTTTTTGGTAAAAACCAAAAGGGTAAAATCGTTGGCATTGACAACAAAGGTAACCCTGCCAACCCTTCTATTGAAATCATGCTTTGCTGGTAGAAGGTTAAAGCATAATCTACTTAGCATAAGTCAATTGTGTGTTTAAAGTGATTTCGAATAGCAATATTCTGTTTAAAGGAGATAGGAAAGAAAATAGTTATATTTTATCTGGATTTTTTTGTATGTTGATAAAGATTGTTTTGCTATAATTTCTTCCAATGACAATTGGACTCGGCTTAGAAGGCTGGGTCACATAGGAATGGACTCCTTAGCTAGGATTACTGAGGAGAAGTTAGTTGGAAGAATTTCATCAATTTACAAAAATCCCTTACAGCATTCGAGAACTAAGCTCACCGTGGTTAGATTTCATTTAATTAGAGATCATGTTCAAAGATGTGATTTTTCTTTAGATTTTGTGAACTCTGGTGATTAATTAGCTAATATCTTTACAAATCTTTTGGATGAAAAATCCTTCTGTGATATTAGAATAAGGTTAAGTCTCGTTAGGATTGGGAAAAAGTTAGGTTAGTGCTTTTATCCGTTTTTTTTCTTCCGTCTATTTAGCAATGAATGTTGTCAATGGACTTTGATGATGGACGTTGTCAATAGACTTCGATGATGGACGTTGTCAATGGACTTCGATGATGGACGTTGTCAATGGACTTTGTCCATAGATGTTGACAATAGTCTCTGTCAATGGATCGTCATCTTCTGTTTTATAAAACCTTTCTCACTATCTCAGAAGCCCTACCTTTAAACTTCCCGCGCTCTGTCTACTAGTCTAACGCTTCCTATTCCTCTCTACTCTCTGACTCTGACTCTTCATTTCTCTCAACTCCACTCGAGCTCTGAAATCTCCACTCAGAAACCTAATGGCATCTTCTTCCCACGCACCTCAAGACTCGAGGAAGAAGCAAAAGTTTTCTCATGGTGAGAATGTTCATTCAACCTCAGATCCTCCATCTCTCGTTTGGCCAAGTCACGAGTTCCTCAACCATGCTACCTTTAAAAGGTATTACGAAGATTTTGAGTTCAAGCCAATTATTCGTTCCAGAGGGATTATTTTTTAGGGTCTTTCTGGTCTCGATTTAGAAGAACCCTTGACAGGGTTGGGGCTGATAGGACTATTTGCTATTGAAGCCGCCTATTATGAAACCACCATTCGGATGTTCTATGCAAACCTGGAACATTCTAACAAATCCTTAGTTCTTAGGAGTTACGTCTATGGTCGGCACATTGAGCTCACACAGGACTTAATGCATCAAATCCTCCACTGTTAGTTCTTAAACGGTACTCGAAGAGTTTATGAGGCCACAACAACTCCATCCTTTCTTTCAAAACCTGCTGGCAAGGAATTACTTCTTTTGATTGCCAAGGATCCTGATAATGCCCCTCTTAAATTAAAAGGCAAAGACTTGATTCCTAGGGCCAGAATTGTTCACCAGATGATACATTACAACATTCTGCCTGTAGAAGGACATAGAGACCATGTAAGTGGCATGGATCTCTTTCAGCTAAATCAATTCTTTAAGGTTGAACCTTTTCACATAGGTTTCATCATATTGAACCGAATGCTGCAAGTTGTTACCAGTGGCTCAAATTTCTTACCTTACAATCTTCTGCTCATGAGGATTTTTAATTGATTTGGGGTTCAATTTCCTGCGTCTGACAAACTCGTACCCTTGAAAAATTTTGACTTCTTCTCTGCCTCACCTTATCACGAATGGGCATAACCAGGAATGATCAAGGAGTGTTTGTTGCAAGAGAGGGCCGAAGAGGTCCACAAAGTGAGGTGGATGTACAAGTTGTTCAAGTTGGTTCCCTAAGAGCTGCCCGAAGGCGTCCCACTAGGAGGGTAATTCTTCAAGATGAAAAAGAAGTTACAAGTGTGCAAGATGACACTCTTATTCCTGAGTTTGCACCTCCTCCAGTCCTTCTCCTTCCAGCTCAAGAAGAGGTCACTCATGAGCAATTCAGTGAACCTGAACCTCCTACAGTCCAAGTTGCTGAACCCTGCACATCTCCTCCAGTCAGTCCAACTCCTACTCCTTCGCTCCCTCCTCTGCCTGCTAGTATTCCTCCTCACTCCTTACGTTCTTCTACCTCTCAAGTGAGGAATACTATTTCTGATGATATACAAGATGAGCTCAGGGCTAGCATTGCCAGTCTAGGGACTGGTCTCAAATCTTTCAAAACTCAATATAACTCCCACCGTACTCAATTTGGGGCCCTTGTCCTGACCAAACTTGATCATCTTGAGACTACCAATAAAGATCTGCTCAATCAGACAAAAATGGACTTGAGCAAGGACCTTGACTTAGTCTTCGATCAATAGACTTCCCGGATGAATAGACTTGAAGACTCTCTCTTAAGGACCCTTCGGTCTATACAGTCTGACATTCAAGCTCTTCAACCTGATCCGTTTGGCTCTCTTTGCTTCTCTCAAGCTTGTTCTGCAGACTTTCTTCCTCCAATCTTCAGACCTGAGATTGATGAGGCAGTGAACTCAAGGCCTTTAGATTTTCAGGATGCTGAGCTTAGGTTTGTCAATCCTTTTGATTCCTCTGTCACCGAGTCCCCATCTGTGTTTACACGTTCACTGGCTGCTCCACCGGTAGAGCCTCCACCATGTATGGACTTGGTGGTGTATAGAGGTCCATTTCTGCCTTCTGCTCCATGTATGGAATTGGTAGTGTATACAGGCCCCTTTCAACCTTTTGCTCCTTCTGCTCCTTTTGGTTCTACTACTATTTCTGAACCTCTGATCGTTCCCGCTGTCAATTTTTCAGTGCCTCCATCAATCATAACGGAGTTGTGGAAGCGCATTTTGGATTTAGATTAAATAGGAGATATTTTTTTAGACAATTTTTTATAGATTCCTGAGTTGTACCAGTTTTTGTTTGGTACTCTGATTTTCACATTTCTTCAATATACAAATATTATGTCAATGACTGCTTTTTACTGTTTCTTTTTGATAATGTCAAAGGGGGAGAGAAGGTTTGTGAATGATAAACATGCATAGAGTAAGGGGGAGTTAGAAAAGTTAGGAGGTTATTCTGAGAACATTATGGGGGAGAATAAAGTTAATCATTTCATATTTGTCATCATCAAAAAGGGGGAGATTGTTAGCTTAAAATACGTTTTAAGTAATTATGTTTTTGATGATTAAGTTTAATATGAAATTGTGATCTGATAAGTGCAATTCAATTTGAACTGATTAAGTTTAATATGAAATTGTGATCTGATAAGTGTAATTCAATTTGAACTGAATAAATGAATTATTGTGATATTTGCGTTTTTCTGGAAATGCCCTTCGTAAAGGGTATTAAGTTTTCTAATGAATTTTTGGTTAAGTGTTTTAAGTCCACAGTCAATCGTCCCTGTGAAAGAAGATAGAAATAAACGTAGTAATCTGTGGAAAACAATTGTCTAAAGTGTCACGTGAGAATCATGTGACTTCAGCCAGATTCAATTGTCCAAAGCTAAAGTAGTGAGATCAGTCGTCCAAAGTTCCACGTGAAAGTCAGGTGGCTGTAAATCAGAAACGTTCCATGCGAGAGTTAAAATGTCACGTGAAAGTCAGGTGGCTTTAAATCGATTCAAACGTCCACCATCAAGACAAACACAAACGTCCACGCTCGAAGGAAAGGCTGTCGTCCACGTTCAAAGGAAATATACAGTCGTCCATGTTCGAAGGAGACGCTGTCGTTCACAATCAAAATGTACGTCTACTGCTGAACAGTTTCTTCCGCCAGCGTAACAAAGAATTACATCAACCGCGAAGCAACAGTGACACTTGTCTACGATCAAAGATAAACGTTGTCGTCCACGATCAAAGATAAACACTGTCATCCACGATCAAAGACAAACACAGTCGTCCACGACAATTAAAGACGCAGTCGTCCACGCAAGCAAATAGACACACTTGTCCACTATCAAAGGAAAGGCGCAAACGTCCACAGTCTTAGCGCCAATTTCAAAAGACTGCTAGCTACAGTGATAGTCGTCCATAGCTTTAACTTTATACCTTTAATGGAGGAGAACGAAAGCGACTTCAGAACGCAACGGCTAGCTATCTATATACAGATGTTTCTCCAATAGCTATTTTTTTAATACTCAGATGAAGAACATTCCAGAACTGAAGCCGATAACAGACATAGTATATAAGAGAAAAAGAAGCTCGGGAGAAAGAACTTTTTTTTACTGAATTTATCTTTGAATCTTTACGAGCAAATACTTAGCACTACTCTATATTTTCTGACGCACCTCTCTCTCTGCCCTAGAATTTGAGATTTATCTCTTTGAGAGAGTGTAGCATTTGTGCTCAATATTCTTATTTGTGAAATTGTAAAAGGCTGTGATTGACGCCCGTGAAGATCAATCAAAGTGTAAGGCAGTGGATTGACACCCGTGAAGTTAAATCCAGAGTTGTAAGGCTGTAGATCGACGCCTGGGAAGCTCGATCTGGAATTCTCGTTGAGGAGAAGTTAAGGATCTTCAAGGGGGAAACCTTGAAGCATGGACGTAGGTAGGTTTTGGCCGAACCACGTAAAAACTCTCGGTGTTGTTTTTCTCTCTCTCTTTACTTTTATTGCTTGATTGCTCACTGTTAACTTATAAGTTTAACACAAGGGAGAAAACGATTAGATTAACAATTAAGTTTAAAAAATCTAATTCACCCCCCTCTTAGACAATTACAATCCTACACCTTTAACCTGAAGCTTTGATACCAGTTGTTAGGATTAGACGCCCTAATCTACCTGTAGCTAACGATCGAGAAAATACGAAATGAAAAACACAGATTTATAGTGGTTCACTCTCGATGTGAGAGCTACGTCTACTGGTCACTGATAGATTTCACTAAGAACAAAAACGAGTTACAACAGTTTTTGCCTCACACTCTTAGACTCTCTTTTCAATTCAATAACCTAAATACGTCTTTATATAATAGACGAATTAAGATTACAAAATGACTTAGTAAATATGACCAAAATACCCCCCAAACCTAGAATAGGCTCCATGACTCAACATATAAAATCTTTATTTACCCTAAATTATTCTTAAATATCTAACATTCTATAAAAGTATGTTTGTAATTTTTTCTCCTTAAAATAAATAAAAAAGAAATGAAAATTATGGTGTCTTTTTGCTCCTCTGTTCCATCCTCCTTGTTCTTCTTATCTTCTTCTTTGGTGCAATTTCTTTTTTATTTATTACAAATTTTATAATTTAATTTATTTTGCTATTTATTTTAATTTAACCATTCATCTTCTGATCTTCTACGATGACATCTTTTTCTTTTTTTTGTCTTTTGTCTGTTCTCTATTCTACCCTCTCTGGTGTCAGCTCTCACTTTCATGACTTTGGAAAGGGTTCCCTTCATTGCGATTACATTTTCCACAGGTTGCTTTTGCTTTCTTAGGCCGCCAGACCTCCAGAAGCATCGCCTTCAAAATGGCTGAATTTTCACGAAACCCAGATAGCTGGATTAAAATTGTGTTTTGTTTCATTTTACATGCCAATAACAGTCTATTTTGATGTTATGCAACAAATTAAAAAGCATAATTTGGCGAAAAGCTTGTGGGCCTACTACACAATACTGGATCTCCGGAGATTGTTGTTTAATGCCACGGTTCATCAAAATCTCATAATTTGGTTGCCAATCTTTGTTATCAACTTAGTTCCATTTTCATAGAGTTTTACATCTTGTGTTTTTCTTTTTCAGGAAAATGAAACCGTGTTGGAAACCAAATGAATCAGCTTATTCTATTTTGACTTTGTCACAAATTGGTTAATTAATCTTACACAGATCAATTATCTTCTGACCGTGGACTCATTGCAATCTATTTACTCTTTTTTAATATTTCAATATAACTGAATGTCATCTTTTCGATGTAACTTTTCTTTGTTGGATTATGTGTTGCGTTGATAATTAATCAGTAGAAGAACTCACATATTTTAAAGATCCAACTACAGAATTTAATCAAAATGTTTAGCTAATTGTTCTGTTTTTTTTTTTTTGGGTTTACGCGAGTTCATTATGTGTCTGTTTTATGAAGGAGAGTTGAGGATCATTTGGATATGGTAAATATGGTAGATGACTTGCTATTTGTAACCCAACAATTCAGTGAAGCACACCGTCTAATAACCGTTGTTGTTGGGCATAGCAAAGGTTTGTTGGAGCATTTGACACGCCATTCTTCCACATTGGTTGTACTTATGAGTCCGGATGATTTTGTACTTTGTCATTAATTCCCTCTGCCTATTAGGTAAAACAAACTTCCATTGTTTTCCAAAATATTTCATAATCAGTTCAACATAGTGAATCTAACCCAAAACTGCATAAATGCATTTCCACCAATTGGGAAGATTAATTGTTTTATTGACTTGCAATCAAAACCTAACTCTTAAAACAACTAGATCTATATTTCAAGTCATCAGATAAAAATAGGACATTGTTATTACACAGGAGATTTGAATGTTCTTGAATCGATGTTCCTAGGATAGCGTGTACGATGCTTTTATATTTATTTTTCACATATAAAATCATTTAAAACTATTCATGTTGTGTTAAAATTGTAACAAAAAAAAAGTATTCGGGTGATTGTTGAGTTGGTTGTATAATAATATATTAAAATTAAAACGAAAAATCAAACAATCGGATGTCATTGTGCAGCTTTGTCGTTCTTTCACTTCACATGTGATTATATATAGTTGAATAAAACAAAAATGTTAAAAAGTCTTGTTTTCTCTCTCTCCATGTGTTGCAATGTTAGCAATCCTCCACTCCCGACGGATGCAAATCAATGCATAGATGTAGAACAGGTGGATGTAAACGTGTCATTACCTGCATGTCGAAAAAAGAAATATTTTTTTTAATGTAATAATAGTCTTAATTATTTTAATTTTGGATTAAAATCATTTTATCCTTCGACGATTGTGTTTGAATTAAAAAAAAACCCTAAAAATATATTCATGCTAAAAATAAACCTTAAATTGTCAAAAACTTATCAAAAAAATTCTTGGGTGTTAACCGATAACCCCCCATTCTGAAATTTACACATAGAACGAACGGTAGAACAAGGGGTGCATTTGGGGGTGGACACCCACGAGAGCTGGAACGTGCCCCGCACATTCGCGCGGGGGTCTCCACCCCAACCGCATCCCCCGTTCTCCCCATGCCTCGTACGTGCGTGCTAGAACGGGGGGTGCGTTTGAGGGTGAAGACCCCCTCGCGCACTAGAACGGGAGGTCTCACCCTCAAACGCACCCTCGACGTCAACGTGATCTACATGTAACTGTATGATCAATGTTCTAAGAACGGTTTGTCGCGTCTCCCTTTCTAAGAACACGCGGGGGTGTTCACCCTCACACAGTCCCCCGTTCTGCGTTAGTATATAAGGAAACATATTAGTTTTCTTCAGAAAACCCGAGTTTTCTCTCGTTCAAACCCTCAGATCCGTGCATTTTGCTACCGATAACGTCAAATCAGACTGTTTCTTGCCAAAATCTGTGAAAAACCTTCGAGGAAATCCCAAAATCGAGTCAAACCACTTAGCTCAAGCGGAAAATCGGGAAAAATCGAGAGTTTTTCATGAAAATCACAAAATTTTTGCACTGAAAATCCCCAAATCCGATCTGTTTTCTCGCCAAAAATCCCAAAAAACCCGAAAATTTGAAAAAAAAAAAAAAACCCTCAAACCCGAAAATACACCCCCCCCCCCCCCCAAGAATGTTTATTGGTCGAAAGGCTTCCCGGATGTCACAAGGTGACCCATCAAACTGGGCAGCATTTCAAGTGCCGCAACCGTCTCTTGATTATTTTTCCATAGAATTTCGTAACGAGTGGTGTCAATAGCAGTACGAGCGGGATACAGAAATCCGCTGGATTATTTATGGTAAGACTGCCAACTTTAGCGGTTGGGAGTCTTTGGAGGTCAAGGAGAGGTTTAACAACATCTCCTTGCATGGGGAATACAAGAAGAAGGGCGACAGCTGTGACAGAGTTGTTCGCATGTTTTATGCCAACTTGGTTAGTACCAGGAGGTCCAGGTGTTTGAAAACGTACCTATTCGGTACAGAAGTTGTCATCTCTCCAGCTGTTATCAACAAATTGCTGGGATTTGTGGACGATGCGGCAGAGAGATATTATCACAGTTCCCAAGAGTGTGATTTCTCCATAATAGAAGAGGGACTAGAGTTCCTTATGCAAATCCACCACAATTTGGGCATTGCAGGGTTCGTGAAGCCGAGATCGAAGGCTCTGAACGTCAAAGCTCGGGTGGTACACAACCTAATCAGCCACACCATCCTACTGAGGGATGGTCATAGAGATCTCGTCAGCTAGATGGATTTATACATCATGGAGAAGCTCTACAGTGGCACCATGTTCGACCCTGGATACATGATTATAGGTCACATGCTTGAGGTCGGGCGAACCAGGAAGAAAAATCTGCCATTTGGGACTTTGATTTGGAAGATCGTCCAGCATTTTCAGATTCAGGTGCCTAGTGAAAAGCAAATCAGATCACACAGATCTATTGATCTATTTGACAGGATCCATTTGACTCAAATGGGCCTAGTCGAAATCAACGGGTCTTGGATGGTCAAGGGAGATCCCAGAGCCTCCACATCGCGGGATGTTTTGATGGAGGACGCCCCTGCCGTCGCGGACGCCCTCACCACTGAGGACGCGACCACTACTAAGGACGCGACCGCACCGCCATTTGCCCATCAGGTTTATAGTAGCTAGAACATGATGCAGCATATGCAGCAGATGTATGAGATGCAGCAGCAGATGCATCAGCAGATGTATCGGATGCATCAAGTGAGGGAGCAGCAGAGGGAACAGAGGATGGAGTCCCTCAAAGGTAGGGTTGATGAGATGGCCACGAGCCAGCAAAAGGTGGTTGAATCACACGACTATCTTAGTGAGTTCCTTAGAGAGTTCCTTAGAGAGTTCACTAACAGGCTGACGGATTGGATGGTGTACGGAGACGACGATGTGCCACCAGATTATGATATTTTAGATTTTCTATTTCATTTTATGTACTTTACTTTTTTGTATTTTGATGTACTTTATTTTTCATTTTATGTCTTGATGTTTATTATATATACTGAAATCTGGCTGTTGTGTACAGATTTGTGATTTGAATTTACAGAAACTGTTTGAAGATAGCTATGGAGGAGTCATAAGACAAACGAAACTCTATTCATTTTTTTAATTTTTTTTTGTTTAAATAAACTAAAACAAATAAAAAATTCTAATTTGAATAACTTTTAACAAATAAGTATTCTTAACATAAACTAAAATAATTTTTTTTATTTAAATAAACAAAAAATAATAATTACAATTTGAAATATCTTCAAGATGTAATTTGTTATATCGGCTTCTTCTGCCCAGAATGACATCGCAAGGCTTAATACTTGCAATGCAGGTTTGAGTACTCCACTCATTTCATAATCTAACGATTTTACCCCATGTTCACCGCGTCTTTCTCTTAGAACAAGTCTCATTTAATAAATATTTCTTTCCAATAAGGTCGAGATTGATGAAGCGAAACATATATTAAATTTGACTTATTCCAAGAGAAAGACGCGGTGAACATGCGGTAAAATCGTTAGATTATGAAATGAGTGGAGTACTCAAAGCTGTTTTGCAAGCATTAAGTCTTGTGATGTCCTTCTGGGCCGAAGAAGTCGATATAACAAATTACATCTCGAAGATATTTCAACTTGTAATTATTATTTTTTGTTTATGTAAATAAATTTTTGTAATTTTAGGTTAGTCTAATAAAATTGAAAAAATTGACCCAGCACCGAAATTACAACAGTCAATAATTACTGTCTCGGCCGCCCGTCCTCGATTCTTACACATAATGGAAACTATATTAAAAAAGAATGATTGTGTCTACGAGGAAAATGTGTTGAACTGTACTTATGTCCCATCAAATATGTTGAAACTCGTAAACGTGTTTTGAGAAGCAGCGCCTGAAATGGATCCCCGGTGAGGACAAGTGTGACTATTATTGTAACGACCCCTTTCCCAATAAGATATTGTCCGCTCTGGGGATTGGGCCGTAGCCCAATATCATCCACTCACAGCTTTGTTTGGTGAAAACTTCCCAGTTGGTCACCCAACCTGATACTACTCTAGCTGAAGCACTTTTAACTTCGGAGTTCTTATGGGATCCATTGTCAATTGTGCTCCAAAACTCATCTTGCTAACTTGGGAGTGTCTCTTTACATATGTTTCATTTCCACATATTTCCCCAAGCGATGTGGGATTGTGACGACCACCTTTTTTTACGACCCGTCACCTTCCGGTTCGCCTGCGCGGACGTACCGCCATCCGGGTTCCGGTTCGTGCAGCCATCGTACACATACTTACACATCCGAGCCAATATAACGTGGAGAGTACTGATCAAGATAATTCCCAGGAAAAGCTGTACTGGACAATCTCCTAGACAGAATTACCTTTCCAAGTAAGTGTAGGATCGGTATTTGTCTAAGATGGGGGTGAATTAGACTTTTTAAAACTTAATTTAGTAATTGATATAATTTCTCTCGATTTGGCTAAATGCTAACAGCAGTCAAACAAATAAAGTAAAGAGCAAGAGAGAAATTGACACACGAGTTTTAACGTGGTTCGGCTCAACCCAGCCTACGTCCACGCTTCAAGGTTCACCCCTTGAAGATCCTTAACCTTCTCCTCGAGAACAACCAGATCGGAATTTCGGGCTCCGATCAACTGCCTTTACACTTCAGGATTATACTTCACGGGCGATAATCCACAGCCTTTACAGATAATTTGAGTTTGTAAAAGAAAGTACAGACTACACTCTCACAGGATCTAAATCTCAAGTTTGAATAGAGAGAGGTAGACAAAATCAGTACAGAGTATGAATGAGATTCGCAGATTAGGGCTAAGGATTCAAATTGGCAAAAGTTGTTACTTCGTGCTCTGAGCTCTGCTTAAATACTCTGTATCCTTTTTGCTTCACAGAATTGAATGCTTCTACTAGAAATGGATAAAAGTTACCGTTGGGAAGCATCCGTACTGAAAGCAGATGTCCGTTGCATTTAGGGTCGCTGTTCGTCGTCGCCATTAAAGCTCTGGAGTTAATGTTGAAAACGACGTCACTGTAGCTTCGCGGCTAATTTGAATTCTGGCGGAAGACGAAACTGTTTTGTAGTCTTGAACCGCCATCGGAAGATGCAACATAAGAATCTTGAGCCGGCATCGGGTAAGAAAGCGTTAAGCACTTGAACCGGCATCGGATAAGAAATTGTAAAACACTGTCGGATGATTAAATCGTAGATGTCTTCCGCCTTTGTCGTTTAGTGACCGGAAGTGTATTCTGCTTTACTCATCCGTCTTGTCGTTTAGCTATCGGTGAAGAACTTCGTTTTGCTTATCCGCCTTGTCGTCTAGTGGCTGGAAGAGTAATTCCATTTACTCATCCGCCTTTGTCGTTTAGCGAGCGGTGGAGTACTTTGCTTTGCTTATCCGCCTTGTCGTTTAGTGACCGGAAGTGTATTCTGCTTTACTCATCCGTCTTGTCGTTTAGCTATCGGTGAAGAACTTCGTTTTGCTTATCCGCCTTGTCGTCTAGTGGCTGGAAGACTTAGACAATAAACACGACTCCGCTCTTGTCGTTTAGTGACCGGAAGACAGAATCACTTTGTTAAACACGTTTCAGCTCTGGACACTTAAAACATAAGCATTAAATACTAAAATACCCTTCTTAAGGGTATTTCCAACAGATTAAAAGCATAATTCATAATTCTCATTTAATAAGCATAATCAAATTACATTATCATATAACACATCATCAAAAACAAATTTACACTTAATCATCATTTAAGTCAACAGTAAGTTCCCAAGAAAAAGGCTAGAGGGGACACAAACAATCTCACTTCAATTCCAGTCTCCTAGACATAACTTACTTATATAGTACAATTACACCACTAATATTTGAAAAGAAAAACAGAGTCAACATCAAACAATATAATTAACACAATGCCCCTACTTTGAAATAACAATTGGAAATGTATTATACCTTTTGTTGATCAGAAATAATTGTCCACCCATTCCCCGATTCAGTGTTTAGGTCTCGCTTCAATATTTGCAAGAACCACGTCCATGTGTCCGTGCACTTTTTTTCGACATTGGCAACAGCTACGGGCTATATTCCATCGTTGCCATTAATACTGACTACTGTGAATAATTGATTGGGACACGAGCCCTTAAGATGACAATCATTCAAACAGATAACAAGGTGACCATACTGCAGCAAACATGTCTTGGGACCAGCCATGCACACATACATTCTTTGACATACCAATGAATCATGCCCCATCTCGTAAGTATGTAATTGTAATGTGCTACCTAGATTTGATCTATATATTTCTGCTACGTACGACCAGACTAACTAGTATTGTTTGTCGCCCTTGCATTCGTTAATTGTTCGAGCTACGCTTCTTGCTCTTTTGGCAATACTGGATGTAATGTTGACAGTCAAATCATTCCTCACGGTCTCGATAGTAGAAGAGATTTCTTACATAGGTTGACTTTTGAACCTATACAAATAATGATCTGCCACTCATTTTTCTCTAGCGTGTAGATTCTCCATTTTCCTCGAACAGCTGTGAGAATCGATCAAACTCTTAGTTTGAAACGTCAGCTCGTCTTGCTTCTGAGAAGTATTCAGTCGCCACTCACACCTGTCTTCAAACTCAGCCGTCAGTCGTCGCCTGTCACTTTCAATGAATTTTATCTCATAACCATTTTCCAAAAAATATTCGACTATTTCCGCTTTAATATCCTTAAAAAAACTATATTCTTTCCAAAAAAAAAATCGATGAGATTTCTTCTCTTACCGGTCTGTTTTCCACCTCATCATCCTCCGAACTGACCGGTGTTCGAAACTCCTCGTCTAGAGTTTTAGAGGTCGAATGCACCTTGATTTCTTCATTTCCATATATGTAGGAGTGACGTGCGAATACCAATCTAGATTGACATCAAACTGCTCTAGGTGAATCAAAATCCATCGACGTTGCTTATACAATAAAAATTCTCCAGAGCAAGATAATAGTAGAGAGGTTTGAGAAAGTTAGAGAACTGTGAGGTGGTGAGAATGGAGGGCAAGAGCCTCCTTAAATAGGGTGGGAGAACGACTCCATTCTCCTACAGTGACACTAATAATTGATCACGGACGATCAATTATTAAGTGATCACGGGCTGTCATTGTAGGAGAATGAGAATGGTCCCCCGTTCTTCGGGGGGTGCGTTTGAGGGTGGAGACCCCCCCGCGCGCACGCGTGCACGTGCAGGACACATTCTAGCGCGCGGGGGTCTCCACCCCCAAACCCACCCGTTCTCCCGTGCGTTGCACGTAGAGAACGCCCTTGTTGCGAAAAATACTACGAACATAAGTGAACGTGTCGCAAAAGTAATAAAGTGTATAAATACGAATCAAACCCACGAGGACTATTTTCTACTATTAATAAACGAATTTAATTATAATTTAAGATTAATAACGAGATTTCAATAATTTTTTTTATTAAAATAAAGTAGGAGAACTTAATTAAAAAATAGAAACTTGAATCAAATTGTTGAATGTAAAATAAGAAAACTCTAAGGCTTTAAATTTCATCTAAATTAATCATATTTAATATTCCTAATCACTTTTGTTAATATCTATTATCATGTGTTGATTGCAATTTCGTAAGTATATTTATCAATCTCTCTCAAGTAATGACAAACTTATCCAATTAACGGATTATTACCTCTCGGTCTCTAACCCTAACAATTAATTGAATACAGTACGAACAACAAATCAAAATACCACCTGAACACCTTAGCTATCTCTAGTCTAAAATCATTTTAATGGTGAACTATTCAATTGCACAATTATTTTTCACTTCTCGGTCTCAAAATAATCCTACGATCATGCTATTGTTGATCAGACAATAGCAAGCAATAAGAACAATAATAGTTTACTCAACACATAATTGGAATAGAATATCAATAAACTGAATTAAAGTAAATACTAAATAATCATAGTTCGGCTACGTCTTAGACCTAGAAAAGAAAATTAGTTCATGCTAAAATAACGATAAAACAATAAAATAATGAAGTTCATAGTTTTAGAAAATAAAAAGAAAGAAGAAGAAACTATGCTCTTTGATCCAAAATCTTCTTCCTGATCCTAGTCTGTCGTTCTGATCTCATTTTCTCTATCTCTCTATTCTGATCTCTCTCTTTTTCAGCCCTCCACGATCCCTTGCCTCTTGGCTTCTGTCTTAACTTATAACCAAATTCTCAATTAAAATCGGCGTCCCGCTTTGATCAACGGCTGAGATTATTATTGATTAAAATTCCTTGCATAGCCTGACTTTTTAACTCACGACAGCCGATCGATCGCTTGGTGTAGCCGATCGATTGACATCTCCTCTACTCAAACAACGTCAATTTTTAACGTTTTAGTCGATCGATCACTGCATAGTAGCTGACCGATCGACACTCCTTCTTTCTTGCTTCTTGAACTTCGACTTTTTTAACGCTTTGGTCGATCGATCGGCACAGCTTCTGGTTTCGTCTCCATTTTTGTCAAATTTTGGTGTTTTAGTCGATAGATCGCTTAAATGTGGCGACCGATCGGCACTGCTTCTGGTTTGCCTTCTTAGTTTGTCTCGTTTTACCCCGTGATGCAACGAAATCATCCAATTCTCTTTGTTGAAACTCCAACCTGCTCTATTTCATTTTATCTGTGCACTTACACAAAAAATGTCAAATTATCTCAAACATTTGAGAAAAACTAATCGAAACAACTATAAAAGAGTACAATTAAGTGTGAAAAATACACATTTATCACGGGCTGTGAGGTGGTGAGAATGGAGGGCAAGGGCCTCCTTAAATAGGGTAGAAGAACGATGGACTGTTCTCAGAGAACCACCCCGTTCTCCTACAGCGACACTAATAATTGATCGTCATCACAGACGATCAATTATTAAGTGATCACGAGCTGTCACTGTAGCAGAACGGAGAACGGTCCCCCATTCTCATGGGGGGTGCGTTTGAGGGTAGAGACCCCCTGCGTGCACGTGAGGGGCACAGGGAGAACGAGGGGCACAGTTGGGGGGTGGAGACCCCCCGCACGCACTTGCAGGACTTATTCCAGTGCACGGGTGGTGTCCACCCCCAAACTCACCCCCCGTTCCAGCACGTGGGGTGTCCACAACCAAACGGATCCCCCGTTCTCCTATACATTGCACGTGGAGAATGCCCGGATAGAACGGGGGACCGTTTTCAGAGAATGGTCCCCCGTTCTATGTATAAATTTCAGAATGAGGGGTTATTGATTAACCGCCAGAGGTTTTTTTGATAGGTTTTTTATTGTTTAAAGTTTATTTTTAATATAAACATACTTTGATAGTATTTTTAATCCAAACCCAAAGTTTGAGGGTTAAAATGATTTTAACCCTTTAATTTTTATTTATTTTTATAGAATGTTAGAATTTGGTTTTTGTTGTGTTTAATTATTTAAAGGGAAAAGTTCAATTTAGCCCCCAACGTATGTGGTCAATGGTCAATTGGCCCTTAACGTTTATTTTTAACCCAATCAGTCCCTATCGTTGACGTCGTTTGTAATTTGACCACTCCTGTCAATTTTCCCGTTAAATTTGACACGTGCTCTGCACGTGCACTTCAAAATCTCCAAACTACCCTCTCTCTCTCTCTCTCTCTCTCTCTCTCTCTCTCTCTCTCTCTCTCTCTCTCTCTCTTCCTACTGCTATTCTTTTCGTATAAATTATAGGGGACTCTCTTTCACCTAAACTGTAACATGTCAACTGAACAATCTCTCCGATTTCCATTTCCGGTGAACCTCGATCTCCATTTCTGCGTTGACTCGCCGGCCGGATGGCTCAGTATGTGCTTTGGGATGATGATAAACAGGATAAGTTACGGGGCCGTATCAGCAGGAGACACTCCGACTATCCTTCTCAAAAGCCATCTATGCCGGCGAGAAAAATGTCCGACGAAATTTACGTGAAAAGTTTACAGGTGATGAACTCAAACTGCCACGCGCATAAATACGAGTTTTCCGAGAGACCCAATTCGTCCCCATTGGATTTGAAAAGTCAGAATATCTCCTTTTTCTCAAATCAAGATCAAGTTCTGCAAGTAAGAAAAATAAAAATTTAAATCTTTTTTGCGTCAGTTAAGTTCTGTTGATCGTAATTATAATTGTTGGCTCCTAATGCTTTTGTCTAGCTCGATAAGATGAAGCAAGATCAACAATTTTTTAAGGGAGAAGAAGAGTCATCTTGCTGGAGAAGATTTCGATAATAGAAGTTAAGGCCAAGGGATTCTCATATCGGTGGAGAAGATTTCGATAATAGAATGGTGAACCATTTTGTGGATGAGTTTGTTAGATGAGTCTGGACCGGCGAGTAATCGCCCCTGTGTTATAAGTCTGGGCAGAACGAGTGTTTCAGAGAGAGAGTGAGTGAGTGAGTGAAGGGAAATGGTAGTTTGAAAATTTTAAAGTGCACGTGCAGAGCACGTGTCAAATTTAACGGAAAAATTGACGAGAGGGGTCGAAATTACAAATGGCGTCAACGATAAAAGCTGATTGGGTAAAAAAATAAACATTATGGGCCAATTGACCATTGACCCTATACGTTGGGGGCTAAATAGAATTTTTTTCTTATTTAAATCTTTACATTTTACTTATTAATTAATAAAATTAAAATTAAAAATTAAAAATTAAAATTAAAATAAAAAATTAAAAATAAAATTAAAATAAAATTAAACGTGTCAAAGTTCAAACCCTTCATGCAGTATTTTTGTCCAGCAAATTTGACACCGTTTAAGTTGATGGTGATTATTTACTTGTTCCAGTTGCTTTTTTGACCACATTTTAAACTGTCACATTCACACTTTCGAATAACTGCTGACAGAACTCGAAAAACAAGCAAGCAAGTTTTCAAAATCTAAAGATTTTTTAATTATATGAAATCTTTTTACCATCATTTATTTCAATTTTCAATCAATTTTACTTGTTTTATCTAGGGCGTGCAAAACCGAACCAGAACTGAATAACCAAACTAAACTGATAAGTTTTGGTCATAGTCAGATCGGTTAAATTAAAATTAAAATTAAAATTAAAATTAAAATTAAAATTAAAATTAAAATTAAAATTAAAATTAAAATTAAAATTAAAATTAAAATTAAAATTAAAATTAAAATTAAAATTAAAATTAAAATTAAAATTAAAATTAAAATTAAAATTAAAATTAAAATTAAAATTAAAATTAAAATTAAAATTAAAATTAAAATTAAAATTAAAATTAAAATTAAAATTAAAATTAAAATTAAAATTAAAATTAAAATTAAAATTAAAATTAAAATTAAAATTAAAATTAAAATTAAAATTAAAATTAAAATTAAAATTAAAATTAAAATTAAAATTAAAATTAAAATTAAAATTAAAATTAAAATTAAAATTAAAATTAAAATTAAAATTAAAATTAAAATTAAAATTAAAATTAAAATTAAAATTAAAATTAAAATTAAAATTAAAATTAAAATTAAAATTAAAATTAAAATTAAAATTAAAATTAAAATTAAAATTAAAATTAAAAAAAATAATTAAATAAATTAACTTAAAAAATTATTTAAATATTAAGAAATTATCTAATAACATGTTAATTTTATGTTCAAAATTCAAATTTACAATGGTTTAAAATTAAATTATTTGATTGTACTTATACAAGTAATTGAATTTTTGACTAGTTAGCATTAAATTGTACTAATTAGTGATTAAATTATTATCTAATTAGTAATAAAATAATTGAATTGTGTTAATTAGTGATTCAATTTGTAAATTACACCTAATTAGTGATTAAATTATTTTCAAATTAGTAATTTGATTATTTGATGAATTAATTAGTAATTGAATTGTGTTATTAAAAATAAATAGCTTGAGTTGTTCAATTGAATTGCCTAATCATTATTTAAATTATTTATTTATTTGATAATTTAATGATTTTTGTATTTTTAAGAAAATGTGCAATGCAATCTATTTGTTCAACTAACTGTAATAAAATATTATGTTAATAAAATTGACGGTTATTTAAAAAATATACCATTTCATTTGTATGATTATGACAAATTTTCAACCATGTAGTTGACACTGGCCTATTTACGCATGTTCCTTCACATGCGTACCCACGCAACACGTTTCATTAAAAAAAAATTACGTATTGAAAAGTAAATAATAACAACAAAAATGACAGGTGTCACGAACTTAACAAGTTGAGCCAAACATTCCAATAATTCATAAAGATTACTTTTTCTTTTGTCAATGCATGAACAATGTGAATTTAGAATTCCATGGCAGAAAGGATAGTTGGCACTGGCAGTATCCCCCTCTTGTACAGACAAACCTCTCCTCTGGGTGATGTCGTTTTATCGGCAGGACTGGTCGCTGAAGACAACCAAAGTTACCAACTTTTTTGATGTTCTTCACAAAAACAGGACCAAATCTAAACCTGTCACAATTGACGAGTAACTAATTATTTTCAATTAATAAGATAAACTGTTCGACAAACCTAGTTTTGTTGTTCTCGGATCAAGAGTGTTTTCATCATCTATATTGTCAATCCGCATTTGCATACCATGAGCTGATACTAGAAAAATGATATAAAAATGAGATTGAATCCTTGTTCAAACAACTTACGCCTTGAGTTTACAGCATTTCAGAACGAAATCTGATTCTCAAAATAAAACCCTTTATCTAAAACGAGCTTCACATCAAATTCTACTCCATTTCATGCCCAAATCTGATTATCTTTAATTTAAATATCATTCCAGTCAGAATACGGAAGACTTTTCATGCAAAACAAGGTACAGAATCACATTCACTAACTCTACTTGTACTATTACTTCCTACATCGCCAGGAATGTATGGGTGGGTAATAACAGGTTCCTGGCGTAAAGACCAGCTGCCCATTAAAGATGGAGCACAGGAGGGAGCAGATTCATTCCAACTTTACCTTTGATTGATTCCCAGATTTTGTCACTCCGTTTTCCCTTAGGTGCTTCAGATTATAAATTAATCATTAATCTAGCTGGTAGTTGTGTTTTTTTACAAAGACAGATCAAGAATTCTAATGTAATTGAGTTAGCTAACTCTTCGTCTGATCGATAAGCTCGACGTGTTTCTGGGTAAAAATTCGATTCATAATTTGTTGTTCAATTTAAGAAAATGGAAGTGTTAAATAGGACTAACTAATCTTCCCAATCTAGTACAAGAAAGAAGAATACACAAAATTATAGTAAATGTGTCATTGACGCGGGTTAAATATTACCGAGAAGCATATTCATGGTTGCACAGCTTCCAGAAGTTTTTCATAGACCTGCCGAGCTGACAAATCCTCCACCTGAAAACATACCAAATGTTATACATCCGTTCAGCATCTTGTTTTAACTCAAGCAGAGCACTGCAGAATAATGCAACCTTCATTAAACAAATAATAGTTTGGGCTCGAAAGTAATATGTGCTTCTCAGCAACCAGATCTTTATTCAACCATACTAATACCCCTTTGAATTGAAAAATAAGCCTAATGCAGCTTATTTGACCGTGGAAGAGTTCAAGAAACAAAGGTAGAAAAATGACAGTTTAAATCAGAAACTTTTCAGGAGTAGAACTGCATCAAATACCAGTCCTGAGTCGGCTGTTTCCAATGTATTTGCATTACAGATTCTAGTTTGTATGTGCTCCCAATTACACTACCATATAACATTTACAGGAAGTCTTATATTAATTTTGCATTAGGATTTACTCAACTGGCACCGAAAAATATGATATCCTTGCCCATTAAAAAGTAGATATTACAATAACTAAGCAGAATCACAAGAGCATGATCTAAGAGTGACGCAAAACAACAGTACTATGTCGGATACCTTTGGTTTTCTTATTGCAAAGCGAGTGATGTAGGAAGGAATTGATTCAAGAACAAGAAATTAACGAGTAGAAATTAGGAGATAGATAAGAGAAGAAGAAGAAAGAATCTTGAGAAGGGAAGCGGAAGATTAAGAGAAAAAAGGGTGCAAGATAGCAGGATCCACGATTTTCATCATGGTAATCAACATAATCCATTTTAAGTTTCAATACAAGACTTTTAAGTAAAAAATTTAAGATAATCTTTGAAGACGAAAGACTAAAACCTAGAAGCTTAAAAGATTAAGACTATTAATATCGACCAAAATAAAATAAATAAAATAACTAAAACTTTAATAGATGATGTCCTCATCAGAAAGGGCATTTCATAAGTACTCTCCACGCGACGATCTTTTCAATTGAATGGACATAGTTGTACTGTTCTACAGTACATAATTTTTGGTTTTTCTGATTCCAGAATTCTCTCTTTCCCTCGTACATTCGCTATTTTACTAAATTTTGTTTCTTATAAAAAAAAAAAAAAAAGGAGTCTTGTATGTCAGGTATTGTCTGATTTAGCTTACCACAAGAAGCTTTGACTTGTTATTCCATCCTCTCTGAAGAGTCATCTGGCTCAGTCTCAGACCCAACACCTGTTTTTAGAAAACACAATTTATTATACTTCAAAAAATAAAAGATCGCTTATGTAAAAAGATAGACAAACTGAAATATAAGATATTAAAAGAATACCAAAAGAACGACAAACTGATTGAGAACATAAGAACTGGTGTAAAATATAATATAAGCATACTCTGCCCATAAACTCCAGAAGTTCATTGTTGGCTTCTCCACGAGCTGCAGGTGCAGCAACAGTAACGCGAACATCATCGGCATTAACCCCTGGATAATATAAATGAAGATATTTTCATCAACGATAATGTGCAAGTATTTGTTCAAATGTGGAAAGGTGTCAAAATTCATCGCTTGAATTCTCAATACCACATGATTAGAGAGAGAGAGAGAGTGATATAAGAAAGCGACACAGAAAGATAGAGAAGCACACTTGTGATTGCTGAGCGTTGTGCGCGATCTTCAACTTCTATAGCCAACTGAACAAGGCCACCTTCAAGCTGAGATATGCAAGGTGGCAAAGGAGCATCCTACGCCCCATAAAAGGAAAAGAAAAATAAATGATTATGTGGTGTTTTTAGATTGGTACAAATGCCAAATGAAAACACATCTTCGTGAGAGTGCTTTTTTGCAGAAATAGAACATGACCAACAAAAAGAGGCCACAAAACCATTATTTAGAAGACGTAAAGGAAGGGCAGAAAGACGAAGTCCAAAATTTTAAGGTTTCTACAACCAAACTATATCATAACCAGACTCTTTGCAAACAAACTAGAATCATGATTAAAGGCTGTATTATATGGCTATGAATGGAGCTATTGACAAATTGTACCTGTGGATTGGTTTCAGCTGCAACAGTACTGAGTGCACCATCAACTATATAAATGAAAGCAGCAAACTCCAAGTCTTCCTCTGCACGGTAACAAACAAAGAGTCCACATCCCATGCAGTTCATACGAAATTGCTTCTCAAGTTTTCCTTCCCCCCTGAATCAGGAAGATGCACAGCTAGCAAGGTAAATTACCCATTTTATCAAAAACTTGATGCAAATCATAACCACGTAGATAAAAGCAGAAAACTTAAGAGAAGTACAAAACTTATTTGCAAGGGTTCGTGGTGTCCATGTCTAACTAAAAGCTTCCACCTGAACAATTTGAAGTTGCCCAAACTTTTAAAATTCTAGAAAGATTAAGTTCATAAGTAATTCAATTAGTTTTTTTATCCACGTCAAAGGAAAAAATATACATCTATAGATGGTAAGAACGCTTCTCATCAAAACAAATAGTGACACAAAATAACATTCAGTATTAGCCATGCCCAATTTATTATTAGAAAATCACCTTATTGTGCCTACTCCATAAACACCAAAAAACCATTATACAATTTTTTTTTGGCAAACCTACAGTAAATAATGCTCCAATCATAAAAAAAAGTTCGAGAGTAACTCGTGCAAAGCTAGTGAAAAATACCGCTTCAAGAGTATTTTTCCTGCCTCGTTCACATTCAACCTCGCCAGATGTTTATTTTTGTCCAACACATAGGCTTTATCCGTCTTCCTTTTGGGCATTTTCTGCAGCTGCGTATCTTATAGCAAACACATTCAGTTCAAGAACACAAACATTGGATGACATACTTAAAAAATGACGGTAATTCAAAAAATCGCAACTTCTTTAAACCAAATTGCAACACGGGAAACTTAAAAGTTAACTTTAAGCTGCGAATCGATAGTACATGCACTGAAGAAACTCCAAAAGATACAGTGAGAAAGATGTAAGAGGAAAAAACAAAAGAGTACCAGTGATTAAGACATGGGATCCACAGTGCTTGCAGTAATAGACGAAGAGATCAGAATCGGGTCCATCAGGTGCAGCATCCTCGCTCGAGTACGTATGCGTCGTCCTCTTCGGCATCTCTGTCTCTCGGTAGAGAGCAAATAGCAGATGAAGACGGTGGAAAGGCAACTTTCTTGGCCTTCTTTCCACGAAGCTTGCAGCGGATAAGATTGTCGACGATCTCCGCAGGGCACAAATGAAATTTGAAAGCATCGGACGAAGTTAACCTGTCGTTTGTTATTTTATTTGAAGAGTCAACGACATGTCGGGGGAATACATATCTCGCATCGCATGTACTGAAGAAGGGCTATTTTTAAATTTATTTAGTATCGTAGTGATCTATAATTATAATTATTCATTATTTATCTAATATTTCGTTGTTATTTTGGATACCGTTTTATATGCTTATGTGATGTGTTTTTTTAAAAGGAAAACACAAACTATCATACATAGAGTAGATGGATGTCATATAGTGGAAAAGTTGCTACAAAAATTTCATCGTTAATGAATTTAGCAAACAAATAAACTGATCGAACGAAGAACTCAAAAAAAAAAAAAAAAAAAAAAAAAAAAACTTGAAATCTTAAACTCATAACTTGATCTTTGGAATTCACATCTTCGCGACCAGTGACGAATTTGTTCGGAAAACTCGGAATTCACCTTTGGCATTCAAAGGGAAGGGAGAGAAGAAGGAAGATAGGTGGAGGGGAGTAAAGAAGAGTTACGTATCAAATTTGATCCTAGGAAGAACATTTCTCAAAAATGAGAGAAAAGGAAAATAATACAATGAAAAATAATGAACAAAAAAATCTTAAATTATTGAGTTATTAAAATATTCTTCCTTAAATTATTTTCGTTAACAAAATCACTATTAATTATTTATTTATTAAAAAACCAACCCTCGCCATTCAGTTTTCTATTAAAAACTTATTCGTGTCACTCAAATTCCGAGAGCCACACGAAGGTCACACTTGAGGCTCGGGATCCCACGGAAGAGAATGTTTTCAAGCACGAGTTCCATCCCCACACAAGAAAGTTTTCATCCCCATATAAACCAATAGATTATATGTAACATCATCCAATATAAGACTTAATATTACCCAATTTTATGTTGGTCAATATCTTTTTCAATTAGAACACATCATATGCTTTTTCACACAATCAGTGAAGATTAAAAGTCAAATCAAAATCTGGATTGTTATAATAGAGATGGCTAGAAAAGGTCTAGTCTTCACAAGACACCTAGAAGCTGACCCCTATTATAAGGGCATAATACAAAGATCATGAAAATTGAAGAATAAACAAAAACGGATATAGCAAGTCATTCTATTGGAATAACCCGAACATCGGCTACATGCCCTTGATGATGGATTCTTGAATCCTGGGAGTCAATACACATCACAAGATCGTAAATGCAATTATATCATGCTGATGCTTCTTGTTTGAGAGAAAAAGTACAAAGAAGAACTTACAGATTTTGTTGAATGCCACAATGTCACAGCTCTGAACATACTCGTTGATTGGCTCGACTGTGAGATGCTCCTCGATAAGATTGTCAACAGACACCAGGTCATCCACAATAGTCATCATTATCTGCAATTTCTTGATACCATATCCAACAGGCATGAGCTTGGCTGAGAAAATACATTATGTCAGCCAGATTATACAAGTTGTGAAATCAGAGATGGATAATAGTCTAGGAAATGTTGGTGAGAACAAACATACATGCCCCCCAAAGCAATCCTTCCATTTCAACACCTCTCACTGCTTCTTCAAGTTTTTTCATGTCAGTCTCATCATCCCATGGCTTCACATCCAACAAAACTGATGACTTGCCAGCTGAGATGAAATCACAATAGATCACGCTTTGTCTTTCTCAATGGGAATGAAAAATCAAATTCCAAAAAATTCAGGAATATATATATAATAAGGAAACTCACACTCTTTCTTCTTTGCCGATGACTTAGCAGCAGCAGCTCTTTCTTCAGCAACCTTCTTCTCCTCTTCAGTTTCTTCACCAAATAGATCAATATCATCATCATCATCCTCAACAGCAGCAGCCTGAGAATCATATGTTTTGGCAGTTAGTAAAATAATCTTAATCACACCAACCACACAACTGTTTCAGAATGTTTAATGCAACTCACGCAAAATATAATTTGGTAACATTATTCTTGAAAAAGAAGAGGAAAAGGAAAAACAACAGTTCTTGAAACAGTAATGAAAACTTTGAGATTTAAGAAATGATGATAAGTTTCAGAACCAATTTACGTCCACAACTTTGTAATAATGCATTAAAAACTCTTATTCTTATCATTAATAGAGTTATTAAGATATACAATAAAAATATTAAGATATACAGTAAAAACTCTTATTTAAAAATTTCAATAAAAATAAGTTCATTATTACTTGACACTCAAAGTAAAGTATTTAAAAAATTTGCTAAATTAAAACACATTTAAATTTTCAATTCGAGTAAAAACATGCTTCATAGTTATCAAGTTTTTATATTAAAAAAGCTCTTGGAATTAATTTTTATTTTCTCTTGTATTCATTAAATGGACCAAATCAGCCTCTATTTTTTTATTCTCTTCACACTTCTTGGGTCTTCAAATTACTTTTGATTCAAAATTAATATAAAAAAAAGCTTTTGACCAGAGTGACCTGGTGATCATTTAATTTCATTCAAGTATCAGAGTAGAACTACTGATGAAACCAAATCTAATGATACAACAAACAACTGAATCCACAAAAATATAGGGCAATAAACTCCATGAAAAGATAAATCATTTTTTCATGGAAATAATAAATTTAATCACCTTTGAGTCACCAGCAGGTGGTGTTGCAACAGCTTCCTCTGTAATGGTAGCACAACTAGAAACAATAACACCAGAACCTTCTCCAGATACACCCCTGATTAATATTTCCGCATAAGAATTAGCTACCCAAAATCTAAAAAGTAAATTCCTCTCGCATTGGAAGACCTCTATGAAATCAAGCCAATCATACTATTAAGAGAAACTTACGAAATTCTCAAGAGTGCTTCAATATGATTGTACCACCGGGACAAGTTAACGAATTCAGCAGATGGAGCACCCTGGAGGGCTGCGTGGACCGTAATATCATCCTTAGAGGCTTGATACCTAAGAGAACCGTTAAATCATTAAGCATTAGAATTGATTTTCTCCCCTATTGCCAGTTGTAGGAATGCAACTGGGCCAGATCTAATAAGCATGAGAAAAGCAACTCACCCGGTAATGTAACTGCGAGGGAGCAGGTACTCATCTAGTTTCTTAAGGCCAGAAGCAGAGCTAAGGTCATGAAACACGACAGCCATAGCTAGCTAATGAGATTTGATTCTGCAAGAAGTTTTAACCAGAGAACCAAAAGAAAATTTAAAACCTATTCAGAAGGGAAGAGATTATGAGGCCTTATCATCTTTCAGCGATAACATCTTCTCACAAAAACGAATCACGTAAATTGTATAAACAAATGAATATGCATCTCAATCGAAGAGCAACCAGCAAGGAAATCAAAAAAGCAAAAATAATCTAAAGCAGAAACAGTTTGAGAGCGAAGCAGTAAGAAAAAGATAGATCACAAGTACCTGCTGGCGAGGAGAAGAGATTCCGAAAGGGTTGTAAGAATCGGCAGGCAGAGTGAGGTTCTAGGGTTTGAGAATGGAATATATAGATATTAGGAAATAATCTAGTGTTTCGATTATATGCAAGAGACAATAGAACTGCTATATCCCCCCTTAAAAATTACGTCTACTTTTCTGCATCATTGTTTCAGATCATCAAAGGTATTTAGTATGGGGGGCCACCAGATCCGGGCTGCCACCATTTCCCTAAGAGTTTAAGAAAACCAACCCATCAAGTTGAGTCCGGTCCAATCCATCATTTTTTGTATTTTTGTTTTTACATTTTCGGTATCAATCAATTCTATTTGTCTATGTGTTCTTGTATATTTGGTCGCCCTATGGCCCGATTTAACTCTAGACGTCCCGAACTTAAGGCACAATTTTACGTGGCGTTTACAAATTTTTCATTAATTAGTATAATAATTAAAAAAAATTATGATAAATATTTAAAAAAATTATTAACTGTACTAATTAATGAGTGTCATACAAAAATTTTTCCATCTTAACATAAGAAGTTCCATACAATTGTATCTGCACACTTAAGCTTATTAGATACCTAAAATCTATTAATGTAATGTTTATTTAACTACTTTTATTGAATTGAATGCGAAGATGATTAATGTACATTTATTGAGTGAACCTTCGTTACAATTGCTCAAGGATTAATGTACATTTTATAGTTTTACTTTGCGAAAATCAAATTTAAATTGGAAAATTATTTTGATTTTCGAAAATAAGTATGTTGTTTAAGATCTAATTTATATGACAACAAAATAGTTAGCTTGAATATAATTTCTCTCTACATATTAAAAGTATAGATGTCTTTTAATAGGATTTTATTTTCTCTCTCTATGTTATCATATCTTTTAATGTACTAGCTCACAATCGTGCAATACATGTGTATGTCGACATACAATTCATGAGCGCAATTTCATGCAATACATTATGTTTAAAAGAATTTCTAAAAAAATAAATTCTATTAAAATATTGGATGATAACGTTAATACATAGATTAAAATTGATTAACAAAAATGAAAAAAAAAAAATCATATTTTTGGATTCAATCAAACAATTGAAAAACGATGAACACGGAAGATGGACATGCATCTATGAGTAGATATATAATAGAATAGAAAAGATGAAAAAGAAAATTGGAAAATATATGAAAATAAGAAAATGTGTGGGACATCAAATGAGGGGGGCTTAAATAATGAGGTGTGAATTAATCAGATTTGAACTATGTCAATTAATGGAGCTTCAGTCATACAGGGGTTTCAAGTTTGTAATCATTAGTTTATGATATGGGTGATCATGGTCAGATTCGGTCCTATTTTTGGAGAGACTAGGACCAGACCACTAAAATTTGATTTTCAAATTTTTGCACCAATAAACTAAAAAAAATTTTCTGAACCAAACCAAAAATCTGGTCTCAGTTCTAGTCCAATTCTAGTCCTCCCGATTTTGTTTAATTTTTTTTTCTCACTTATAATATTTGGCTACAAATTACTACTATTTTTTTTTTTTGTACAACAGAATCGGATAGATGTAAAATATCTAAGTCATAGTCACAACAAAAATAAAATTAGTACTAGAATGACACAATGTAATTAAACAAAAATTGAAGTAGAAAACAATCAAACATAGACTAAGGAAATTAGATGTTCTCACTATTCATTAATTTTAATTGGTTCGCTATATTCAGCTGCTGATGTAAAATCTGCAAAATATAAGTTACAAAGTAAGTATATAATACAAAGTAATTACTAAAAAGAATAGAGAAAATTTTAAAACACATATTTTTCAAACTCATCCACCACATTATTGAAGTTTTCTAAATCATGTATTTTCTCACGAATCCAGCTTTGACTTCAAATAAACATCTCGACAGTCTTTAGTGATAAAGAACTATGAAAAGAATCAAGTACACGTCCACCACTACTTAAAACTGACTTCGAAGGAACTGTGGAAATAGAAATAACTAATACATCTTTTGTAATTTTACTTAATATTGGATATTTCAATGAATTCAATTTCCATCATGCCAAAATAACTTGATTGTCTGAAAAAATTTTCAATTCTTCAGATAAATATTGATCAACTTCCGTCCTCTTGCTTGAAGCATCTCACTTACTATGACGGTTATAAATTTTTGGAAATAGCTTATTGTGGGCAAAACTAGTATTTTGTCGTGTTGACGAAAATATCGCAACACTAGTTCTACAATAATCCTGTGACATTTCAAACCCCAAATCTGTTTTGTATTGAAGATATAATCTGTTAATTACTATTCGTACGTGACTTACTAAATCTGTTGCTTTATTATTATCAACCAACATTATAAGACAATGTTCGAAAAACTCTATCTTACACTCAGATCTAAGACAACTGCAACGTACATAAAAAAATTAATATTCTCATAATTTCCCCAGTACTTGTCAAATTTTCTTTACATTCCAAAAGTCATTTTCTTCAATGTTGGATTGTGACATTCAACGTACTCTATGATAACCAATTTTAAATTGCATACTTCGCTAAAATAAATATTTGATATCACATGTGAAGAGGCTGAAACAGTCACAGTCATATCATAAATTTTTTTAAAAAACTTAACAATTTCTCTAATATTTGCTCAATCTGTTGTAGTGGGAGGTGTTTCCTCACTCAAATCACCAACATAATTACTATCAGTTTCCATTAACTTGTCAAAAGCTTTTTCAAATTTTTTAGTGTTTGCTAATATCAAATATGTAGAATTCCATTTTTTAGACACATCAAGAGAAATACTACTTTTGCATGCATTATCAGCACAATTCTTAAAATTTTGTAATCTTACAAGTGATGATCGAACATACTTAATAACTCTACGTACTCTAGCAATAACCTCTTGATGATCTTTCAATCCATCACATACAATCAAGTTCAATATGTGTACAAAACATCGCATATGCATCTATTCTCCATTCAAAACCAAACCATTCCAATTTCGAACACTTTTGATCAAATATAAAATTGGAACATCATTCGAAAAAATATTGTCAATTGTGACAGTCAACACATTTTCAATTCCTCATTCAAACAAACATCTTTTTAATTCTCTACTAATTGTCTCACCTTTATGATTCGAAATCAAGAAAAAATTTAAAATCTTCTTATGCATGGTCCAATCACTATCAATGTAATGACCAGTTAAAACTATATAATTTAAATTCTAAATAGAAATTTATGTATCTGCAGTCAAACATACTCGTTGTGATGTTCTTCTAAAGTACTCTTTCAATTTCTTCTTTTTTTCATAAATATTCAAAATATCACGAGCAACAGTAAATCTAGATGGTATAGAAAACTTCGGTTGCAGATATTGAGAATATGCTCTAAAACTTTCTCTTTCAACAAACTTCAAAGACAATTCCTCATTAATTATCATTTTCGCAAATAGTTTTCGACAAGTAGCAATGCTAAAACATGAAAGTTGTTGTCTCTTATTGTTCATATTATGAAAGCTCAAAGTTTTTTGTTTCACATATAAATTTGTCAATAATTTTGCACAAATACGGATGTGTTTTTCCAAACTTGATGTCTCATTTTTCAGTGTATCACATGCGTATGTTTTTCCACAGTGATTACATTTAGCTCTAGAATTTTTATCATCGCCATCGTTAACAATATTAAAATAATTCTAAACATCAAATTTTTTTTGTCCTTTCCCTTCGAATACTAACTGTAGAACTAATCATAGGAGGAATCGCTACATTTTGATTTTCATCTGTACTTTCTGTTTCCATTTTATAAAATACAAAAATTTATCAAATCAAGTAGCCAAATTCAACAATCTAAAAAACATCTAACAAACATCTAATAATCCCAATGAAAATGACACTAAAAACGCAGCAAACAAGTTGACAAACAACTAAGACAATGAACTAGAATGACACAACAAACAGATTGATAACACAACAAAAACTCAACTTATCACAATACATTCCGCATGAGAAACATTCGGTTAAGACATGTTAAATAGAACCAAACAGAATAGAGGGTCGGCACTCTCTCGATGAAGTCAAAGGAGTTCCCCAAAGGCCAAAACAAAAGCAAAATTGACGCAAAAACAATAGAAAATTAAGCACAAAACGAAACAATAGAAAAGTAAGCGCAAAACCAAACCTATGGTTTGATGATGCTTAGATGACGACAAAATGATAGAAGAACGAAAGCTGGAAGCTAGTCCAAGAGGCAACATCAGCGACTTCGGCGAGAGACAGTGAGAAAAACCAAACCTGTGGTTTGATGATGCTCAGATGACGATGAAACGATAGAAGAACAAAAGTTGGAAGCTGGTCCAAAAGGCAAGCAACAGTAGCAACTTCGGCGAGAGACAACGAGGGCGACTGGACGAGAGATGGTGAGACGTGAGTTTGCAAAGTGCGATTTGCGAACAGGGAAGATAAGATTTCAAAGTTTTAGGGTTACTTAACTTAATAGTTCAGGTTGGTTTTACGGTGTTTTGTCATCAAAACCGAGAACCGAACTGGCAATTTCAGTTAGGAAAAAACAGAACCAAATATTGTTTAGGTTTTGCTCAAAACTGACAAGAACCAGACCAAATAGGTCGGTTTTGATCTTGTTCTTCGGTCCGGTCTGGTTCTGCTCACCACTAGTTAATGAATGTGAATTCACGAGAAATCTCGAATGAATTTTAAATATGCAATTAATATTGGATGAATGGTTAAGAAAAATTACAATGTTTGAAGCATCAATCGATTCATGGGTGTAAATTAATGAGGTTTAAAATTTTTAACCCTTCATGAATGTATGGGAATTAATGAGGTTTCACTAGTAAAATTCTTGATATTTATTACTAGGCGATAATTTATGAGGTTTAACTCTAATGAATTTAGAACAATCTATTGATCTTTGACAAATGGTTAAGAATAACTCTAAAAGGATTTGAAGAGAAAATGAATTGAGAACATTAAGTTAATCTCTGATGAACTATTGTTAATATTCATAATTAAATAAATTGTTAAGAGCAAGTATAAAAAATTTAAAATTCTTAGCCCTTCATGAATAGATGTGATTAATGGGTTTCACTAGTAAAGGGTTTAAAATTTTTATCCATTCATTAATGGGTGTGAATTTATGAAGTTTCCCTCCAATGAATTGAAGATGTTAAATTGATCTTTGATAGATGGTTAAGAATAATTCTAAATGGATTTGAAAAGAAAGTGAATTTGGAATGTTTGATTAATGTCTATCGACGGTTGTCAAAATTTATAATTAAAAGAAGATAAATTGTTAGGGGTGGGCACGGGCCGGTTCGGTCCGGTCCGGTCCCGAGCCTGGACCGAACCGGCCCCGAACGGTTTCGGGATTTTCATCCCGGAACCTGGACCAGGCCGGTCCGGGCCCGGGACCAAACCTGGACCGCACCTGAAATTCCGGTCCGGTCCAGGTTCGGTCCCGGTTCCGGACCGGCGTCATTTTCTTTTTTTTTTTATACTGAAATTTCCAATTTTATCACCTAAAATTTCCAACATAATTTGTTTTTACTGCACCATTGTTGTAGACAATTACAGTAGGAAGATTTCGATCTGGATAGTTAGGAATGCAGTCCGTTGATATTATCTTAACAAATTTTGTCAATGGATATCTCCTTGCCAACTCTTCCAAACATTGCATTAATAATTCACATTCTGCAATTCTATGATAAGGTAACAATAATAAACAACTGAGAGACCCAATCACCAGTTTTGTAAGGAGAACTTGAAAATGTATTAAAGGTCATTACCCTTCCTTGTGAAGAATTACAACAACCCAGACATCAGATGGAGCTTGTGAAACTTCTCGCACAAAGTCCGATCCTGAAATCGGAAGCACTGATCCAAACTTTATGATTTTAACAGCTTCTCTCATCTCAGCCAGCCTCTTTTTCCTATTAATCAAGGGAGTTCAAATCAGAAAATATCACCAGTGACCATGACTTGTCATACTTTAAATCCAAATTTGAACTTCAATGATTCACTGGCAAGAAAATTGCAAAAATGAAAATGAAAGCTCTACGGTATCTTAGAAGCATAGTTAGTTACTAGCTTATTTCTTCGTATTTCTCAAACTCTGATTCTCACATTTGTAGAGGAGATCAATTCACTTGAGAGCGAAGCCAACATCTGTACCACATAAAATATCTGTTTTCTAATCCTAGTCTTTAAAGTGAAAAACAATCGCTTACAGGTTGCGCATACAGTAGTTTACATTTTACAATTAGTCACTTACAGTGAGCAGGCAGAGGAGAGTCGACGAGGTTCTCTTCTCTAGCAGTATGTTTGGAGCAATTGCAGGTCAGAGGCTCCGTGAATCGGAGGTCGCCGGCTTGGGGACACTTGACAGTAGAAGGAGCAGGGAGGTTTCAGGTGTTTAGAATTCGGCCCTCAGAACAGCCGAACAGGGGGGAGACAGAAACTCTGGTCGGAGTTCGGCGCAGGGGAGATCGACGCTTCGCCGTTCGCACTTCGCAGTTCGCACTGAAACTTCGCCGTTCGTAGTTCGTCGTTCGCACTTCGCCGCTCGGGACTCGGTTCGACTTCGCACTTCGCCGTTCTCACCGAAACATCGACGTTAAAGCTTCACCGTTCGCGACTTCCAGCAGAGAGAGGCAGAGAGCGTCAGCGAGGCAACGAGAACGAAACGAGCTAGGTCGGGAATGTGAGACTCAGGACAGGGAGTCTGGGCTGGGCGAGTTATTTAGGTGCTGCCGTCCGGTCCGGTTCTTCGGGATTTTTAGGAGCTGAACCGAGGACTGGACCGAAGGTCCTTGGTTCCTGGTGTATTGAACTTGGACCGAACCTGCGGTCCATTGTTTATGGACCAATCCCTGACCGAACCTGCCGGTCCAGTCCGGTTCCCGGTCCACGGTCTGGTCCTGCCCACCCCTATAAATTGTCTTTGACAAATTCGATTGATCCTTGATGGTTGGTTAAAAATAAATCTAAGGCATTTGAAAAGAAAATAATTTTGAAACATTTTGATTGATCTCTAAATTCATAATTATATAAATAAATCTCCCAAAAATTCACAAATAATAATTTGAATCAAGAGTCTGAACCTATGAAACTTGCCCAAATAAACAAGTATTTCCAACAAACAAATTAGCACCAATAATCAACGCACAAAATCAAACAACCTGACAAAAATCACCGAAAGAAAACTCCAAGAAAAATTGAATTTCTTTTTTCTTCTCTACCCACTTTCTTCTTCGAGTACTCATTGTTCATGTACAAAAAGAGTGCCTTTTGCTCGCAACCAGCAACATATGAGGGTCAGATGACAACTTTTGTGCTTGACGACAGATACATCAGATTTTGATCAAAGAGTCCGTTGTTCGTTTGATCAACAGTGGTTGGAGGCAGCTGGAGTTTAAGGTTTCATTTGCACATATCGGTGCAAAATCGACAGACTGTGGCGACATTCTCTATTAGCATATCATTACTGTTTACATTATTCCTTAATTACCCTTTTCTCAGTTTTAGTATATATACATTTAGTACATGATCAAGGTAATATACACAGAAGAATACTTTTCCAGAGATCTCATTTCTCTCTTCTCCTCTTCTACTTCTCTATTCCTCACTCTGTCTTTCTCAACTTGGTATTAGAGCCGATGACATCATCAAGCTCCACAATGCCTTCCTCCCTCTCGGCTGGCTTCCTCCCTCCCTCCCTTCTCTTCCCTTCCCTTCCCTTCCCTTCAATGAACCAAACACTCACTATCAAACTTGACTCTACCAATTACCTTGTTTGGAAAGCACAGCTCCTCAATATAGTCATAGCAAACGGTATTGACAGTATTCTTAATTGCACTTTCCCACCTTCTCCTCAATTTCTTGATTTCCGTTCTAGTGAGCTAAATCCAAATTTTACCTTATGGCAGTGTTACAATCCGCTCATCTTGAGCTCGATTTTATCCTCCCTTTTTGAAAACATTCTTCTGCAAATAGTTAGCTTCGATACTGCTAAGGATATCGGGTTTGCTCTTGGTCGATTTTTTTCTTCTCCGTCCTTAGCGCGAATCACCAACCTCCGCAGTCAGCTTCATAACCTGTCTAAGGATGGTATCTCAGTAGCAACCTATATTTAGAAACTTACTTCAATCTGCAATACCTTATCAGCCATCAACGAGCCAGTCTCATATCGTGACCATATAATATATTTTCTCAGTGCTCTCGGTAGCGACTATAACCCGTTTGTCACCTCTATCACCAATCGCCAAGATCAACCTTCTCTGGAGGAACTTCACAGCCTCCTACAGAGCTATGATTCTCGTTTGGAGAAACAGAACTCTGCTACCCAACTGCCGACCCTGAGTTCCCTTCAAGCAAATGTTGTTGTTTAGCAGTCGTTCTGTTCTTCAACCCTACTCAGTCTAGCCCTAATTTTGTGGCCCCTCTTTCAAACTACGAATGCGGACGTGGGTCGGGCTTAAGACCGAATCACAATCCCAGCTGGCGCTCGGCCCGGCCCAGTTCCTTTAAGCCCATATGCCAACTTTGTAATAAATTGGGCCACTCAGCAACGGTTTGCAACCACCGGCTCAATGGTTCTTACCGGGCCTCCAGCCCAACCCACTATCCCAGCCCATCCCATAACACTTTATCTTCTCCTGCTCAGGCAAACTCTGCCGGAATTTTGCCAATTCCTTCATCGCCGGTTCCTCCAAATGCATCACCGTGGCTGCTGGACTCGAGAGCCACCCACCACTTCACCCCGCACTCCTCCATGTTGCTCATTCTATCGCAAACTCTAGTTCTGTTGTGCTTCCCATTCATAAACACTCTCTTTTGTTATGCAATGTTCTTCATACTCCATTACTATCTCATAATCTTCTTAGTATTCATCAGATATGTTGTGAAAATCCAATTTTCGTTGAATTTCATTCCGATTATTTTCTGATTAAGGATCGAAGCTCCCATCAGACTCTACTTCGAGGATCTCTCAGTTATGGTCTTCATAAAACCCCCTCTGCCCCTCAAGCATTGTCTATGACCGACTGCTCTACAACCCTTGTCTCCTCCACCAATGGTTCGACTTTAAATGTGTGACATCTTCATCTCGGCCACCCATCCATTTCTGTTTTAAATTATGTTTTGAGTTTATGTAATGTTCCACCTGTTAAGTCAAATTTCTCAAAACTTTGTACTGCATGTCAAATGAGCAAGGCCCATCGTTTACCTTTTCTAATTTTCACTTCTCATGCTTTGTCTCCTTTTGAACTTGTGCATACGAATGTTTGAGGTCCTTCCTCTGTTAATTATGTTACTTGTGATCGTTATTTTGTGTTATTTGTTGATGACTGCACTCATTTCACATGGTTTTATTGCTAAAATTAAAAAGTGACGTTCACAAAAGGTTTTTGGAATTTTATAAACTTGTTCAAAACCAGTTTGGCTTCACCATTAAAACGGTTCAATCTGATTGGGGTGGAGAATTTCAATCTTTATCACCTGTTTTTAAATCTCTTGGTATACATCATCAAGTCTCTTGTCCTTACACCCCAAACCAAAATGGGCGCGTAGAACGTAAAAATCGCCATGTTGTTGAAACTGGTTTACCCGTTCTTTTTCATTCATCAGTTCCTCAATGATTTTGGACCTATGCTTTTGCCACTGCCACCACATTGATAATTTTTTTACCTGCACCTGTTTTAAACAATAAATCTCTTTTTGAATGTTTATTTGGTTATGTGCCTTTTTACTCATCACTCCGTGTTTTTGGATGCCTTTGTTTTCCTTTCCTTCGCCTTTTTAATCATCATAAATTACAACCCTGTTCCCTCCCTTGTGTCTTCTTGGGCTACAGTCCTCATCACAAGGGCTATATATGCCTCAATTATGTCTAATAAAGTTTATGTCACTCGTCATGTCACATTTGATGAGTTCTCATTCCCCTTTTCTTCTTTCACTTCCTCCCTGCCATTATCAACTTATTTCTCTTTTCCTATTACACCATTACCCTTTCCTACGTTCACCACTCCTTCTAACATCTTACCCAAGCCCACCCCTATCAACCCAACCGCTTCTCCTCTCTTTCCATTAGAGCACCCTTCTATTTCTATATTACCAATTATTGCATCAAACCAGAGCGATAGACCACTTACCGTCAATCATTATTCCATGAGAACCAGATCCAAGGATGGTACATTTAAACCAAAAGCTCTCACTACTCACGCTAATTTACATTGTGAACCCACAACTTTCTAGCAAGCCTCCAAATGCCAATATTGGATGGTTGTTATGCAGGATGAGATTTCAACTCTCCATAAGAACAACATTTGCACCTTGTTTCCTTGCCTAAAGATGCTAAAGTTATTGGTTGCAAGTGAGTTTTCAAAATCAAACTTAATTTTGATTGCTCCGTCAATCGTTATAAGGTTCGCTTAGTGGCAAAAAATTATGATCAGACTGAGAGAATTAACTATGATGAGACTTTTAGCCTGGTTGTCAAACCTACAACAGCGCGTACTATTTTATCTTTGGCATTCTCTCTTTGTTGGCTTATCAGACAGCTTGATATAAGCAATGCTTTCTTACATGGAGATCTCACTGAGATGATATATATGCAACAACCTCCGAGGTTTGTTGACTCCTCTAATCCTTCGACTGTTTGCTTATTACGAAAAACTTTATGTGGGCTAAAGTAGTCTCCTAGAGCTTGGTACAACAAGTTATACACTGCTATACTAGCTTAGGGTTCAACTCACCGATGCTCTTACCAAGCCTCTCCCACCTTCAAGTTTCTCTACATTTACATCCAAGATCTTCGGCGCATGACCTTGCTCTTTGAGGGAGGATATTAGCATATCATTACTGTTTACATTATTCCTTAATTACCCTTTTCTCAGTTTTAGTATATGTACATTTTCGTACATGATACACAGAAGAATACTTTTCCAGAGATCTCATTTCTCTCTTCTCTTCTTCTGCTTCTCTATTCCTCACTCTACTTTTGTCAACTTTCTCTACATATGAAAGTTCAACCGAAAACAAGGGTGAGACCTTCTTCATGGCGCACAAATTTTGGATGAATCTTTAACAACGATGCGCGTGGTGAGCATTTGATAGCGGGGTGACTGAACGACTTTCAATGGCTGTAACGCCCCATTTTTTTATCCCTAATTTTCTTTCCCAAATTGAAATCCTAATTTGAAAACCCTAATTTTTTTTTCAAATTGATTTATAAAATTTGAGCGTTTAAAAATTAAATTTCAAAATATTAAAGTAATAAAAATATTTTTAACATTAAATGCGCGGAAGCTTAATTAAAATTTGAAAACATTAAATAACTTTGTCGAATAATCAAAATAAATACCACATCAACACAATTCATAAGAACTTCATTTAGAAATAGATTATCCAAAGTTTCAATAGAAAATATCTTAACAATTAAAACATACTGATTTAAACATCTCTCTCAGACTTAAAAACATCTTTTTCTTATGCATGCTCGCTTGCCTCTCGAAGGTTCTCGGTTACAGTTAGTTCTTCATCAGATAAAAACTCACCTACATCACAAAATTATACAAACTATGAGATTTAACTCAGTAAGCAAAAATACATGCAAGTGTCAAAATTAACATATATTTTTATCGAATCCTGATTACAAACTGGTTGGTACTCATTTACCAACCTTAGACTTAACCATCTCATTGTCGTTCAGGCTTTGTCAACTTACTTTCGATCAAGCTCACCATCTCATTGTCGTTCAGACTTTTACTATCACATCAGTACCATATGTTCAAGCTCACCATCTCATTGTCGTTTAGGTTTTTGCTATCACATATTTTCTGTCAGTTTCATCATATTCAAACACATACAAAATGTCCTACCAATTTTATCTTTATACAATTATATATATATCAATGCCTAAACATGCATGCTCAAGTATCAGTGCGTGTAAGAAAATCAGATATAAGAAAATCATAAAAGTTTTGTGATGTAGAACCATAGCCAAAACTTTTAAAAATGGTATTTCCACTTACTTGGATTCCGAGCGATTAAGGTTTTGGGATTTTTCCAAAAATTCTAGTATTTCAACAATATCGTATGCTCGTCAGTTGAATCGGTTTGAGTTGGGTCGGTTTGTAGGAATTTTGGGATCTTTTTCTGCCTAAATAAAACATTTGATATTAATCCCTACTTCGATAAACCATTTCAAAAGATTTAGGTAGAAATTGCATACTGGTTAAATTTTTTATCAGTCTGGTTTGGGTGAACAGTCCTGGTCAGGTAGAGTGAACAATGCTGGTTTGATTCGATTTTATTATTTTGGTTTGGTTCAGTTTGGGCTTAATGAATCAATTCAGTTTTAAAATAAAACTGAACATTTTCTCTTCCTTCCCCCTCTTCTTCGCACGAGCAAAGAACATAGAGAGAGAGAGAGAGGGAGAGAGAGAGAGGGAGAGAGAGAGAGAGAGAGAGAGAGAGAGGTCGGAGTTCAGCCGATCGTCGATGGAGGTCAAAAGGAGCTAGGTTGCGCAGAGAAGGTTTCGATCGAGGGAGGTTTTCGTCGGAGGGGAGTTCGGCCGAGAGAGGAGTTTTTTTTTTTTCGTCGGAAGAACGTTCGGCCGAGGGATAAATCTTTGCCGAAGGAACGTTCAGCCGAAGGTAGGCGTTGTTCGCGGTGGTAGGAGATCGAGTTTGTGTTTTCCGACGAGGTACGCTATCTGATTTTCAGAACGTGAGAGGGTTGGTGAAATTTTCTTCCTCATCGATCATCCGATTTAAAGAGAAATATATCCCAACATTTTTCTTAAATATTGGTAGATGAATTAGGTAGAGATTAATTTTTGTGTTGGTTTTTCTCCTTCCCCATTCAATTCGTCAAAATCGTCGGTGAGATATTTTGATTGTTACAATCTACCCATCTTAAAAGAAATTTCATCCTCGAAATTTAAATACTTACTTGAAAAGTTCATGATAGATCCTTCTCATTTCTTCTTCTTTTTCCCAGGTTACCTTTTCAATGCTTTAATTCTTCCATAGAACTCTTACAAGCGAAATCTTCTTATTACGTAGCTCCTTTTCTTCTGATTCAAGAATTTGAATTAGTCTCTCTTTGTAAGATAAGTCGGGTCGGGTGAACCATTTCAAAAGATTTAGGCAAAAATTCCATACCGGTTAAATTTTCGATTTGTTCGGTTCGGGTGAATAGTCCGGGTCGGGTCGGGTGAACAGTACCGGGTCGAGTAGGGTGAACAGTGTCAGTTTGGTTCGATTTTACTGCTCTGGTCCGTTTCGGTTTGGGCTTAATGAACCGGTTCGGTTTTAAAATAAAATTGAACTTTTTCTCTTCCTTCCCCCTCTTCTTCGCGCGAGCAGAGAACATAGAGAGAGAGAGAGAGAGAGAGAGCTCGAGGTCGGAGTTCAGCCGATCGTCGACAGAGGTCGAAAGGAGCTCAGTCGCTCAAAGAAGGTTTCGGCCAAGGGAGGTTTTCATCATAGGGGAGTTCAGTCGAGAGAGGAGTTTTTTTTTTCGTAGGAAGAACGTTCGGCTGAGGGATAAATCTCTGCCGAAGGTCGGCGTTGTTCGCGATGGTCGGAGATCGGGTTTGTGTTTTCCAATGAGGTACGCTCTCTGATTTTCAGAACGTGGGAATGTTGGTGAAATTTTCTCCTCATCGATCATCCGATTTAAAGGGAAAATATCCAAACATTTTTCTTAAATATTGGTAGATTGAAAGATTAAGATTAGTTATGCGATGCAAGGTGCTTTGTGTGACACCGATAATTAATGCAATGATGGACGATATAAATATGCAAAAATAAATGATACAGGAGGTTGGTAACGCAGTTCGGCAACCAGTCTACGTCTGCGGGGCCACGCCCAGATATAAAAATATTTCTTTGAGTTCACAAAGTTACAAGACAATCGGACTTATACAAATAAAGACTCCCTCTTATCTTTGTTGCCGCCTATTGCTAACTTCCCCAAGGAAACTGTTTTTGCGAGCTCCCCTCGACTTTAGATCGATCTCTCCCGAGATCTAGAAACCAACAAGATCCCCTTGTGGTAGATGACTCCTCCCGAAATTCGTGTTATGGCAAGATCCCCTCGCCCACGATCAAATTGACAAGCACCCATTGTCGATAAATAGAACTCCTCCCGAGTTCGGATGCAGCCTCCTCCCGAGACTGAGCTTCAATGAAGAATAAAAAAGATTGACTCCTATGACACCGTCTAGGACACCAAGTCGTTGTCTTCGGGCGCAATACTCAACACACTCAATAAATCGATTAAATCCACAACATAAGAAGAGTGTGTAAAACAATCATTCAAGAACTGAATGAACACAGACCCATACGCAGAAGCGTAGGGAAAGAAAGAAAAAACGACGGCTCGCAAAGTGAAGAAATCTTCTCTCGTGAAAATCAAAAATCGGTCGTAAGCTTTCACAGAAATGAAAGCTTTAAATATCATTGGTAGCATCCATATCTTCGATTTAGTTCAGTTACCAAATAAGATATAACGCCGCATGGAATAAGGAAACACAATATCTCAAAAGCGGTTGAGTGACACCTCGCGTGACACTTTAGGAAAGTTCCTCCAACAACTTGGATAAAGATCCAAAAACTTAGGAAAGCATCCCATTATTCATGTAATCTCGAAGCCTAACAGATTTTAGCAAATCTCTATCAAATCGGCTTACCAAAATAAAGTTTTCCAAAAAATAAGTGCCTTTAGCTTTTTTAATAACTTTCCTAATATTCTTGTTTTCTTATTTTTTTTCTTCCACAGAATCTTCATGATCTTCAATATATATCCATCCAATAATCTGAATATTATATTTTTTGATCACCAAGAAATAAATTATCAATTTGAAAAATAATGGAATAAAATATTATCTCCATAAAAATATATTGCCAAAAAATCAATGCCAACATATATGCAATATCTTTGCATTTACAATCTCCCCCTTTGGCATTTTTTGACAAAATCAATAAACTCAATAACTCCCCCTGGATTAACTCCCCTTGAATAGTGGCTTCAATCATCATAATAATACATCAATCATCTTTATATCAACATATGGTATCAGAGAGCATATCCCCAAAATACTCCCTATTTTTGCCATAAAAAGACAAAAATATATATAAGAGAATAGCAACTACTATAAAAGCAGCATCATCACCAAATAATCACCATAAATACCCACATTACCAGAAGGAAATAACCAAGATCAGCAACATATATCATTCAGATACGCACCAGAGTCGTCATATGAGTGCCATAATATCCAAAAAGTAAAAAGATTATCTAGGAACAGAAAAATATTCAGAGCCAGACAACTAGTTCAAGATATAATAACAATGCAGTAATACTTAGTAAGAGAAGTTACAAGTTATAAGATTCTGGAGTAGTACGTCGATTTGTAAGATTTGGATTATTACTGTTCTCTGTATCTTTTTCGAGACCTCCTTCCATGACATCCGATGGAACACTAGATGGGCTAGCTCCTTCATCTGTCTTGAAGTGTGAACCCGAGGCTTCCATGTGCGGGTTTTTCTTATAAATATCATTTAGAAGGTCAAAGATAACAGACCTCTGTTTTTCAAGCTCAGAAATCTAACTGCTCAGTGACTTTGACATATTCACTAAAAATTTTACTGATCTAGCAAGCAGAGCTGAGTCGGTTCTTGCCTCAGAGATAGGCATACCTTCTACAAAGCCTTCAAGGTCATTAATATGTTCTCCCATACGAAGTTTGTAACTAATTCGAATTTCCTTTTTTTCTTCAAACAACACTTCATTTTCTCTAATAATGGACTGTTGGGACGATAAAATACCAAAAATGAGAGAGGAAAATGGAAGAGCTAACCTTGAATTTTTCGCGTCCTCATGCTTCATTATTTGTTCAAATAAAAGCATCCCAAAATCAAAAGCTATAGAGTTTCCAATTTTGTACAGTAAAATCGCCATTGCCTTGTTCACCCCTGTACCATGGGATGTAGGCATCCAATTCCTCATAGCTATTTTATGAAGGATTCCATACTTTACTGAGAGCTGTGAAGCCAAAAAATCTTTTCCATGGGGCCAGATGCATCTAAAACCCCCAGTTACATCAAAGATAATTTTGTTGAAATCAGGTACAAACTTGTCAGGATCAGTTGTCTTCAATCCCAAATATTCATTAATGATCATCGAGGTAAAATTAAAGGTATGGCCTCTAACAAATACCAGGTCAAAATCAGGATGTACTGATTTTTCACATCAATATCCAAATTGCAATAAAATTCAAGAATATCATTCCAGACAAATGGCTTAATATTTCTGAATGTTTTTTCCAGTCCTAAACTCATTAAATGATAAATGACAGTTTCATATTGAATGAAATCCCCTTCATGTATTCTTCTTTCTGCTCAAATATTTATTTGGGAAAAATTTAGCCATCGGCTAGCATGTAGTCTTGACTTAAAATCTTCATTCGAAACTTTAAAAGAAGACTTACTTGGATTTTTACTAGACTCACCCTTTTGCGTAGATTTGGAGCGAGTATTGTCTTTAGGAGATGAGCTCACACTAGTTTTTTGCCTTTTGGATCTTGGTGCTTCAGATGGAACAGTCTTGGGTGACACAGTAATATCAACCTTTCGAGTCTTGGAAGCAGGGGACTTGGATGTTTTTGGAGCAGTGGATTGTTTGGATTTCTGGGTAGTGGACTTTTTAGATTTAGGAGTAGAGGACTTTGTGCGCTTGGAGGCAGCAATTCTGGAGGATTTTCGGGTTGATTTTTTAGGAGATTTTTCCATGAGTTCTTTATCATCAGTATTGACTTCAACAACGTCTTCTTGAAGCCATGTACTGTCTGAAGAAGATTCTTTTTCTACCCTGGGTCTTTTACCATTCACAACACACGGTGTTGCTCCATAAAAAGTATAATATCAAGAAGGATCATTTTCTGCATAGGGTGAGTTATACACAGTAGATTGCCCAAAAAAAATAAAAACAAACGACTAAAGCACGTGGTGGTTTTTTATTTTTGTTTTTTTTATTTTAACTATATAAAAGTATTAAACAACTTACATAACACAGAGGCTTAGAGCATACCTTAACTCTTCAAATCTCGCACCATTCAATGCCTTGGTGAAAATATCGATAATCTGTTTTTCGATAACCATATGCTCCAAATTAATAATTTTGTCCTCCACTAGAGACCGAATAAAATGATATTGTATATCAATATGTTTGGTCCGAGAATGCTGAACAGGATTTTTAGAAATATTGATAGCACTCAAATTATCACAGTAGAGGGTCATGACACCCTGTGTGACACCATAGTCTTTCATCATTTGTTTCACCCAAAGAAGCTGAGTACAGCTGCTACCTGCTGCAATATATCCTGCCTTGGCCGTAGATAGAGAAATAGAATTCTGCTTCTTGCTGAACCATGACACTAAGTTGTGTCCTACATAAAAACATCCACCTGAAGTGCTTTTTCGATCATCAGAACTACCTGCCAAGTCAGCATCACAATAACCCACCAGATTAGCATTAGAATCGAAAGAATACCATATACCGTAGTCATTTGTACCACTAACATATTTGAGAATCCGTTTGACTGACACTAGGTGTGACTCCCTCGGATTTGCTTGAAACTGAGCGCACAAACCCACGCTATAACAAATATCTGGTCGGCTGGCAGTTAGATATAAAAGACTTCCTGTCACGACCCTAATACTATACCCAATTACCGTACTATATTTATTATTTTTTTTTATCCTAATATTTTTTTAAACTCATCCCTATACTTTAAATAAACTCTAAGCAGAACCTAAACCGAAATCGAAACCAGAATCGAAATCGGAATTGAATTATAACTTTTTAAATCAAATTAAAACTTAAAACTATTTAATAAACACTTAAATTAATTAAATTAAAACAATTTTTAAAAAAATAAAAAAAAATAGAGAGGCGATTATTCACCCATAAATGGGGCGAATAATCGCCCCCTAGGCGATTGCAACAGGCGAATAATCGCCTGTTGCAGTCGCCTGTGGCGATTGCTCGCCACAGTTTGTGGCGAGCAATCGCTACTCCCTCTGGATTTTTCCAGAGGGAGGCGATTCAATCGCCAGGCTTGGCGACTATTCGCCAAGCCCACTGCCTGTTTCCTTTCCTTCATTCTTTCTGTCAATTTCTCCTACGCCAACTACACAATACAATTTATTCTTACACCCTAAACCATACAATAACATCATGACTAAACTCTCTCATATCCTCATTCTTTTCACACTTCACCGTTCACCCAATAAACGACTCGAAATACATTTTAAAACTAAGAATATTTTCATGAAAACGAACTGCATGGATACGTTTAAAACCTAAACAAATCCTCCTGTTTTCAATTACCACGCAGTTCCAAAATACATTCAATGAAAGACTTTTCAAACCATTATAAAACAGTTTCCAAAACATCAACATATACATATATACCTATCAACTATCCAGAATCAAACAACCTAAAATATTTCTATACAAACATCATCCCAAAATGTCCCAAACCCTCAAAATCTATACATACTGTCCCCACGGGTCAGGTAAGCCTCGACTGCGCCAGCACACCACCGCAGCCATCCCTCGTCAACTGTACTCATGCCTCAAGAGGAGGGACATCGTCCTCACTTGCCTCGATGTCTAAGTCACCTACACCATACAATACACTATGAGATGAAATCCCAGTAAGCTCTACGTAAATGCAATGCATGCTGTGCATATGAGTTCATTAATCATGTATGTTTTCTTTACTATGCAATGCTCAATAGGTGTCACCGAGATCCTATCCCTCTAACCAGAGAGAGCTCATCCAACGGGCGGACTACTCTTTCCATCTAGAAGCGGGGGGTGCACGCTTACAACACGTACAGCCGTGCCTGAGTCTCACCTCGCGTGACCGATAACAATACGCCTTTCGGCCAATACACCTTTCGGCCTATTCTATGCTTTACATTATCTTTAAAACTCTGTGAGGAAGTTCATTTTCATGCTTTTCTTTAAAACAAGTGATGCGTGAACAGTTCAATATCTTAAAGTAAACAAGTAATAATGTATACCATCAAAGACTGTAAAACATAATCTATAAAACAAATAAACCTAGCTACCCAACCAAAGCAATATAAAACAAGTGCGTCTCCAAAATTCCTCGACACGACAGTCGACGTACGGTGTAGGCCAATCGGCCAGAGAAGAATCACGAGAACTTACCTCGTGTCCAAAGCAGCTCAAGCTCCGTCCACGAGCGTTGTTTGTCTGAAGTAAAACACAATATCGACGTTAAAACTAATTTAAGCTATCGATCGTCCAAATTTACAAAACCTTAACTAAGGAATTTCCTAACGTTCCAACTTAACTTATCGAGACATTAAATCCATTAATCTACGCTCGATACCCCGAAATCCAATTTACGAGTTTTCTGAAAACCCGAAATTTACAAATTTAACATTTCTCCTAAATCGTCCTAACTTCTTCTAATAACGCTTAATACGCGCAATACGTTCGTAAACTATAACAATCTATCAATTTCGAGCCCTAAATCTCGACTTTTAAACGAAACCTAACGAAACCCTAATTGTTCAAACTCCGTAAAACTCGAAATAAACGTTCTAAAACTATAGATTCATACCTAGAGCGTCGATTGGAGGAGAAAGCACGAAGAAAACGGAACGAACGGAGCACGAATCGGAGGTCGGAATGGAGGAAGGCGTCGACGGTAGAGAGAAATCGCGAGGAAAGGTTTCAGGCGTGAAGATGGCGAAGGAAGAAGAAGAAGAAGAAGAACTTTTATTAATAAATTTGACTTGGCAATTTACCGTTTTGCCCTTGCATTGTTTTTATATCAGTTTCGTCCTTCTTTTCTTCAATTTACTAGCTATTCGGTTTCTTCAAATTTCCTTACTTCACCAATAAGTCCAACTCATTATTTTGGATTTATTAAAACTGTCCGTTCGCAAATCGGATCCCGTTTACTATTTTTACTAAAACGTTATTTATATTACGAGAAGCTTAATTACTCGGAATATAGCGTTATTACTCCGAAAATTCCTGTAAATTTCTTAAAATTCCTATTATTCGTTAGGGTTCTAATGACGCTTCCTTTTCGTAAACCGAGCTTGATTTGACATATTCATAAAAATACCAATGTATATTCCAATATATATTATAATATAAAATTCCGTACAGGCCGGATATTACACTTCCAATCATACTTCTATATAAACACGGATCAACAACAATTCCCTTTTCATATTTGGAGAGTTTCTCATGTGTCCCAAGGGATGTTCTACTCAGGTGTGCATTCTCGAGCTTAAATTTTTTCAATAAATTCTTGGCATATTTAGCATGAGAGATAAAAATACCATTCGTTTCTTGTTGAATTTGAAGTCCAAGAAAATAAGTGAGTTCTCCTACCATACTCATCTCGAATTCTCCGGTCATTTGAGCTACAAACTCATCCACCATCATCTGTGACACCGAGCCAAACACTATATCATCAACATAAATTTGAGCAAGTAGGAACTGACCTTTGGCACGGCAGACGAAAAGAGTTTTATCTACTCCCCCTTGTTCATATCCCTTGGTTAATAAATATTGCGTGAGTCGTTTATACCACGCACGAGGGGCTTGTTTAAGCCCATATAACGCCTTCTTCAATTTATAAACATATTCGGGATGATGAGGGTCTTCAAAATCCTTTGGTTGAGCAACATAAACTTCTTCATTAAGAAACCCATTGAGGAAAGAACTCTTCACATCCATTTGATATAGCTTGAACCACATAATACAAGCAATAGACAATAAAAGCCGAATAGTTTCAAGACGAGCAACCGGAGCGAATGTTTCATCAAAATCAATACCTTCAATCAAAGAATACCCTTGAGCAACTAGTCGAGCTTTGTTACGAGTGATGTGGCCATGCTTATCACTCTTGTTCTTGAAGATCCACTTAGTACCAACAACATTCACATCGGGAGAACACGGTACTAAATCCCAAACTTGATTGCGGGAGAATTGGCTGAGTTTTTCTTGCATAGCTTCTATCCAGTATTCATCTAGTAATGCTTCTTTCACATTCTTGGGCTCGATCATTGATGTAAAGCATGTCATTTGAATCATTTCTCGATAATTTACCCTCGGCTTATCTCTGGTTCGTATACCATCATTCAAACTTCCAATAACCTCATCTGCAGGATGATTCTTCTGAACACATGTAGACGGTAGCCTGTTGTGTAAGGTAGATGCTTCTACTTCATCAGCTGTCTCTGGTTGTAACGCCCCGAGTTTTCTGAACCCGGTTCGCTACTCAAGATACTGAACCGAACCATAGGATTTTTGAGAAAATTCTAAAACTTCACTCAATGGACAAAATTTGACATTTTACCAAGTAAATATTGAAAATTTGCAGCGGAAAAATCATTTGAGCAAAACAGAGTTGTGCAAAACTATAAAACAACGTTTGAATAATCAGCTATAATATTGAGAAATAACTCAGCCAAAAGAAATGAAGGCTTAAGCGTGAAATACTTAAAGTTCGTAAAAAGTCAAACGCATCTTCCGCTGAACAAAGTCAGCGGCAGAGGCAGAAACAGAAACAGAAGGCTTCTACCGCCAAACAATGCCAGCGGTAGAAGTAGGGACAAAAGACTCAGCGGTGGAAGTAGAGACAAAATCGACACATCGACTTCACACGTCTTCTGCTCACATCTACCGATGACGCGTCGGCTGCACACATCTACCGATCACAAAACGACAAAATCGACTGCATAATTCTTCCGTTTAAAACGAAAGAATTACTCTCTACTTCTTTCATTCACAAAACGACAAATCTACTGCCTACATCATCCGATTACAAAACGACAAATCTACTACCTACATCATCCATTTATAAAACGACAAGGCTACTAAAGACATATACCGAAGACATTTACCGATGGCTTCTACTGAAGACATCTTTCGATAGCTTCTACTGAAGACATCTTCTGATGACTTCTACTGTAGACATCTTCCGATGACTTCTACTGAAGACATCTTCTGATTACGTATGTTGGATGATTCAATCGTCCAACATCTACCGGTGGACAAAACACCCAACATCCACAGGTGGACTTCACTCACCGATGGTTTAACTTGCAAATTTCACTCAAAACATTCAAAACAACCTGACCCTAAGTAACTTCTGAAATCCAACAAATAACCATTTGAAACCAACATTTGTATCCTTATCCAATAAAATCCCAAATTAACAATTTGTAACAAAACCAATTCAGAATTTTCATAACAGGAGAAACTCAAGTATTCTAAATCCTTCAGCTATTACTATCATCAAAATCCTCTGCACTTCTCAACAGAACATCAGAAAATTAGACTCCACATACAGACAGTAAGTAAACCGCCTCATCAGAACACCTAACTTTGGAATAGACGTACTTCTTCAACTTCATCTATTCTTCAGTGCACTCAGGGTACTCACCTGTTACAGTCTCAGCACCTACATCACAAAACTCATCTATTAGCCCAATACTAAGTAAGTAAAGCAGTAATGAAATGAAATGCTGAAACATAAATCCTAGACATGCAGTTTCTACTTTCACATCTAAGTTGCATATGCATTCGTTTCTGGTCTGATCCCCCTGTGAAATTGGGAGTTGGATCACTTCTCCCAAAGTCATGCATCCTCTCTCTTAATTAAGGGGCGGATTAGTTCCCTTAACAACTGTTCATATCTCCCTGTGAAATTGGAAGTTGGATCAATTTTCCCAAAGTTATACATCATCTCTCTGGATTAAGGGGCGGATTAGTTCCCTTAACAACTGTTCTGTTTCAATCGGTTCATTCCTCACCATGCCACTATGCATTTAAATTCATTTTTGTTTACTTTCAAAACATGTTACATGGCAAACTGAAAACACACAGACTATACATAATCCTACTGTTTTGTGATGTAGGCCCGAAGGGACACATGTACTCTACTTACCTGGTCTCCTGGAGATTGTTTGGTTGTAAGCTACTTCAGGAGTCTGCTCACCTATAATCGTAAACAGAGCACCGCATTACTAAACTTCATTCTAAACTATTTAGAAATCTTAAGGAAACTAGCTGGAAGTCCTGTTCGTCGAGCATTCTCGGTTCACCCCAAAACCCGAAACTAACTCTCACTCACAGCATTCACGAACACTCCCCTACAATCACTCTGTTATCTAATCACTAAAACAGCAAGTGAAAAATATGAAACAAAACTCACCTAGAGTAGAGAAAATCAGAGAGGAAAATGTCGGAAGGAAATCTGCTGAACTGAGCTGAAAAATCACAAGAAGGGAAATGGAAATAGAGTGGCGGCTACTGTACATTAAACGCAGAACCTCTTCCCTTAAATAGGTTGTCCACTTTATATCTCAATTTACCATTATGCCCTCGCCTAGTCACTCATTAGCCTAATCACTAATTTCCCTAATTGCATCTATAAAATATTCACTACTAGTTAACAAAATAAGTTGGCTCAATGAAACCGGGTGTTACAGTCTACTCTCCTTAAAAGAATTTTATCCTCAAAATTTAATACCTGAATAATTTTGGATATTGGTCCATCATGTCTTGCTGGCGCTCCCAAGTTGTCTCTTCTATGTTCTGGTTATGCCATAAGACTTTCACCAGTGGAACTTCTTTGTTGCGCAACACTTTCACGGCATGGTCTAAGATCCTTACTGGTTTCTCCTTATAAGCAAGAGTATGATGAACTTCAATACTCTGCTGTTCCACAATCTGAGATAGATCTCGTACACACTTCTTAAGCATAGAGACGTGGAACACATTGTGAATCCCTTTCATAGAGGCTGATAACTGCAGTTGATAGGCTGTCTTCCCAATCTTTTTTAAGATTGGAAATGGCCCAATAAATCTGGGATTTAGCTTGCCTCTCTTACCAAATCTCACAACTCCTTTGAACGGTGAAACTTTGAGAAACACCTCATCGCCTACATCAAACTCCAATTCCCTACGTCTTTTATCAGCATAACTTTTCTGTCGACTTTGAGCTGTCAAAATCAGCTGGCAGATGGGGCAATCTTCTCAACAGTTTGTTACACAATGTCAGGACCAAGCAACTGTGCTTCACTAACTTCATTCCAGTACAAAGGAGATCTGCACTTTCGTCCATACAATGCTTCATACGGTGCCATACCAATAGTTGCCTGAAAACTGTTATTATAAGAAAACTCCACTAATGATAAATATTTACTCCAAGATTCTTGAAAATCTAATATGCATGCATGGAGCATATCTTCTAAGGTCTGAATAGTTCTCTCGGATTGTCCGTCTGTTTGAGGGTGGAAAGCTGTGCTAAAATTAAGCTGTGTTCCCATAGCCTTGTCCAAATTCTTCCAAAACTTAGATGTGAATCGAGAATCCCAATCTGACACTATTGCGATAGGAACTCCATGTAAACATACAATCTCATGCACATATAATTCAGCAAGCTGATCCATCGAGTAAGTCATTCTCATCGGCAGAAAGTGGGTAGATTTGGTTAATCGATCAACTATTACCCAGATTGCATCATGTCCCTTTGCCGTTCTAGGCAATCCCACAACAAAGTCCATTGTTACATGCTTCCATTTCCATTCGGGAAGTGGTAAAGGTTGCAATGTTCCTGAGGGTCTCTGATGCTCAGCTTTAATCTGCTGACAACACAAACATGATCCTACATACTCCGCCACACTCCTTTTCATACTTGGCCACCAATAATGCTGTGTGAGGTCCTTGTACATCTTTGTACTTCCAGGGTGGAAAGAAAATCTAGAAGAATGTGCTTCATAAAGAATCTCATCTTGAAGTTCTTTAATGGCAGGAACAAACCATCTATTTCTAAATTTAAGGATCCCATCATTGGAATAATTGAAATCTGAATTAACAGTAGATTCTACACTTAATCTGTACTTGTTGCACTCTACATCATTTGTCTGAGCTTCCTTTATTCTTTCTAGAATGGTAGGTCTCAAGGATATGGCAGAAAGCATGGCTGACACACTGTGCACTGCTTCTAGATTAAACCTTTGGAATTCAGACTCTAAGGCTAATGGTATGTCAAGAATCAAGGCTGAGGCTGAAGTTGTCACTCTACTCAAAGCATCTGCCACAACATTTGCTTTGCCGGGATGGTATATAATCTCAAAATCATAATCCTTTACAAATTCCAACAATTGACGTTGCCTCATATTTAATTCCTTCTGTGTGAAGATATATTTCAGACTTTTATGGTCTGAGAATATTTCACAAGTTTGTCCATACAAGTAATGCCTCCAAATCTTAACTGCAAATACCACTGCAGCTAATTCCAAGTCATGCGTAGGATAATTCTTCTCATGAGTTTTCAACTGTCTAGAAGCATAGGCTATTACCTTTCCCTCTTGCATCAAGACACAACCAAGTCCAATCTTGGATGCATCATAGTAAATGCTAAATTTACCATTTTCAACAGGAAGGGTTAATATTGGGGCATTGGTCAGTTTCTGTTTCAAAGTCTGGAAACTGAATTCGCATTCCTCTGTCCATGCATACTTAATGTTTTTCCTAGTTAACCGAGTGAGGGGTGTAACAATCTTCGAGAATCCTTCAATAAATTTCCTATAGTATCCTGCTAACCAAAGGAAACTCTGAATATCTGTAGCATTCTTCGGTTGGGGCCACTCCTTAACTGCATGAACCTTGGCTGGATCCACAGATATTCCATCACATGATATTACATGACCAAGAAAGTGAACTCTGTCTAACCAAAACTCACACTTGAAAAACTTGGCATAAAGTTGGTGCTGCCTTAGTAATCCTAACACCAAGCTCAAGTGCCTTGCATGATCATCCTTTGTATGTGAGTAGATTAAGATATCATCTATGAACACTATGACGAATTTATCTAAATAGTCGTGGAACAATCTATTCATAAGGTCTATGAAGGCTGCCGGTGCATTTGTCAATCCAAAGGACATAACCAAAAACTCATAATTATTTGTAGCATAACCGAAAAAGATAGCCTCATCACTCTTAGGATCAAGTTTCCCCTTGTGTTCCCTGTCATTCAACACAAAACAGATGCTGCCAAACGGATGAAAATAATTGAGATTCAGAGTTTTACCTTTCCATATCTCATAGGGTGTCATAGAAGTTTTGCCACAGAGATACACACGATTTATGGTATAACAAGCAGTGTTCATAGCTTCAGCCTAGAATTTTCAAACTCTCTTCCATGGTCACTGTGAATTCGAATAATCTTCAAGATAACACAATCTTTGTCACGTTGGAGTCGAGTACACATTGATTTGAAGACTCAAAAAGTGTCGGACTTTTCTCTAAGAAATTCCACCCATGTGTAGCGTAAGAAATCATCAACAGTAACGAAGACATACCGTTTTTCTCCAATACTTTCAACAGACATTGCCCCATTAGATCCATGTGGAGTAATTCAAGTATCTGAGTAGTTGTGGATGACTGTGACATCAGTTGTGACACCCTGGTTTGCTTTCCGATTTGACATGGTCCACATAATTTTTCTTCATCAAACTTTAATACAGGAATTCCCCAGACAGCACCTTTCGAAATAAGCTTTTCAAGCATTCTGAAATTAACATGTCCCAACTTTCTATGCTATAGAATAGTGTCTTCCATACTCGACCGAAGGCAGGTAGACGAGGAAGTAATAAGATAGCAATTGTCGGATGATCTAACTCCTTCAATAACACACTTGTTGTTCTGATCGGACACCACACATTTTTCTCTTGTGAATTGCACATTCAATTCTTTATCACAAAGCTGGCTAATACTGATTAGATTAGATTTCAGACCATTTACCAATAAAACATTACTCAACTTTGGTAAACCAGGAACATTCAGCGTTCCCCTTCCAATGACATCCGTTGAGACACCGTTGCCGAATGTTACTTTTTCCATGGATTCGGGTATAATATCCTTCAAATATCTCTCTTCACCTGTCATATGTCTAGAACATCCGCTATCAAAATACCATGCATTGGTTCCGATTGTCTTTAGTGAAAGATGTGTAACATTACACTTCAAACTTGATTTCATCACCCATTTCTCTGATAAGGGAATCTGTAAGAAGAAGCATTTCTAACAGTACCTAGTCTTAGATCCACAAGATAAGTGAAGCATTTAGGGCGAATATGACCACGACGTTGGCAATAATGACATACAAAAACATATTTGTTACCTTTACTGCTTGAGGCATGATAGAAGTTATAGGAATTTGATTTCTGTTAGTTCTTGGCATTCTGTTTGCAACTTGCTTTCCTTTGCAGTCAAATCCCTTGTCTGACACTGGCTGTGACACCGAGCTTGCCCTTACGAATTTTATCACCGAGTGATTATCCAATAAGATCATCCAGTTTAGATGAACCCGAATTCAACATTTTGACATTTTTTTTCATGAATTTTATCTCATTGGTTAGATCATTAACTTCATCCTGACTCGTTTTCAGCTTGGTCTCCAAATCATCAATAACATTTTGAAGATCATTCTTCTCATCTTTCAAATTTCTAATCTGAATGTGTAGAAGCTGATTTACTTTAACAAGCTCGGTCTATTTCTCATGCAGAAACTTGTATTCTCCAATAAGATCTTCTTCTACAACTGGTTCTTCATCTTCATCACTACTATCGGAAAAACTGTCTGTGACACCGTGTATAACACCACCGTTTTCTTCACGTTCTGCTTTTCCAACAAGTGCCACATGGTTACTTTGAAATTCGTCTTCCTTCTCTAACTCATTCTCACTCCAGGTTGCATTCAGAGAATTCTTCTTTTTCTTTAAGGTATTAGCACATTCTGCTTGTATATGCCCGAAACCTTCACACTCTCTGCACTGAATGTCTTTGTTCTTGAATGGTTGATCAAATACATAAGTTTCTTCTCTGTGCTTCTTGTTGCTTGAAGAACCATTTTTGAAGTTTGTGACACCCTGCTTGACACCGCGAGTATTTCTTCCAAATCTCTTCATAACTCTGCTGAAATTCTTTGATAGCAGGGCTAGAGATTCCTCTAAGTCATCTACATCATGCTCGTTGTAATTCTGTACCTCTGTTTTTAGAGTAACTCCGTTTGCCTTCTTTATTTCGGTGTCTCCTCCAAGATTCATCTCGAAAGTTCTAAGAGATCACATCAACTCTTCTAGCTTCATTTTAGAGACATCTTTGGCTTCTTCTATGGTAGTCACTTTATAGGCAAATCATTGTGGCAAAAACCTTAAAGTTTTTCTTACAAGTTTTTCTTCGGAAAACATCTCACCGAGAGCAAATGCTTCATTTTCTATGTCACATAATTTGGCGTTGAACTCGCCAATAGTCTCATCTTCCTGCATCTTTAGATTCTCAAATTGAATGGTTAACATTTGCATTTTGGACAACTTTACCGTAGATGTTCCTTCATAGGTCGTTTGAAGAAATTCCTATGCCCTTTTTGTCGATTCGCATGTGGAGATGAGTCTGAACTGAATTGGATCCATGCCATTAAAGATAGCATTTAGAGCCTTTGAATTGCTGTGTGCCAAATCATCTTCATTTACGGTCTAATTTTCTTCGAGTTTTGGAGATATAATACATTCTGCATCGGTGTCCATAGGGTGATACCAACCTGTTAAAATAGATCTTCAAGCCTTCTTGTCAATAGCTTTAATGAATGCCCTCATCCTTGCTTTCCAATAAGCATAATTACTTCCATCCAACAATGGCGCATGCATTGTAGAACCTCCTTCTTTCATAGAGTCCATCGCACACGAACTATAATCTTGTCCCGCTGATCCCGCTTAAGAAACAAAAGCGACCCGCTCTGATACCAATTGAAAGATTAAGATTAGTTATACGATGTCACACAAGGTGCTTTATGTGACACCGATAATTAATGCAATGATGGATGATATAAATATGCAGAAATAAATGACACAGGAGATTGATAATGCAGTTCGGCAACCAGCGTACGTCTGCGGGGCCACGCCCAGATATAAAAATATTTCTTTGAATTCACAAAGTTACAAGACAATCGGACTTATACAAATAAAGACTCCCTCTTATCTTTGTTGCCGCCTATTGCTAACTTCCCCAAGGAAACTGTTTTTGCGAGCTCCCCTCGACTTTAGATCAATCTCTCACGAGATCTAGAAACAACAAGATCCCCTTGTGGTAGATGACTCCTCCCGAAATCCGTGTTATGGCAAGATCCCCTCGCCCACGATCAAATTGACAAGCTCCTCTTGTCGATAAATAGAACTCCTCCCGAGACTGAGATTCAATGAAGAATAAAGAAGATTGCCTCCTATGACACCGTCTAGAATACCAAGTCGTTGTCTTCGGACGCAATACTCAACACACTCAATAAATCGATGAAATCCACAACATAAGAAGAGTGTATAAAACAATCATTCACGAATTAGATGAACACAGACCATACGCAGAAGCGTAGGGAAAGAAAGAAAAAGCGACGGCTCGCAAAGTGAAAAAATCTTCTCTCGTGAAAATAAAAAATCTATCATAAGCTTTTACAGAAACGAAAGCTTTAAATATCATTGGTAGCATCCATATCTTTGATTCGGTCCAGTTACCAAATTAGATATAATGCTGCATGGAATAAGGAAACACAATATCTCAAAAGCGGTTGAGTGACACCTTGCGTGACACTTTAGGAAAGTTCCTCCAACAACTTGGATAAAGATCCAAAAACTTAGGAAAGCATCTCATTATTCATGTGATCTCGAAGCCTAACAAATTTTAGCAAATCTCTATCAAATCGGCTTACCAAAATAAAGTTTTCTAAAAAAACAAGTGCCTTTAGTTTTTTTAATAACTTTCCTAATATTCTTGTTTCCTTATTTTTTTTCTTCCACAGAATCTTCATGATCTTCAATATGTATCCATCCAATAATCTGAATATTATATTTTTTGATCACCAAGAAATAAATTATCAATTTGGAAAATAATAGAATAAAATATTATCTCCATAAAAATATATTGCCAAAAAATCAATGCCAACATATATGCAATATCTTTGAATTTACATAGATGAATTAGGTAGAGATTAATTTTTGTGTTGGTTTTCTCCTTCCCCATTCAATTCGTCAAAATCGTCGGTGGAATATTTTGATTGTTACAACGACGGAGCATATCTGCGATGGCAAGGTGACTTCTTCCCCTCTATTCGGTGATGCAGCGGCAAGGAGTAACGAGTTTTCTTCTCTGTTGAACAAGATAGCGATGCAACAAAGCGATTTTCCCTTTTTTTTTTCTTTTTCCAAAAAATTGCAACTTTTTTCCAAAATTGAAAACCTCAAACTTTGTTTGATAGCTCCAATAAATCGAAATCTGATTTTTAGAAACCTTCAACATCTATGTAGTAACTGTTGAAAATTATACGCTAATCGAAAGAACAAAATACGCAAAAAACATGGACACTGAGATTTACGTGAAAAACTCGTTCGGGTAAAAAACCACAAGCAGAGAAAAAATTCACTATAATCAAATCAAGGTACAATGAGTTTTGCGACTGAAGTATCAATATATAGAGAAATAATTAAACTCTAATATTGGATATGGTCTCAACCCGACACAACTAGAATTTGGGTCTTATCAAATTTTAATTGTAATTATTAAATTTTGCTCTTTATTTCATTCAAATTGAACAAAATGTGTAACACCCGGTTCTTTATGGGATTTTGTAAATTGTTTTTATAATGGTATTTTTATAATTATGTCAAATTTGGTCGGTTTTGTGAAAAGAGAGCGTTATTATGATCATAACAGTTAATAAGGATTTTAAGAAAATTTCGAGAATTTTAGGAATTTAACGCTAATTTGACGAGAATTACGTTTATCGTAATATAAAGGATACTTTAGTAAAAATAGTAAACGAGGTCCATTTTGTGAACGGACAGTTTTAATGGAACCCTAGTAATAAGTTGGAGTTATTGGCGAGATAAGGAAGTCTAGAGAAGCCGAATCGTTAGACAATTAACTAAACAAAGGACGAAACAAATAGAAAATCAAAAGAAGGGCAAAATGGTAATTTGCCAAGTCAAATTTAATTAAAACAATCTTTTCTCTTCTTCCTCCCTCACTTACACGAATTCCATCTCTCTCTCTCTCTCTCTCTCTCTCTCTCTCTAGGCGATTTTCATCGCCTCTCACGGCGATTCCTCACGCCGGCGACCGATCTCCTCTCCGATCGACTCGTTTCCTTCGCGTTTTCCCCTCTAATCAACGCTCCAGGTAAGATTCTATGGCTTTGTAAAGTTTATTCTTAGTTTTCGGGTCGTTTAACGTTAGGGTTTTTGTTTAGGGTTTCGTGAAAAACGTAATTTAGGGTTTGAAATTAATAGGTTTACCATAGTTGTGAATATAATGGAAGTATTAAACGTTATTGGACGAAGTTAGGTCGATTTATGAGAAATGTTAAAGTTTGATAATTTTAGGGGTTTTTGGAAAAACTCGTTAATAGAAGTTTTGGAGGTGTCGAGCGTGAGTTACTCGATAGAATGCCTCGATCAGTTAAATTAGAACACTAGGAGACTTCCTTAGTTAAGGTTTCGTTAATTCGGACGTTCAATGATTTAAACTCGTATTAACGATAATTGTTGTGAAATTGCCTTAGGTGAACAACGCTCGTGGACGGAGCTAGAGTTGCAATGGATGTGAGGTAAGTTCTCGTGACTTACTATGGCCAATTGGCCTACACCGTACGTCGAAGTCGCGTCGAGGATCATTGGTGAATTGCTTGTTTAAACGCTTTGGTTGGGTAGTTAGGATTAGTTCTTTTATAGATTATGTTTTTTATTGTCTTGATGGTATATATGTTATATGTTTATGTTATGCACGTGTTCATGCATCATGGTTTTCAAATAAGCATAGATTTCAAAAAAAGGGGTGTGGCCCGAAAGGAAGCTATTGATCTATTGTGAAGGACGACAAGGCTTGTCACAGTACCACATCGTTTTTAAGAAAATGAATTTCCGCATTACGTTTTCATGAAAGGTGGTGTGGCCCGAAGAGGGGGCTATCGATCTATTGTGAAGGCACGAAGGGGCTTGTCACAGTACCACATCGTTTTTAAGAAAGTCATGAAAGGTGGTGTGGCCCGAAAGGGGGCTATCGATCTATTGTGAAGGCACGAAGGAGCTTGTCGCAATACCACATCGTTTAAAAGAAAATGTTGCATGATTTCTGAACTTCATATGCATAGCATGCATCTGCATTTACGAAACTTGTTGAGCCTTTAGCTCATAGATTGTATGTATGGTGTAAGTGATCTCGACATAGGTGAGGACGAGATCCTTCCACCCGATGAATGATGCAATTTAAGGAGGATGGCTCGTGGGAGTGTGCTGGGCAGTCGAGGCGCCTTTTGACCCATGGGGAAAAATGTAAAGGTATTTTGGGACACGATAGTTAGATCGTAGGAAAAAAAATTGTATAGTTGAACATATTAGGATGTTTGGTTCTGGTTAGCTGATAGAATGATGTATAAATGTTTTGGTAAACTGATTTTATAAAATGTTTTATTAAAGCTTTTATTAGAATTTTATGAAAATGCTTGGAGACGTTTTAGGTTGAGTGAGGATATGCTCGGGTTTTAGAGCTATCCATGCAGTTGAATTTCGTAGTTTTTGTCTCGTTATTGATTGGGATTAGGAATATGTTGAGTCGTTTATTTGGTGGTTATGTTGAAGTGGTTAGGATGTATGAGATATTGAGGTTGTAGGGAATAAAGAAAATGAAGTGTGTTGTATGGAAGAAAAGAAAAGGGAAAAAGAGAGGGATGCAAGTCCTCTGGAAATTCGGATTCAAGAGGACTTGGCGATCGATCGCCAGGGAGGGCGATCGATCGCCCCTCTTGGTAGCGCCCTGGAATAAGTTCCAGTGCATGTGCCGAGCGATCGCCTGGTAGAGGCGATCGCTGGGCAAAAATGTGATCGCCGAAGGGCGATCGATCGTCTGGAATGGGGCGATCGATCGCCTGGAATGGGGCGATCGATCACCCCTCTATTTTGTTATTGGGCGATCGATCGCCTGTTTTGGGGCGATCGATCGCCCCTAAAATTCTCACGGGACAATTATCCCTTCTGCCCTTTGTTTTCTACCGATTGCTTTTAACTTTTAATTATGTTTTCTTTTAATTGTTTTAAAGTTTTATTAAGTAGTTTTCAAAATAGATTCGAACGTTTTTAACAATTTGGTTTCCGATTTAAATTCCGCTTAAATGCAATTAAATTTTATTTAGTAGTTAGGGATAAAAAAAATAATACGGGAAAAATAGGGTACAGTGTTAGAGTCGCTACAAAATGTTTTACTATTTGAGAACTCTATTAAATTGGAATTATTGTTGTCATTCTAAGCAAAATTCAATGTTTATGCTACATGTGAAATTAAGATAAAAATAATTAATTTTGAAACCAAAACCGCAACCTAAAGGAGTTTGAGTTGCGACCCAAATTAAAGAAAATCAGTGTCTCATAGCGACAACTCAGTTGCGGCTCCGCTTCACAAATCATACTTGAGATGTGGTGCTTCGGTGCTCAAGCCATGACTCATCAGCAAATATTCGCTCGAGCTCCGACCCAAATTTTTCAAGTCGCGACCCAAGAGCAGATTCACTTTCTGAAAATATGAAATAGATACTCTTGGGATTCTAGAAACCCTAATCGAGGCTTTATATATATGACATATTCAGACGAAAAGAGGACCTTCGACAACCTTGAGCGCATTTTTGGAGAGCGGTTAGAGAAGATTTTTCCAAATCGAGCAAAGAGACTAACGCACGAGTTATACCATTACGATGACATCATGAGACATATTTTCTTTTCTTCTTTCTCCTCTTTGGCTTCCTTATGTTCAATACTATTTCCTTGTTTTTTATTTCTACTATGTTGAACTAAATCTCCCTCGACGGGAGATAAATAATTTATTTAGATTATTATTTTTACTGTGTAAATATTCTATTGCTTGTATTTATCATTTATTTGTAGATATTTTGTTTTTCATGCTTTTAAATTGCTAGTCACTTATTGAATGATTTTACATTCGACATTTGAAATTGACGCTTGAGAGAGGTAATTCGGAATATGATTTACAAATTACAACGTAAACGTTTAACAACTCGAGAGAGTATTAAGGTTTTGCGACAATCAATTAAAAAACCATTGAACTTTATGGAATAACTAAAAATATGATTTTTATAGATCTTGAAATTGTGATTTTAAGAATTTATGTTAGCTTGACACTCGAGAGAGAGAGAGTTTGACAAATTAAGATTTTTTATTTATAAAAAATTATTCAACTAAAGAACATTGATCAGATAAATAATATAAAAAATATTCGTGAAATCAATCATTTGAATTTTCTCTGAATAAAAAGTTTTCATTAGTGATATGTTTTGCGTTGTTTATTTTAGCTTTCAAAATCATATATTTAATTGTCCAAATAAAATTAGAATTGATGAAGGTAGTACTTCGTTAATTAATAAATTACATATTCTCTATGAATTTGATAACTCTATTCGATATATACTATAAAACTGCATTATACATATGTAGTAATAAAATATATACTATAAAACTGCATTACACATATGTAGTAATTTTATTACAATATTTTCTTATACACAATTCATTCAATTCTAGAATTTAGAACGTAATTTCAGATAAGATACATAACTGTAAAATCTACTAGTTAATTACACAACAAAAGAGATGCAAAAATTTCAAATTTACCCATCTCTTGTGCTTCACATATAGCCAAAAGCAGAGATGGAATGAATTCTTTCAGAGAAGGATGGAAGAATTTTAGCCAAAATGGGAAGAATTTAAAAGGCATAATTGTGAAGAAACAACCATAGTTCCAACAAAAAACAATTTAGATAAAAGTAGATTAACGCTTAAAAAGCTTTGTTCTTGAGTCTTGAGTTTCACTCCCCATCAAACAAATGAAGAACAATATGTCATCACGTAGACTAACTAAAATTTTGCAAAGATGAGATAATTAAGGCTAGTTAAAATAGTTAACAAAATCATAACAAAATAGTCATAACTGAAGCAAATGAAGACGACCAAAATCAAAGGTACAATATGTAACCAAAATTCCACACCTTCGTTTTTTGATTAAAAGTGTTTGTCAACGCCCGTTGATGTCATCTATGTCGCAGATTTTGTCACTAAAATATCAATCATCCAACGGTTCAGATTTATAGAGGTCCCACCAACCTATTAGATGTGCAATAATATCATTCGATTGTGTTAGATATCTCTCTCTTTGATATCACACTCAAGTAAAGTCCCATGATCCTTTAGTTTTCCACTCGTTTGACCTAAAATCGCTCTCTCCCTCTATATAACTCTTCGTTCTACCCACTCGCTCTCGTCTTTTTCATCATGTCTCTCTCTCCTCAACCTCTCTCTAAGGTCATCTCTAATGGCAGAAACCCGTCGAAACGCCAAAGGGAAAGTACCCAGATGGAAGAAGATCAAGATCAAGACTGTAGACGACGTAAGTCGTACAGCCACATACTCTCTATTCTCGAGGAAGAAGACGATGAGCCAAACCAAGATCTCTCCGCTCTCATTATAACTCTTCAACAGGAGCTCTCTACCAAGTACCATAGGCCCTTCTGCCAAATGTAACGGAGAATCCCTTCCCTCCCAATCTAGCTCTGATTTGGAAGAACATGTCATGTCTCTCTCTTCTGTTTCTTCTCTTAGTCTTCAACGGGTTTAAAAGAAAAGAGGCAGACGATAGAGGAACGGTAATCAAGCTTAGTAGTCGAAGCCTCCGGCGACGAACTGGGTATTCCGATTAAAAAATCTTTTTTCTTTCTCTTTTTTGTGGTAGGACCCTAATTTTTAGCTTTTGAACGTCAGGAGCATCATGTTTTGGTCAATATGTCTTCCAAACTACCCGGATCTGAAACCCCTCCTTCCGCTCCAACTCCGGCCTCTGTGGCCACATAACCGATATGCTGAGCTCACCTCCTCCGATGCAAGTAAACATTTGATTTTTTGGGTTTGGTATTTTTACAGAACATTTTACTAATCTTTTTTTATTCTCATTTTTCAGTCCCCGCAGATAGGATAGAAGATTGTTGGAAAAATAACGAAAATTTGTCTGGAACGAGAAATGATAATGGAAGCGATCCGAAAAATACCAGGAATATTTTTCCACCGCCGTAAAATTATAACGGCCAAGAAGTAAGAGAAAAATGAACACCGAGAATTTTACGTAGAAACCCGAATCGGGAAAAAATCACGGGGACCGAGTCTAGAAAGATCTCACTATGAAAAATATGAATTTACAATATTTTTCTAGATATCGAATATCCTAGAAAATATTCACCAAGAGAAATCACCACTCTTAGAATCTTACTGTGCACAAAAGCACCACACCTATTTTTCTCTCACACCTTTCTTTTCTCTCCCTAAAAAATCCTCACTATTTTCTCTCCTTCACTCTATTTCTCTTCTTACTTTGGATACTGGAAGTGTTGGCTTGAAGCCTCTATTTATAGAGGCTTCAAGGGAACACCTTCCTTAAAGGAAGGTGTGCGCCTACAGACACCTTCCTTAAAGGAAGGCGGGCATGCTTGTAGGCACCGCTGAAGAGAAGAAATTTCTTCTCTTCAGCTTAAATGCTGGGATCCTCATCATAATGAGGGAACCAACAAATCTCCCCCTCCCGATTTATGATGAGGAATCTCTAACAATCCCGCTTTTCGTCGACAGGCCTCGAGCTTCTTCTTTGGTAAAGCTTTCGTCAACATATCTGAACCATTTTCACTGGTGTGCACTTTCGCCAAGTGCAACTGCTTTGTCTCGAGCAAATCTCGAACCCAATGATACCTCACATCAATATGCTTGGATCTCGAATGAAATGATGAATTCTTAGAGAGATGGATAGCACTCTGGCTATCACTGAACATAATATACTTTTCTTGGCGTAGACCCAATTCTTCAAGAAATCTCTTCAACCATAAAGCCTCCTTGCAACCCTCAGTGATCGCAATGTACTCGGCTTCTGTGGTGGATAGTGCAACACAATCTTGCAGCTTGGATTGCCAAGACACGGCTCCTCCAGTAAAAATCATCAAGAATCCTGAAATGGATCTCCTAGAATCAACATTACCGGCCATATCTGAATCGGTGTACCCAACTAGCATAGGATCACTGCCACCGAAATATAAACACAATCTGGAAGTGCCTCTGAGATATCTGAATATCCATTTTACTGCTTCCCAGTGTTCTTTGCCAGGATTGGAGAGAAATCGGCTGACTACTCCAACTGAATGAGCAATATCAGGTCGACTGCAAACCATGGCGTACATCAAACTGCCAACTGCAGATGCATAAGGAACTCGACTCATGTCGGCTCTGTCTTTCTCAGTTGTAGGACATTGCTCTGAAGTGAGCTTGAAGTGACCTGCAAGTGGAGAACACACAGCTTTGGCCTTGCTCATGTTGAACTTTTCCAATACCTTCTCGATGTAGTCTTTCTGAGACAACCACAGTTTCCCATTCTTCCTATCTCGAGAGATCTTCATACCGAGTATCTTCTTTGCCACACCCAAGTCTTTCATAGCAAAAGACTTGCTCAATTCTCCCTTCAACTTAGCAATCGTGTTAGTGACACGGCCTATGATCAACATATCATCAACATACAGGAGGAGAATGACGAAATCATCATCGGCATACCTCTTGATGAACACACAATGGTCTGATGATGTTCGACTATACCCTTGACTCACCATGAAAGAGTCAAACTTCTTGTACCACTGGCGTGGAGCTTGTTTGAGGCCATACAAGCTCTTTTTCAACTTGCACACAAGTTGTTCTTTCCCTCTGACTTTGAATCCCTCGGGCTGCTCCATGTAAATTTCTTCCTCCAAGTCACCATGAAGAAATGCAGTTTTCACATCAAGTTGCTCGATCTCCAAGTTCAAGCGTGCCGCTAAACCAAGAGCAACTCGAATCGAGGACATCTTCACCACCGGTGAGAATATTTCTTCAAAGTCGATTCCTTTCTTCTGACCATACCCCTTCAAAACTAACCGAGCCTTGTACCTTGGCTGTGAGCTTGCATTTTCGGTCTTCAACTTGTAGAGCCATCTATTCTTGAGAACTTTCTTTCCTTGGGGTAACTTCACCAAGTCATAAGTGTTGTTCTCATGAAGAAACTGCATCTCCTCTTCCATGGCTTTCAGCCACTCTTTCTTCTTATCAACAGAAGTGGCCTCTTGGTAAGTTTCTGGCTCTCCGTTATCTGTGAGCATCATATACTCATATGAAGTGTATCTTGTCGAAGGACGTCGCTCTCTAGTGGATCTTCTCAACGGAGGTTCTTCTGGCAACTCTTGAACCTCTTCTTCGACTTGCTCAGTTGGTTCAACATTATTAGCAGTGGGGACTTCATCATTGGCAGGACCGGTATCATGTTTTGGTTCTGCTCCCCCTTGATCAGAATGTACTGTAGGTGTAGAAATTTGATCCAAATCAATCAATTCATCATTGCACCTATCTGCCTCTTCCGCCTTATCGATGTCTTTGATGCCTTGGTCGTCTACGAATACTGCATCTCTGCTTCTGATTAGCTTTTTCTGCACCGGATCGTAGAACCTGTAGCCAAACTCATCAAGACCATAACCGATGAACACACACGGCCTCGTCTTCACATCTAGCTTCGACCGCTCGTCTTTTGGAATGTGAAGAAAAGCCTTGCACCCAAAGGTGCGCAGATGATTGTAAGAAACTTCTTTTCTTAACCATATCTTGTCTAGAACTTCGAAGTTCAGTGGAACACTGGCGTGAGATTCAAAACGTGAACCACTGTACTCAAGGCTTCACCCCAGAAGGACCTCGGCAACTGTGACTGGGAGAGCAAACATCTCACCCTCTCAACGAGTGTCCTGTTCATCCTCTCAGCTAATCCGTTCAGCTGAGGAGTCTTCGGAGATGTCTTTTGATGCCGAATACCCTGCTCTCTACAGTACTCATCAAAAGGACCACAATACTCACCTTCATTATCTGTCCTGATGCACTTGAGTTTCACACTTGTTTCTCTTTCCACACGAGCATGAAACTACTTGAAGACGTCTAGCACTTGATCTTTTGTCTTCAATGTATACACCCAAATATTTCTTGAATGATCGTCGATGAAAGTCACAAAGTACAACGCACCTCCAAGTGTTCTTGTCTTCATCGGGCCACACACATCGGAGTACACCATGTTGAGTATACCCGGTTTCCGCGAGTGAGGAACACTTTTAAAGGCAACTCGAGTCTGCTTACCAGCCAAACAATGAGCACACTGCTTTAGAGAGCCTCCTTTTATACATGATAACAAGTTCTTCTTGGCGAAAATCATCAAGCCCTTCTCACTCATATGGCTAAGCCGATTGTGCCAAAGATCTACCACGTTTTCATGGTCCACCGTATGGACTGTGGAATCTGCGATCTTTGCATGCATCACATACAAAGAGGAACATTTTTGTCCTCTCGCCACAATTAAAAAGCCTTTGGCGAGCTTCCATTTTCCATCACGAAAGGTATTGCAAAACCCTTCGTCGTCAAGCTTTCCGGTTGAGATTAAATTCATGCGGATGTCCGGAATGTGCTTCACACCTCTCAAAAACAAGGTGTTGCCATTGCCGGTTTCTAAACGTACGTCTCCCATGCCAATGGCTTTAGCAACGCCATCATTTCCTATCCTTACACTTCCAAAGTCACCAGAAGTATAGGACGAGAAGAAATCCCTCCGCGAAGTGGCATGTATCGAAGCGCCACTATCGATCACCCAACTCGTGTCTTGGCAGGTCAGATTGACGACGTCTCCGTCGTACACAATAAAGAATTCTTCGGTGGTCGTGGCTACCTTCTCGTTTGTGTCACCCTCTTAGGCCTTCATTTTGTTTCCCTTGGCATTTGGATTTTCTCGAAGAAACTTTCGACAAAATCTTTTGATGTGACCCTTCTTGCCACAATAATGACACTCAATGTTGGCGTATTTTCTGGACTTGCTTTGACTCCGATTTCTGTTGCTCGGACCTTTGCTTTGACTTCTCCCCCTGTTTTCGGTGACTAGGACGTCTGATTGTGAGGAATAACCCGTTGACTTTCTTCTCATTTCCTCGTTCAGAACACTACTTTTGACTACATCCATAGCCAAAACACCATCTGGGGCCGAGTTAGACAACGACATTCTGAATGTCTCCCACGAGTCTGGCAAAGTCCCAAGAAGCATCAATCCTTGAACTTCTTCATCAAACTTGATTTTCATTCCAGCCGACTGATTGATAATTCCTTGAAATGTATTCAAGTGATCAGTCATAGTTTTTCTATTCTGGTACTTCAACCCCAGAAGCTGCTTGATAAAAAACAGCTTGTTGTTACTAGTCTTCCGAGCGTACAACTTCTCAAGCTTTTTCCACAAGCTCTGAGCGTTCTTTTCCTCACTAACATGGTTGAGTACATTATCATTTACCCACTGTCGAATGTAACCGCACACTTGACGATGACATAATTCCCATTCGACGTCAGATTTATCTGCCGGTTTCGCACCAGCAAATACCGGTAAATAATAGTCTTTCACATAGAGAAGATCCTCCATCTTCCCTTTCCACACATGATAGTTGGAGCCGTTCAACGTGACCATTCGACTCGGGTTACTCTTTATGATTCAAACACGACACAAGGACTGCAACCTCTAAAAATTTTTCTGATGTGGAAGATCAGTTTAAAAACCGCAACCACAGAGCATACTAAATTTAAAGAAGTCAACATTGGCTTTGATACCACTTGTTGGGAAAATAACGAAAATTTATTGGGAACGAGAAATGATAACGGAAGCGATCCGAAAAATACCAGGAATATTTTTCCACCACTGTAAAATTATAACGGCCAAGAAGTAAAAGAAAAATGAACACTGAGAATTTTACGTGGAAACCCAAATCGGGAAAAAACCACGGGGACCGAGTCCAGAAAGATCTCATTATGAAAAATAGGAATTTAAAATATTTTTCTAGATATCGAATATCCTAGAAAATATTCACTAAGAGAAATCACCACTCTTAGAATCTCACTGTGCACAAAAGCACCACACCTATTTTTCTCTCACACCTTTCTTTTCTCTCCCTAAAAAATCCTCACTATTTTCTCTCCTTCACTCTATTTCTCTTCTTACTTCGGATACTGGAAGTGTTGGCTTGAAGCCTCTATTTATAGTGGCTTCAAGAGAACACCTTCCTTAAAGGAAGGTGTGCGCCTACAGACACCTTCCTTAAAGGAAGGTGGGCATGCTTGTAGGCGCCGCTGAAGAGAAGAAATTTCTTCTCTTCAGCTTAAATGCTAGGACCCTCATCATAATGAGGGAACCAACAAAGGTAATTAATTGAATCATTTTTCCCTCGTACTCATTTTCCTCTGTTGAATGGATAAAATTCTAGTGTGATAATTCTTTAGAATATACAATCCAAATGTAGGACAAGTTTGAAGTCATTAGTTCTCCATTAAAAAAAAAAACTAATTAAAATATCTATATTATTTTAAAGTCTTTATTTTTATTTTTTTATCATTTACTTTACGAAATTTAAAATAATATAGATATTTTAATTAGTTTTTTTTAATGATTGAATATTTTGCTCCATGTAAACGACCAAGTTTTACTCTCTCTGGTGATATTACTCCGTGTTCACCGGCTAGGTATGAAGTTTTATTTTTTGATTTTTAGTAATTTATCTATTATACCGTACTTAATTGAATCTCATCTGTGTAAGTGGTGTTATTGTATTGTGTAAGTAAGTTCTATCTAGCAGACTGGAATTTAAGAATATCAATCTTTCATGGGAATTATCATGATCAGTACTTTCAAAGTTTTAACTTTTGAATTTTATTAATTTTTTTTACATTTTTTTATTCGCAACGAAGATGGATTCCGATTCAAGTACATCGATTGATTTAGACGAGAGATCAACTGGTGATGCCGAAATAGATTGGTATTCGGACAGTGCGCCTGCATATGGTGATCTACGAGCATTCGATGACGCAGATGCAAATGAAGAAATATTCGTCTATTCGACCTCCAAAATGCTCGATGATGAGCTTCGGACACCGGTCGGCTCAGATGACGAGGACGTGGAAAGCAGACCGGTAAGAGAACAAATCTCAATGATATTTTATTTAGGTAGAAAATATGGTTCTTTAGAGGAAATTAAAGACGAAATACACAAATATTCTTTGAAAAATGGTTATGGTATAAAATTCACTAAAAATGAAAAGAAGCGACTGACGGCTGAGTGTCAAGATGGATATGGGTGGCAACTGTACGCTTCGTTGATACAAGAGAAACGTATGTTTCAAATAAAGAGTTTGATAGACTCTCACAGCTGTTCGAGGCAAGTTGAAAATTGACATGCTTCAGCAAAATAGATGGCGAAACATTACCTGGACAGGTTCAAAAGTCACCTTACCTGGGACATCCCATCTATTATCAAGGCAGTAAGGAAGGACTTCACCGTCGACATTTCACCCAGTCTTGCCACAAGAGCAAGAAGCATAGTTCGAACCCTCAACGAAGGGAAGTGCGACGAACAGTACGGGCAACTGTGGTCGTACGCAGCCGAAATATTACGATCAAATCCGGGCAACACAGAAAAAATTTATGGAAACCCAGTGGGCCCTAATTCATTGGGATTCTAAAGATTCTATATGTGCATGGCTGCTTACAAGAATGGGTTGCTGGAGTGCGGGAGACCAGTTATCTGCTTGGATGGCTGTCATCTAAATGGGTCGTGTGCTAGCCAACTACTCACAGCCGTTAGTATTGATGGAAACGATGGAATCTACCCTGTTGCAATTGCCAACGTCGAATCTGAGTGTGCGGTCTCATGGACATTGTTTTTACAAATATTAAAGCAAAACCTCAACACTGAATCGGGCCGCGGTTGGATACTTGTTTTAGATCGACAAAAGGTATAATGTATTTCTACATGTTATTTCAAATTTTGTGGCGTTGTGGGTGTAAATATTGTTTTATTGATGCTATTATTCGTGCAAATATCAGGGGTTACAGAGAGCTGTTCGAGAACAATTCGAACATGCTGAACTCCACTTCTGCCTACGGCATATGTATGCGAATTTCAAAAACTATTTTCGGAGCAAAGCGTCCAAAGATGCGATGTGGAATGCGGTCAGGGCACCCATAGAGGCCCATTTCGAGCATGAAATGCGGAAATTATACTGCTAAGTCTGGAAGCCCACGAATGCCTTCGAGCAAAAGAGCCGAAATATTGAGATAGTTATGTCTTCTCTCCGAATCCCAAGTGCGAACTGGGATTGAATAATTTGAACGAGTCATTCAATGCATTTCTTTTGCCAGTCAGGGACAAACCGATCCTGACTATGTTCGAGATGATTCGAAATCGTTTGATGACTCGCATCGTGAAGAAATATGAGAAGCTGGCTTATTCAAACGACATCCTGTGTCCCAAGATAAGGACAAAGCTTGAGAAGCTAAAGAGTGCATCTGGAAATTGGCATGCAACATTTGCGGGAGCGACACGACTTCAAGTCAACAACGGATATGAACAATTCATTGTTGGGTGAGCTTACAGGAATCCCGTGTGCCCATTCCATTCCTTGCATGTTCTGGATGAGAGTCGCGCCGAAAGACTACGTGAATGAATGCTATCACACAGCAAAATACCTACAAATGTACTCATACTATATTAGTCCCATCAGCAGCCAAATAATGTGGTTGCCTGTAGAAGGTATGAACAAAATCCTCCTGCAAAAAAGAAAGCGTCAACCTGGTAGGCCGGAGAAGACAAGAATGCGAGATGCTGAAGAGCCGTCAGACTCGAGATGTCGACATCAAGGGCATAATACTCGCACTTGTTCTAACTTGGGATCAATTTCAGGCGTTGCTTCGCTGGACACATTCATGGGCTTCAACACATTTTGACAGGACGCAGGAATCTTCGACACGAGGCCCTGGCAGAAATTTGTAATATTTTTAATATACCATTTATTAATTTTTTTATTTATTCATTATTTAATTAATAATTAAAGAATGAATAAATAAAAAAAAATTAATAAATGGTATATTAAAAAAAATTACAAATTTTTGCCATGGATGCGTGTCGAAAATTCCTGCGTCCCGTCAAAATGTGTTAAAGCCCATGCGAAGTAACGCCTGGAGTTGATCCCCAGTTAAGACAAGTGCGAGTATTATGCCCCTGCTGTCGACATATACGACAACGCACGGTTGAGTTCCTCTTACTGATTCTTGAGCCTGATGGCTCTTTGGCACCTCACACTCTTGTCTTCTTCGGCCTACCAGGTTGACGGTTTCTTTTTGGCTGGAGGATTTCATTCATACCTTCTACGGGCGGCCACATTATTTGGCCGCTGATGAGACTAATATAGTATGAGTACATCTGCAGGTATTTTGCCGTGTGATAGCATTCATTCACGTAGTCTTTCGGCGCGACTCTCATCCAATACATGCAAGAAATGGAATGGGCACACGGGATTCGTGTAAGCTCCCACCTGGTGCAGTTGCACACACCCGACAATGAATTATTCGTATCCGTTGTTGACTTGAAATCTTGTCACTCCCGCAAATGTTGCATGCTAATTTCCAGATGCACTATTTAGCTTCTCAAGCTTTGTCCTTATCTTGGAACACAAGATGTCGTTTGAATAGGCCAGCTTCTCATATTTCTTCACGATGCGAGTCATCAAGTGCTTTCGGATCATCTCGAACATGGTCAAGATCGGTTTATCCCTGACTGGCAAAAGAAGTGCATTGAATGACTCGCACAAATTATTCAAATCACAGTTTGCACTCAGGATTCGGAGAGAAGATATAACTATCTCAATATTTCGGCTCTTCTGTTTGAAGCCATTCGTGGGCTTCCGGACTTAGCCGTATAATTTCTGCATTTCATGCTCGAAATGGGCCTCTGTGGGTGCCCTGACTACATTCCACATCGCATCTCAGTATGTTTTGCCTCGAAAATGGTTTTTGAAATTTGCATACATATGCCGGAGGCAGAAGCGGTGTTCAGCATGTTCGAATTGTTCTCGAACAGCTCTCTGGAACCACCTGATATTGCCAGATATATGAACAACAGATAGAGTCAATAAAACAATATTACACTACAACGCATAAAATTTGACAAACATATGAAAGCATCAAGCTTTTGTTATCCGCTTGTTCGGATATTCTGTAAAAATTTCAGTAAAAGAGCTTTGCAAGTACCCAGACCACTAATCAGACTGGGGCTTTGACGATTTGTGGGTTCATAGTGGAGTGAAGAAAGGACTTGTCCTTGTCTTCTCTTTCTTCTCATAGCGCGAAACAACTTTCTTAGAAACTTACGATGAGAGGTAGAAGGGCGTGCCGACACGACAAACCCCTTACAAAGACAGGCCCACAACCCATGTAACTCCCTGAATGCCACCACTAACATCCAACTTATCATCTGGTGTGAAATTCCAGAGCGAAAAAATAAGTAAAAGTTTATTGAAGTTATAAGCCACCCACCTGTTAATTCTAAGAATCCACATGAAAATCCTGTGTAGGTAACCCATAATTTAGCAGCTATAACGTTGATGAAAGCTACTATCCGATCGTGTGGTATAAACGAAGAATCGTATCGAGCCAGTACTTGAGAAGCCATTATCGATTTTCCAGCCTCGTGTCTTTTCAGGGTCGCCGTGGCGGAGTTATCCTGCCAGGACCGCCGGGAGGGGTCAGTCCGTGCCGAGAAAGCCACTTGGTTTGCTATCAACGATGCGACCCCCATTATTGGGTTTTTTTGTTGCCAAACTTCTTTCCTCTCACGGTCTTCGATTCACCCAACCGTAGTCGAGGTTCATGCCACACGCCTTTTTCCAGAATCCCTTTTCCCGGTTTCCGCAAGGTGGAATGGGTTGGGCCGTGGCTCGGGAGCTCCGGCAATCGGCAGACTCTCGGCAATATACGATCTTTTAGGTCTCGAGGACTTTTGAGATAGATGTCTATGCAGTCAACCCAGTTGATCTTAAGCATTCACTTCTAC
>CM039504.1:21236053-21384541 GCA_022432975.1 Begonia masoniana
TTGTTCGCGGGGTGTTCGGAGATCGGTTTGTGTTTTCCAATGAGGTACGCTCTCTGATTTTCAGAACGTGGGAAGGTTTGGTGAAATGTTCTCCTCATCGATCATCCGATTTAAAGGGAAAAATATCCAACATTTTTCTTAAATGTTGGTAGATTGAAAGATTAAGATTAGTTATGCAATGCAAGGTGTAACACCCGGTTTCCATTAACCGATTTACCTTTTCCATTTATAGAGAATGTTTTATAATTGAAGGATTGGGTGATTTAGTGATTAGGTTAACAAGTGTTTGAAGGCAAGGATAAAATGGTAAATTGCAATTTATTGTGGATAACGCATTTAAGGAGGGTTTAATGAGGTTTAAGCCGCCACGTTCCCTCATTTTCCTCTTTGGGTTTCAGCTCAAGCAGTCGAGCTCTCTAGACGATTTCCCTCGCCAGATCCTCCTTCAAACTAGGTAAGTTTTCCTTTCGTTATTTTGAGATTTTAGTGGCTATATAGCAGAGAGAGTACAATGCGTGTATTTTAATGAGGCCGCGAGTGTGTTGAGTTCGGGTTTAGTGTTGAGAATGTTCGGTAACCAGAGTTTCCAAACTAGCTCCTTAGGTTTCTGAACGATATAAGGTTAAGGTTAGTGATGATATAATCGGTATTCTGCTTATGACATTAGGTGTACAGAGCTTCCCGAGTAGTGGTAACCGAACAATTTCCAGGAATCGAGGTAAGTAAAGTTTGCTTGTGCCTTCGGGCCTACATCACAAAACATTAGGGTTTGTATGCTGGAATGTGTTGAATGTCATGCATCATATTTTTAAAGTATACAAAAATGAATTTGAATGCATGTTGGCATAGTGAGGATTGAACATATTGAAACAGCTATATGAATCAGTTTCACTGTTAAGGGAAGTAATCTGCCCCTTAATGAGACAGTGGATATTTATACTTTGGGAGAGTTGATCCAACTTCCAATTTCACAGGGGGATCTGAACATGTGAATCAGATTTGCTGTTAAGGAAATTTATCCGCCCCTTAATGAGACAGTGGATGTATATACTTTGGGAGAGTTGATCCAGCTCCCAATTTTACAGGGGGATCTGAACAGAAACGAAACATGAACAACTGAGTTGAGAAAGTAGAAATTGCATGATTAGGAATTTATATATATTTAAGTGTTTCATTTCATTACAGCTTTACTTACTTAGCATTAGGCTAATAGATGAGTTTTGTGATGTAGGTGTTGAGGATACTGCAGGTGAATTTCCTGATTGCACAGATGATTAGATGTGGTTGGAGGAGCACATTCATGCCTCGGCCTGGTAAATTGATGAGGCGGGTTAACTGTTGTCTGCTATGGTGCGAGTTTAGTGGATAATGCTTTAATTTGAGTATGATGAGTTTTCATGACAGTAGAGATTTTAATATTCTGACTATGTTTTGTGTTTTACTGATACTAGAGATCTGAGAGTTTTAATTATTGGTTTTACTGGTTTTGAACATTACAATGTGAGTTGTTTCTGAATGGTCTCGATGAAGTAAGTAAATCCCTTTCTGAGTTGGTGTTGTGTATGTATAGCGAGAAGCAGTTGGAATGTAGGTTAATTCTATCGGAAGATGCCTTAAGAAAAGTCATCGGATGATGTAGTTTAATTCTATCGGAAGATGCCTTAAGAAAAGTCATCGGATGATGTAGGTTAATCTTATCGGAAGATGTAGGTTTAAGTCCATCGGATGATGTCTCAGTAAACTCATCGGCAGATGCGAGCTGACGTCATCGGAAGATGTAGGTTTAAGTCCATCGGATGATGTCTCAGTAAACTCATCGGCAGATGCGTGCTGACGTCATCGGAAGATGTAGAGTGTATTTTGTCGTTTAATCACCGGTAGATACAATTTACCGAGAGTTGTCCTTTGCTTTCCATTCAGCTGACGTCATCGGCAGGAGTCTTCTATTTTGGTTGTTTCTTTCTGTTCCTTCTGTTGACTTTATTCATCGGCGGATGCGTTTGACTTCTGCAACTTTTAAAGTATTTTCACGATTCAAACTTCTATTTCTTGACCGATTATTCCTTAACATTTCAAATGATTTCCGCTGCAAGTTTATTTTTTAAAAAAAAATATAGTAGAAATTTTAGTCATGTACGGGCATTGTGTGACGAACTGGGTTCAGATAACTCGGGGCGTTACAGTGTGGTATCAGAGACATTCAGTTAAACCGTTCAAAAGATCACTCATCAGTGTCAATCGTTGCATGGAAGTACTCCAACAACTGTAAGTGTTTATGTTAAGTACAGTTATTAGATATTATAAAAATAGTTGACCCTGTACAAGAATATAGCAAAAACGTCCAGACGACCGGGAAGGCCAAGAGTGCAGAGAGAGACACCAACTCCGGGAAGCACAGAAGATTCTAGTGTAATCGGACAGTTGACAGATCTAGTGCGACAGCAGGCAGAATTAATGCGCCAGCAATCCGATCAGCTTGGAGTACTGCTGAACAGAGAGGTACAAGGAAGTGCCAACTCGGGTTCTAGCAATGAGCATTCCGGGGATAGATTCCGGAGACTAAGACCACCCACGTTTGATGGTCAGTCATCTGATCCTGCTGTGGCTGAGGGGTTGCTTAGAAAGATTGAAAGCATGTTTAGGTGTGCCAACATTGGAGAAGGAGAAAAAGTCACGTTGGCAACCTTTCATTTAGCTGGTGAAGCTCAACTCTGGTGGGAAACAATTGAGACCACCACAGATGTTTTGACGATGCCTTGGTCACAATTCAAGGACATTTTCTATGGGAAGTATTTTAACAGTACTGTCCAGACCGCGAAGAAGTTGGAGTTCCTAAACTTGAAGCAGACAGGGTCTGTGGCCGAGTATAGTAGACAGTTCGAGTTCCTGTCTAGGTTTGCTGGGCATTTTGCTCACAGGGACGAGGATAAGGTATTCAAATTTATGCATGGACTGAAGCCAGAAATTTACCGAGGGGTTAAATTCTGTGGAATCAAGGGCTTGACCTTCAGTGAGGTTGTGTCCACTGCCCTGGAAGTGGAAGAAGCTGAAGGAAAGTGTGCTAGACCAAAGGAGGTCCCACAAAGGTTTAACCAACCACACCAACAGAGAGGAACGAAGAGGCCAAGTGAAGGCCAAAATAGCCAAGGAGTAGGGGTAAAGGTACAGAATGTCAGGAAATTTCCTCAGTGTCCCAAATGTTTGAAGACCATCCGGGGGAATGCAGACTGGGCCTTGGAAAGTGTTTTAACTGTGAGGAGGTTGGACACACGTTCAAGGAGTGCTCGAAGCCTAGAATCACCAGATGCTACAATTGTAACAAGGTCGGCCACATTAGCAGAGATTGTATGGTTCCTAAGAGTGGCCCTACTATGATCAAACCAAGAATATTCTCCATGACGGAGTCGGGTGAGGAACAGCCTGCTGTGGTGTCAGGTACTATATTGATCAACTCTGTGCCTGCTTTTACTTTAATAGATTCTGGTGCCACACATTCATTTATAGCATCTGCTTTTGCTGTTAAGTTAGACGTACAGTTTACCCCTTCCATGCATGTGTTTAATGTTGCATTGCCTTCTGGTGAACGCATGCACTCTAACCATGTGATGCTTGGCAGTGAAGTGTTAGTAGGGAATGTAAGTTTACCTGCTGACCTTATAATTATGGATATATTAGGATTTGATGTAATCCTAGGAATGGACTGGCTGTTTAAGCATCATGCCACAATAGATTGTAGGACTGGAATAGTTAGCTTCCAACCCCCTGGTAGTTTGAAACACACCTTTCAAGCCTCAAAGAAAGGTAAGGAAATGTCTGTGATGACTTCTATTAACACAAGACCCTCCCCTTGCAGAGAGTATTTGTGCTTTTTGGCCAGTGCCTTAGACACACAAACAGTAGGAAAATCAAGCCCCAAAAATGTTTTAGTTGTCCAAGATTTTCCAGAAGTATTCCTAGATGACCTTCCTGGTTTGCCACCAGATAGGGAAATTGAATTTGTTGTAGATATTTACCCCGGAGCCGAGCCTGTGTCTAAGAATCTATATAGATTAGCTCCAACTGAACTTAAGGAATTAAAGAAACAGTTAGAGGATTTGTTGGAGAAGGGGTTCATACGCCCTAGCTTTTCACCATGGGGTGCACCTGTTCTTTTTGTCAAAAAGAAGGATGGATCAATGCGTATGTGCATAGACTATAGAGAATTGAATAAGTTAACTGTCAAAAACAAATACCCTTTGCCGAGAATTGATGACTTATTTGACCAGCTTAGGGGTGCAAGAGTTTTCTCTAAGATTGACCTTAGGTCTGGTTATTACCAGTTGAAGGTTAAATCTGAAGATATCCCAAAGACTGCCTTTCGCACAAGATATGGACATTATGAGTTTTTGGTTATGTCTTTTGGTTTGACAAATGCACCAGCAGCCTTCATGGATCTCATGAATAGGGTGTTTCACGAGTATTTGGACAAGTTTGTCATAGTATTCATAGACGACATTCTGATCTATTCTAGAACTAAGGATGAGCATGCAAGGCATTTGAGTTTGGTGTTAGGAGTACTTAGACAGCACCAACTTTATGCTAAATTTTCCAAGTGTGAGTTTTGGTTGGACAGAGTTCACTTTCTTGGTCATGTGATCTCTGGAGATGGGATATCTGTCGATCCAGCCAAGGTTCAAGCAGTTAAGGAGTGGCCCCAACCGAAGAATGTTACAGATATTCGAAGTTTCCTCGGGTTAGCAGGATATTTCAGAAAATTTATTGAAGGATTCTCAAAGATTGCAACACCCCTCACTCGGTTAACTAGGAAAAATATCAAGTATGCTTGGACAGAGGAGTGTGAGTCCAGTTTCCAGACCTTGAAAAAGAAACTGACCAATGCCCCTATATTGACCCTACCCGACGAGAGTGGAAAGTTTAGCATTTACTGTGATGCTTCCAAGATTGGTCTTGGATGTGTGTTAATGCAAGATGGAAAGGTTATAGCTTATGCTTTTAGGCAGTTAAAAGTACACGAAAAGAATTACCCTACACATGACTTAGAATTAGCTGCTGTGGTTTTTGCATTAAAGATTTGGAGGCACTACCTGTATGGACAAACCTGTGAGATATTTTCGGATCATAAAAGTCTGAAATACATTTTCACGCAAAAGGAACTGAATATGAGGCAACGTAGGTGGTTAGAGTTCGTTAAAGATTATGATTTTGAGATTAAGTACCACCCTGGCAAGGTGAATGTAGTGGCTGATGCTTTGAGTAGAGTGACTCCTTCAGTCTCTGCATTGATTCTAGAAATGCCAATAGCTTTAGAGACAGAATTCCAAAGATTTAATCTGGAAGCTGTGTCTAGTGTGTCAGCCATGCTTTCGGCCATATCTTTGAGGCCAACTATTTTGGAGAAAATAAAGGAAGTTCAAATGAATGACGCTGAATGTAATAAGTATAAGTTGTGCATAGATTCTACTGATAAGTCGGATTTTAACTGCTCAACTGATGGAATTCTCAAGTTTCGAAGTAGATGGTTTGTTCCGGCTGATACTGAACTTAGAAAGGAAATCCTATCTGAGGCACATTCCTCCAGACTTTCTGTTCATCCTGGAGGTACGAAAATGTACAGAGATCTCAAGCAACATTATTGGTGGCCAGGTATGAAGAGAAGTGTGGCGGAGTATATGGAGTCATGCCTGGTCTGCCAACAAGTCAAAGCTGAACATCAGAGGCCTGCTAGGACATTACAACCTTTACCAGTTCCCGAATGGAAATGGGAACAAATAACTATGGATTTTGTTACAGGATTACCTAGAACAGTAAAAAGACATGATGCAATTTGGGTGATAGTTGATCGTTTAACCAAATCAGCTCATTTCCTACCAATAAAGATGACTCACTCGATGGATCAGCTTGCTGAATTGTATGTGCACGAAGTTGTTAGACTGCATGGTGTTCCAAGCACCATAGTTTCAGACCGAGACTCCAGATTTACATCTAAGTTTTGGAAAAGCTTGCACAAGGCTATGGGGACACAACTTAGTTTTAGCACAGCCTTTCATCCTCAAACCGATGGATAATCCGAGAGAACTATCGAACATTGGAGGATATGCTCAGGGCTTGTGTGCTGGAATTTCAAGGTTCTTGGAGTAAGTATTTACCATTGGTTGAGTTCTCTTATAATAACAGTTTTCAGGCAACAATAGGCATGGCACCATACGAGGCATTGTATGGATGGAAGTGCAGATCTCCATTGTATTGGGATGAAGTTAGAAAAGCACAGTTGATTGGTCCTGACATTGTACAGCAGACAGTGGAGAAGATTGCTCTTATCTGACAAAGGATCTTAACAGCTCAAAGCCGGCAGAAAAGCTATGCAGACAAAAGACGAAGAGAATTAGAATTTGATGTTGGTAATGAAGTTTTCCTTAAGGTGTCACCTTTCAAAGGAGTCATGAGATTTGGGAAAAGAGGCAAGTTAAACCCCAGATATATTGGACCTTTCCATGCTAAAGAAATGTGTTAGAGATCCTTCGCAGATTATGGAACAGTAGAACATTGAAGTCCTTCCTACTCTTACTTATGAGGAGAAACCAGTAAGGATCTTAGATTATGCAGTAAAGGTATTACGCAACAAGGAGGTTCCACTGGTAAAAGTCTTATGGCACAACCAGAATATTGAGGAGACAACTTGGGAACGCCAGCAGGACATGATGGACCAATATCCAAAACTATTCAGGTACTGAATTTTGAAGACAAAATTCTTTTAAGGAGGGTAGATTGTAACACCCGGTTTACATTAACCGATTTACCTTTTTCCATTTATAGAGAATGTTTTATAATTGAAATATAGGTGATTTAGTGATTAGGTTAACAAGTGTTTGAGCAAGGATAAAAAGGTAAATTTTTGATCGGTTTGGTTCGGGTGAATAGTCTGGGTCGAGTCGGGTGAACAGTGCCAGTTTGGTTCGATTTTACTGCTCTGGTCCGTTTCGGTTTGGGCTTAATGAACCGGTTCGGTTTTAAAATAAAATTGAACTTTTTTTCTTCCTTCCCTCTCTTCTTCCCGCGAGCAGAGAACATAGAGAGAGAGAGAGATAGAGAGAGAGAGAGAGAGAGAGACAGAGAGAGAGAGAGAGAGAGAGAGAGAGCTCGAGGTCGGAGTTCAGCCGATCCTCGACGGAGGTCGAAAGGAGCTCAGTCTCGTAAAGAAGGTTTCGGCCAAGGGAGGTTTTCATCATAGGGGAGTTCGGTCGAGAGAGGAGTTTTTTTTTCGTAGGAAGAACGTTCGGCTGAGGGATAAATCTCTGCCGAAGGTCGGCGTTGTTCGCGGTGGTCGGAGATCGGGTTTGTGTTTTCCAACGAGGTACGCTCTCTGATTTTTAGAACGTGGGAAGGTTGGTGAAATTTTCTCCTCATCGATCATCCGATTTAAAGGGAAAATATCCAAACATTTTTCTTAAATGTTGGTAGATTGAAAGATTAAGATTAGTTATGCGATGCAAGGTGTAACACCCGGTTTCCATTAACCGATTTACCTTTTTCCATTTATAGAGAATGTTTTATAATTGAAATATGGGTGATTTAGTGATTAGGTTAACAAGTGTTTGAGCAAGGATAAAATGGTAAATTGCAATTTATTGTGGATAACGCATTTAAGGGAGGGTTTAATGAGGTTTAGCTACCACTGTTCCCTCATTTTCCTCTTTAGGTTTTCAGCTCAAGCAGTCGAGCTCTCTAGACGATTTTCCCTCGCCCGATCCTCCTTCAAACTAGGTAAGTTTTCCTTTCGTTATTTTGAAATTTTAGTGGCTATATAACAGAGAGAGTACAATGCGTGTATTTTAATGAGGCCGCGAGTGTGTTGAGTTCGGGTTTAGTGTTGAGAATGTTCGGTAACCAGAGTTTCCAAACTAGCTCCTTAGGTTTCTGAACGATATAAGGTTAAGGTTAGTGATGATCTAATCGGTATTCTGCTTATGACATTAGGTGTACAGAGCTTCCCGAGTAGTGGTAACCGAACAATTTTCAGGAATCCAGGTAAGTAAAGTTTGCTTGTGCCTTCGGGCCTACATCACAAAACATTAGGGTTTGTATGCTGGAATGTGTTGGTATGTCATGCATCATATTTTTAAAGTATACAAAAATGAATTTGAATGCATGTTGGCATAGTGAGGATTGAATATATTGAAACAGCTATATGAATCAGTTTCACTGTTAAGGGAAGTAATCTGCCCCTTAATGAGACAGTGGATATTTATACTTTGGGAGAGTTGATCCAACTTCCAATTTCACAGGGGGATCTGAACATGTGAATCAGATTTGCTGTTAAGGAAATTTATCCGCCCCTTAATGAGCCAGTGGATGTATATACTTTGGGAGAGTTGATCCAGCTCCTAATTTCACAGGGGGATCTGAACAGAAACGAAACATGAACAACTGAGTTGAGAAAGTAGAAATTGCATGATTAGGAATTTATATATATTTCAGTGTTTCATTTCATTACAGCTTTACTTACTTAGCATTAGGCTAATAGATGAGTTTTGTGATGTAGGTGTTGAGGATACTGCAGGTGAATTTCCTAATTGCACAGATGATTAGATGTGGTTGGAGGAGCACATTCATGCCTCGGCCTAGTAAACTGATGAGGCGGGTTAACTGTGGTCTGCTATGGTGCGAGTTTAGTGGATAATACTTTAATTTGAGTATGATGAGTTTTCATGACAGTAGAGACTTTAATATTCTGACTATGTTTTGTGTTTTACTGATACTAGAGATCTGAGAGTTTTAATTATTAGTTTTACTGGTTTTGAACATTACAATGTGAGTTGTTTCTGAATGGTCTCGATGAAGTAAGTAAATCCCTTTCTGAGTTGGTGTTGTGTATGTATAGCGAGAAGCAGTTGGAATGTAGGTTAATTCTATCGGAAGATGCCTTAAGAAATGTCATCGGATGATGTAGGTTAATTCTATCGGAAGATGCCTTAAGAAAAGTCATCGGATGATGTAGGTTAATCTTATCGGAAGATGTAGGTTTAAGTCCATCGGATGATGTCTCAGTAAACTCATCGGTAGATGCGAGCTGACGTCATCGGAAGATGTAGGTTTAAGTCCATCGGATGATGTCTTAGTAAACTCATCGGCAGATCCGTGCTGACATCATCGGAAGATGTAGAGTGTATTTTGTCGTTTAGTCACCGGTAGATACAGTTTACCGAGAGATGTCCTTTGCTTTCCATTCAGCTGACGTCATCGGCAGGAGTCTTCTATTTTGGTTGTTTCTTTCTGTTCCTTCCGTTGACTTTATTTATCGGCGGATGCGTTTGACTTCTGCAACTTTTAAAGTATTTTCCCGATTCAAACTTCTATTTCTTGACCGATTATTCCTTAACATTTCAAATGATTTCCGTTGCAAGTTTATTTTTTTTTTTAAAAATATAGTAGAAATTTTAGTCATGTACGGGCATTGTGTGACGAACCGGGTTCAGATAACTCGGGGCGTTACACAAGGTGCTTTGTGTGACACCGATAATTAATGCAATGATGGACGATATAAATATGCGAAAATAAATGATACAGGAGGTTGGTAACGCAGTTCGGCAACCAGTCTACGTCTGCGGGGCCACGCCCAGATATAAAAACATTTCTTTGAGTTCACAAAGTTACAAGACAATCGGACTTATACAAATAAAGACTCCCTCTTATATTTGTCGCCGCCTATTGCTAACTTCCCCAAGGAAACTGTTTTTGCGAGCTCCCCTCGACTTTAGATCGATATCTCCCGAGATCTAGAAACTAACAAGATCCTCTTATGGTAGATGACTCCTCCCGAAATCCGTGTTATGGCAAGATCCCCTCGCCCACGATCAAATTGACAAGCTCCCATTGTCGATAGATAGAACTCCTCCCGAGTTCGGATGCAGCCTCCTCCCGAGACTGAGCTTCAATGAAGAATAAAGAAGATTGACTCCTATGACACCGTCTAGGACACCAAGTCGTTGTCTTCGGACGCAATACTCAACACAGTCAATAAATCGATTAAATCCACAACATAAGAAGAGTGTGTAAAACAATCATTCACGAACTGAATGAACACAGACCCATACGCAGAAGTGTAGGGAAAGAAAGAAAAAGCGACGGCTCGCAAAGTGAAGAAATCTTCTCTGGTGAAAATCAAAAATCGGTCGTAAGCTTTCACAGAAACGAAAGCTTTAAATATCATTGGTAGCATCCATATCTTCGATTCAATTCAGTTACCAAATTAGTATAACGCCGCATGGAATAAGGAAACACAATATCTCAAAAGCGGTTGAGTGACACCTCGCGTGACACTTTAGGAAAGTTCCTCCAACAACTTGGATAAAGATCCAAAAACTTAGGAAAGCATCTCATTATTCATGTGATCTCGAAGCCTAACAGATTTTAGAAAATCTCTATCAAATCGGCTTACCAAAATAAAGTTTTCCAAAAAACAAGTGCCTTTAGCTTTTTTAATAACTTTCCTAATATTCTTGTTTCCTTATTTTTTTTCTTCCACAGAATCTTCATGATCTTCAATATGTATCCATCCAATAATCTGAATATTATATTTTTTGATCACCAAGAAATAAATTATCAATTTGGAAAATAATGGAATAAAATATTATCTCCATAAAAATATATTGCCAAAAAATAAATGCCAACATATATGCAATATCTTTGCATTTACAATCTCCCCCTTTGGCATTTTTTGGCAAAATCAATAAACCCAATAACTCCCCTTGAATAGTGGTTTCAATCATCATAACAATACATCAATCATCATTATATCAACATATGGTATCAGAGAGCATATCCCCAAAATACTCCCCATTTTTGCCATAAAAAGACAAAAATATATATAAGAGAATAACAACTACTATAAAAAGCAACATCGTCACCAAATCATCACCATAAATACCCACATTACCAGAAGGAAATAACCAAGATCAGTAACATATATCATTCAGATACGCACCAGAGTCGTCATATGAGTGCCATAATATCCAAAAAGTAAAAAGATTATCTAGGAAAAGAAAAATATTCAGAGCCAGACAACTAGTTCAAGATATAATAACAATGCAGTAATACTTAGTAAGAGAAGTTATAAGTTATAAGATTCTGGAGTAGTACGTCGATTTGTAAGATTTGGATTATTACTGTTCTCTGTATCTTTTTCGAGACCTCCTTCCATGACATCCGATGGAACACTAGATGGGCCAGCTCCTTCATCTGTCTTGAAGTGTGAACCCGAGGCTTCCATGTGCGGATTTTTCTTATAAATATCATTTAGAAGGTCAAAGATAACAGACCTCTGTTTTTCAAGCTCAGAAATCTAACTGCTCAGTGACTTTGACATATTCACTAAAAATTTTTCTGATCTAGCAAGCAGAGCTGAGTCGGTTCTTGCCTCAGAGATAGGCATACCTTCTACAAAGCCTTCGAGGTCATTAATATGTTCTCCCATACGAAGTTTGTAACTAATTCGAATTTCCTTTTTTTCTTCAAACAACACTTCATTTTCTCTAATAATGGACTGTTGGGAGGATAAAATACCAAAAATGAGAGAGGAAAATGGAAGAGCTAACCTTGAATTTTTCCCGTCCTCATGCTTCATTATTTGTTCAAATAAAAGCATCCCAAAATCAAAAGCTATAGAGTTTCCAATTTTGTACAGTAAAATCGCCATTGCCTTGTTCACCCCTGTACCATGGGATGTAGGCATCCAATTCCTCATAGCTATTTTATGAAGGATTCCATACTTTACTGAGAGCTGTGAAGTCGAAAAATCTTTGCCATGGGGCCAGATGCATCTGACACCCCCAGTGACATCAAAGATAATTTTGTTGAAATCAGGTACAAACTTGTCAGGATCAGTTGTCTTCAAGCCCAAATATTCATTAATGATCATCAAGGTAAAATTAAAGGTATGGCCTCTAACAAATACCAGGTCAAAATCAGGATGTACTGATTTTTCACATCAATATCCAAATTGCAATAAAACTCAAGAATATCATTCCAGACAAATGGCTTAATATTTCTGAATGTTTTTTCCAGTCCTAAACTCATTAAATGATAAATGACAGTTTCATATTGAGTGAAATCCCCTTCATGTATTCTTCTTTTTGCCCAAATATTTCTTTGGGAAAAATTTAGCCATCGACTAGCATGCAGTCTTGACTTAAAATCTTCATTCGAAACTTTAAAAGAAGACTTACTTGGATTTTTACTAGACTCACCCTTTTGCGTAGATTTGGAGCGAGTATTGTCTTTAGGAGATGAGCTCACACTAGTTTTTTGCCTTTTGGATCTTGGTGCTTCAGATGGAACAGTCTTGGGTGACACAGTAATATCAACCTTTCGAGTCTTGGCAGCAGGGGACTTGGATGTTTTTGGAGCAGTGGATTGTTTGGATTTCTGGGTAGTGGACTTTTTGGATTTAGGAGTAGAGAACTTTGTGCACTTGGGGCAGCAATTCTGGAGGATTTTCGGGTCGATTTTTTAGGAGATTTTTCCATGAGTTCTTTATCATCAGTATTGACTTCAACGACGTCTTCTTGAAGCCATGTACTGTCTGAAGAAGATTCTTTTTCTACCCTGGGTCTTTTACCATTCACAACACACGGTGTTGCTCCATAAAAAGTATAATATCAAGAAGGATCATTTTCTGCATAGGGTGAGTTATACACAGTAGATTGCCCAAAAAAAATAAAAACAAACGACTAAAGCAGGTGGTGATTTTTTATTTTTGTTTTTTTTTATTTTAACTATATAAAAGTATTAAACAACTTACATAACACAGAGGCTTAGAGCATACCTTAACTCTTCAAATCTCGCACCATCCAATGCCTTGGTGAAAATATCGGTAATCTGTTTTTCGATCACCATATGCTCCAAATTAATAATTTTGTCCTCCACTAGAGACCGAATAAAATGATATCGTATATCAATATGTTTGGTCCGAGAATGCTGAACAAAATTTATAGAAATATTGATAGCATTCAAATTATCACAGTAGAGGGTCATGACACCCTGTGTGACACCATAGTCTTTCATCATTTGTTTCATCCAAAGAAGCTGAGTACAGCTGCTACCTGCTGCAATATATCCTGCCTTGGCCGTAAATAGAGAAATAGAATTCTGCTTCTTGCTAAACCATGACACTAAGTTGTGTCCTACATAAAAAAATCCACCCGAAGTGCTTTTTCGATCATCAGAACTACCTGCCAAGTCAGCATCACAATAACCCACCAGATTAGCATTAGAATCGAAAGAATACCATATACCGTAGTCATTTGTACCACTAACATATTTGAGAATCCGTTTGACTGACACTAGGTGTGACTCCCTCGGATTTGCTTGAAACCGAGCGCACAAACCCACGCTATAACAAATATCTGGTCGGCTGGCAGTTAGATATAAAAGACTTCCAATCATACTTCTAAATAAACACGGATCAACAACAATTCCCTTTTCATCTTTGGAGAGTTTCTCATGTGTCCCAAGGGGTGTTCTACTCAGGTGTGCATTCTCGAGCTTAAATTTTTTCAATAAATTCTTGGCATATTTAGCTTGAGAGATAAAAATACCATTCGTTTCTTGCTGAATTTGAAGTCCAAGAAAATAAGTGAGTTCTCCTACCATACTCATCTTGAATTCTCCGGTCATTTGAGCTACAAACTCATCCACCATCATCTGTGACACCGAGCCAAACACTATATCATCAACATAAATTTGAGCAAGTAGGAACTGACCTTTGGCACGGCAGACGAAAAGAGTTTTATCTACTCCCCCTTGTAATACCCCGCTTTACGGAATATTATTATTTTAATATAAGTGGCATTTTTGTAAATATGCTAAATCAGGTCCGTTTTACGAAAAGAAAGCGTTATTAGGATCCTATCGATTAATTAGAATTTTAAGGAAATTACGAGAATTTTCGGAGTAACAACGCTATATTTCGATTAATTACGTTTCTCGTAATATAATTTTAGTAAAAATAGTAAACGAGGTCCGATTTACGAACGGACAGTTTTAATAGAACCCAGATAATAAGTTGGATTTATCCGCTTTACGGAATATTATTATTTTAATATAAGTGGCCTTTTTGTAAATATGCTAAATCAGGTCCGTTTTACGAAAAGAAAGCGTTATTAGGATCCTATCGATTAATTAGAATTTTAAGGAAATTACGAGAATTTTCGGAGTAACAACGCTATATTTCGATTAATTACGTTTCTCGTAATATAATTTTAGTAAAAATAGTAAACGAGGTCCGATTTACGAACGGACAGTTTTAATAGAACCCAGATAATAAGTTGGATTTATCGGAGAAATAAGAAATTCGAAACAGTTGAAAACACGAGAGGTAGTGACGTTCAATAAAATAGAGTATTATTGTTATTATAATTATTATTATTATTATTATTAAAAAATAATAATAATAAATAAAACATAAACAACAGAATGGCTCGAAGGCCATTCTGCTGTTCGAACCCGAGCCCCGCGAGCGAGAACAGGGGAGACGGGAAGCGACGACGGCGACGCGGCGCCGTTCATCGACGAACATCGGCGCCTTCCGGCCAGACGGCGGCGACGTGTGGCTCCGGTCCATTCTCGCACACTAAACCGGCAGGTATGACACGATTTCGCCCTGTTCTGTCCCTGTTTAAGGCCGAGAGGGATGAGCTCGATTGAGCTCCGATGTCGAGCGGCTTTTGGCCGTTCTTGGCGTCAAATGGCCGAGCTTAACGCCGGCTATTGTTGCTTGGCCGTGAATTGCTCAATTTGAGCGAAAATTCAGTGAACCCGAATTAGGGCTTAGGGTTTTCTTAAATGGAAACTTCGATTTTAGGTTAGTTTATGTTAATTGGATGTTAGGAGGATAGATTGGTGAAGAAATTGATGGAATGTGATGAAGAATCAAAAAGGGGAATTTTTCGGGAAAAGGGCAGTTTCGGGTTTTTGATAAATTGACTTAGTTCCGGTTATTTGTTTTAAAATTTCTTTTGGCAGATTAAAATAGGTTATTAGAGGAGTACGTGGCCGCTGGAATCGTTCGATTCCGATAACCGACGCGAAAATTACGCGCGTTCGAAGTTTTAGGTCGGTTTTTACCGAACCCAAATTAGTGGCCGTTTAATTAGGTTTTAATTGGATTAGACTAGAAATAGTGATTTGAGAGTAATTGGTGAATGTAGGCTTGATTTTAATGAAGCTTGAATGTTTGACATAGGTCGAGCCATATGTGACGTGACGTGCCAAAACCAACAAACTACGGACGACAGGTAAGTTCTCGTGATCTTCTCTGGCCGATTGGCCTACACCGTACTTCGATGTAGCGTTGAGGATCTTAATGGATTGTTTGTTTTAATTGCTTTGGTCGGGTAGTTAGGTTTTAAATTGTTATAGGTTATTCTGTTTCGGTCTGGATGGTATACATGTTGCTTGTTTATTGTATTGTATAGTTATATCATGTTCATATCTGTTCATGCATCACGTGTTTTAAAAGATCACGAAAATGAATTTCTGCACGATGTTTTAAAGTAAATGCAAAGAAAGAATGACCCTACGGTATACAGTTTAAATGACCCTTCGGTATACAGTTTATAGCAAAGCAAAGTACAGTAAAGTAATGACCCTTCGGTATACAGTTTATAGCAAAGCAAAGTACAGTAAAGTAATAACCCTTCGGTATACAGTTTATAGCAAAGCAAAGTAAAGTAAAGAAATCAAAGCATTATTTATAAAGTCACATGCATAGCATGCATTTGCATTTACTAGAGCTTACTGAGATTTTTATCTCATAGATGTCTGTATGGTGTAGGTGTTTACGAGGAAACAGGTGAGGACGAGCTCCCTCCACCTGAGGCATGATTCAGTTGACGGAGGATGGCTGCGGTGGTGTGCTGGCACAGTCGATGCTTACCAGACCCGTGGGGATGTAAGTAACGGTATTGAGAGGTTTTGGGTTAATGATGGGTTAGTTAGATGAAACTGTATAGTTGATAGGTTGATATTTTGACGTTGATGGATTAAAAATGGATAATTGTACTGTTAGATCATTTTAGAATACTTGGTTCTGGTTAGGTGTTAGATTTTTATGTTGATGTTTCAAATGTTTTGTTTAAATCATTAATTTAACGTTATGGGAATGTTTTTAGTTTAATTAGTAGTTGGTACGTTTTTGGGTGATTGATTCTGTTTAGTTGATAGATTTGTTTTATAAAATGTTTGTTAAGGTTTTTATTTGGATTTTTATGAACTGCTTGGTGATTTTGTAAACAGGAGGATATGTCACACTTTTAAACGGAACCATGCAGTTCGTTTTCGTGAAAATGTACTTTGTTATAGTTGTGTTTCGAGTCGGTTTTGGGCAGAGTTACGAGAACATATGAATGTTTGGAAAGTTTATGTAAAATGTATAATTGAAATGGAGATAGAAATGATATTGTGAAGAAGTGATAAGTTGATAAATTGAGGAATGATAGAAGGTTGAGTGGTTTTATGTAAACTGTTTTTGTATAATAAATGAATTTTCTTTAAAGGTTTTCGAGGATGTTTTTAATTGATTTAGAGCCTTAAAAAGAAAAATTTCGTACGGGAAATTGGGAATAATTTGAGGGTCGTTACAATTATGGTATCAGAGCCCCCGGGTTTTAAAATCGGTTCTGTAGACTGCTCGACTGCACAGCCACTACGAGGACATCCTTCATCAACTGTAGGTCTGTTTATAGCTTTATTTGATTTTATTTCTTAGGATTATTGTTTTGATTTTTATAGGATTTATATGAAAATGGTTCGAGGAAAGGATCCTAGAGACGACGCGCTAGATCGACTTACGGAGTTAATAGATCGCCAGTCCCAACATATAGACCAACAAGCTCAGCTCATAGATAGGCGATCTCATCAGCTCAGGATATTAACAAGCCGAGAAGGCCCAAGGACCCAAGGAGTGGTGGGCACAAGTAACCACGGTACGAGGAGGATGAGCAATGAAGGAATTAAACAAAGCCGACGGAAGCGCGTGCGAGGAACTTCTGGAAAGCCTCTGTGTCCTGAATGCCAGAAGGAGCACTATGGCAATTGTAGATTGGGCACAGATAAGTGCTTTCGATGTGGAGTGATTGGACATTACTTCAAGGAGTGCCCAAGACCTGGTAGGGATAAGAAGAAGGTTACACCGAGGGTAACTACCCCGAACAAAGACGAGGATAACGGCCAACCATCAATTGTTCCAGGTATAGTTTTATTTCGACAATTAATGAATGAAGAATATTAGTGTGGGAATGTAGTATGGAGATAAAATTGTGGAGATGGTAATTGTGTGATGGGCTGAAGTAAACTTAAAAATAGAGAGGAGTACAACTTACGGGATATAAGGCTTAAATAAATGGAACTAAACCCTACTTGACAGACCCTTAGGGTTTAGAATATGGTCAATCGAGGAGGAATTTGAAGTTTAGATGTAAGATTTACCAGGAAATATTCTAGATTGTCAGGGTACCGTTAGTAAGTACAATTAGCAGAAATTTAAATAACCTAGATCCACAGGAAGTTGCACACTTAGAATTGAATTACCGTAAAAAGGATGTAGCTTATGAGATGTAAGATTTAAATTTATAGAAAAATGAACCCTAGTTGATGAAACTCAAACCCTTAAAGTTTTGAAGTGTAAGACATTAAGGGGGTAATTTAAGATATAATGTAGAATGCATTTGGAGATGTTTTAGGTTCTCGAGGTATACTAAGTGCAATTAAGCAAGTAAGAAGATTTAGTAAGAACTTGTATACCCTGGATCCATGAAAAAGGTTGAAGTATCTAGATAAGAAAATCATATTCCAGAGCTTACCTAGTGTATTGTGGATGGGATATGAGAGTGACCATTATGGTTGTGGCGTAGAAAGATGTGACAGATTGATACAAGTCGCGGACGTAAGATTTAAGTGATCGGATAGGAGTGGTCGTATCGACCGATATGGAGGCAAAGAATAAGGAGAATTACTCCGAGTTGGAAAGTTATTAAATCCCGAAACGTTAGAGAATTGAAGTCATGTGCATGGTGATACTCTAGATACCGAAGTTGTTGTTCTCTAGGAAATGAGTACCACCAAAGACGCCTTAGAAGACTAATCCACAAAGGAAGATATTAATCTGTGAGAAGATTACAATCGACTTATTAGGTGGGAGGTCTAGCGAAGTTAAAAATAATCGACGAGTTGTGGACATGTCAGGCAGTTAGGATTGCTTGATTGAATTATGAAGCAAAAGATATAGGAGTTAAGTTGTAAACCTATAGTTGGTGCAATTTAAGTTAGGAGCCACAACATGAAGCTGCCACCGGGAGGAAGGTAGAAGTATTAGTGTTCGAAGAACTAGGAAGGTTATCATTAAAGAAGAGGTGTTTCAAATTATTGGGGAATGAAAGGGTAGGATTTGAGGACTTGAGGAGAATTGGGACAAAGGCGTAAACTCATCTGCAACAAGTTTGCAAACAAAAAGACTGTTAGATGAGTCATTGTGCAGAAGCCAAGTGGAATAAGTGGAACCTGACTAAGGGGAACAAAAGGATGTAGGAACATCAGTGCTCGAGGAACTAGAAAGGCATACCTTAAGGAAGAGATATTTCTAAGTTTTAGAAAATAGTAGGGCAAGGTTTGAGAATTTTAAGAGATTTGGATTAGAGTGTAAATATACATACAACAAGTTTGCTAACAAGAGGACCGTTGGATAAATTGACATAATGAAGCCAAATAGAATATTTAGAGCCTGACTATAACGAATGATAGGATAGTAAATTGGTTAGTAACTGTAGCACCCGGTTCTATTGAACCGAATTTAACTAACCATTTATAATGTGAGGATTTGGGAGAAAATGATGATTAGGTTAATAAATAACTATGCAAGGGCAAAAGAGTAATTAGCATTTTGAAAAGTGGAAAATGTATTTAAGGAAGGGTTTAATGAGGTTTAGCAGCCACTATTTCCTCATTTCTCCTTTCTCGGTATTCAGCTCAGGCTCAGCAGAACTCCAGGCGATTCTCCTTACCGATCCTCATTCCTCAACTAGGTAAGTTTTCCTTTCGTTCATTTGAGATTTCAGTGGTTAGATAGCAGAGGGAGCGCAATGTGTGTGTGTTATGTCGATATTGTGAATGAATGGAGTTCGGGATTTAGTACTGAGCTGAGAGTGTATGATGACCAGAACTTCCAAACTAGCTCCTTAGGTTTCTGAGTGATGTAGGATACAGTTAGTGGTAATCTAATCGGTATTCTGCTTATGAAACTAGGTGGGCAAGGCTTCCAGAGTAGTTAAAAACGAGTGATTTCCAGGAGATCAAGTAAGTAATGTTTGCTTGTGCCTTCGGGCCTACATCACAAAACGTTAGGTTTGTATTTACTTGGATGTGTTTGTATGCCATGCATCATGTTTTCAAAATGTACACGAAAATGAATTTGAATACATATTGGTATGCAGAGGATTGAATGTGATGAAACAGCAAAGTGAATCAGACTTACTGTTAAGGGAATTAATCCGCCCCTTAATGAGACAGTGGATATAAATATACTTTGGAAGAGCTGATCCAACTTCCAATTTCACAGGGGGATCTGAACATGTGAATCAGATTAACTGTTAAGGGAAATAATCCGCCCCTTAATGAGTCAGTGGATATATACTTTGGGAGAGTTGATCTAACTCCCAATTTCACAGGGGGATCTGAATCAGAAACGATGAATGAGCAACTGAGATGAGAAAGTAGAAACTGCAAGATTAGGAGTTTATGTTTCAGTAATTCATTTCATTTTGCATTACTTACTTAGCATTAGGCTAATAGATGAGTTTTGTGATGTAGGTGAAGAAGTGACAGCAGGTGTGTTTACTGAGTTCACTGAGGACTAGTCGGGTTGGAGGAGTGCACCTATTCAATGTTCTGGCAGCTGATGGGGCGGTTTAACTGATGTCTGTCAGTGTGGAGGACTAGTAGTTAAAGATTCAGTCTAAGTATGTTGAGTTTTCATGACAAAATTGATTTCAAAGTTTTGAACATGTTTCGAGTTTTCCTTCCTGATAACCGTATCTTGTTGGGTCTAGATGTTAGTACTTGCTGAATTTTGAGTAATGCAATGGTTGAATCGTTTTTGAATGATTTCAGTAGAGTAAGTAAATCCTTTTCTGTTGTTGGAGTAGTGTTTTATAACGAGGAGTTGATGAAATGTTGTTTTGTTCTCTATCGGTAGATGATGTCTATCGGTAGATGTTGAGTCATGGTTGAGTTGTCTATCGGAAGATGTTGTGTAGGTTTTTGTCGTCTAGCGATCGGCAGATGTTGGATGAAGGAATCATCCGGCTGACGTCATCGGTAGATGTCGCGCGTTTGTCTATCGGAAGATGGAAATCTGCCGGCAGATGAATTTGTGTTGACTTCATTGGCAGATGAAGTTGTGTATGAAGTTATGTTGACTTCATCGGCAGATGGTGTTATGTTGACTTCATCGGCAGATGGTGTTGCGTTGACGTCATCGGCAGATGGTAATGCGTTGTTTGTGCACGTCATCGGTAGAAGCCTTTTTGTTTTCATTTTTTGCTCCTTCCGTTGGCTTTGCTCATCGGCAGATACGTTGGATTTCCGCAATTTCCCCTAGTATTCCACAGTTTTAAACTTTAATTCCAAACTACCGATTGTCTCTTAACATTTCAAACCATGATTTATAGTTTTGTTTTACTACATTGCTATTTAGAATTATTTCTACTGCAAGTTTTAAATATTTTAAATTTTTAGAAAAAGTCAAATTTTGACTGTCGAGCGAAATTTTCTTTTTTTTAAACTTAGCATCAAGTCGTCATGGTTCGGTTCAGTGTTATGGGTAGCAAACCGGGTTCAGATGACTCGGGGGGTTACAAGTTGGTATCAGAGACATTCAGTTAAACCGTTCAAAAGATTACTCATCAGTGCCGATCGTTGCATGGGAGTACTCCAACAACTGTACGTGTTTATGTTAGCCTTAGTAATTAGATGTTTATAAAATAGTTAACCCTGCGCAGGAATATAGCTAAATGTCCCGACGACCAGGAAGGCCAAGGGTGCGGAGAGAGACACCAACTCCGGGAAGCGCAGAAGATTCTGGTGTAATCGGACAGTTGACAGATCTAGTGCGACAGCAGGCAGAATTAATGCACCAACAATCCGATCAACTAGGAGTACTGCTGAACCGAGAGGTGCAAGGAAGTGCCAACTCGGGTTCTAGCAACGAGCATTCCGGGGATAGATTCCGGAGACTAAGACCACCCACGTTTGATGGTCAGTCACCTGATCCTGTTGTGGCTGAAGGGTGGCTTAGGAAGATAGAGAGCATGTTTAGGTGCGCCAGCATAGGAGAAGGAGATAAGGTCACGTTAGCAACATTTCACTTGGCTGGCGAAGCTCAACTCTGGTGGGAAACAGTTGAAACCACCACTGACATTCTGACCATGACTTGGTCACAGTTTAAGGACATCTTCTATGAGAAATATTTTAACAGCACGGTCCAGACCGCAAAGAAGTTGGAATTTCTGAATTTGAAGTAGACAGGGTCGGTGACAGAGTACAGTAGGCAATTTGAGTCCTTGTCCAGGTTTGCTGGACACTTTGCTCATAAGGACGAGGATAAGGTGTTCAAATTTGTGCATGGACTAAAGCCGGAGATTTATCGAGGAGTCAAATTCTGTGGCATTAAAGGTTTAACGTTCAGTGAAGTTGTGTCCACTGCTCTGGAAGTGGAAGAGGCTGAAAGGAAGTGTGCTGGACCAAAGGAGGCCCCGCAAAGGTTTAACCAGCCACACCAGCAAAGGGGAACGAAGAGGCCAAGTGAGGGCCAAAATAGCCAAGGATCAGGGGGAAAGGTGCAAAATGTCAGGAAATTTCCCCAGTGTCTAAAGTGCCTGAAGAACCACCCGGGAGAATGTAGACTGGGCTTGGGAAAGTGCTTCAACTGTGAGGAGGTTGGACATACGTTCAAAGAGTGTTCGAAGCCTAGAGTCACCAGATGCTATAATTGTAACAAAGTCGGCCATATTAGCAGAGACTGTCCAGTTCCTAAGAGTGGTCCTTCTATGATTAAACCAAGAATATTCTCCATGACGGAGTCGGGTGAGGAACAGCCTGCTGTAGTGTCAGGTACTATATTGATCAACTCTGTGCATGCTTTTACTTTGATAGATTCTGGTGCTACGCATTCGTTTATAGCATCTACATTTGCTGTTAAATTAGATGTACAGTTTACCCCTTCCATGCATGTGTTTAATGTTACCTTACCCTCTGGTGAACGCATGCACTCTAACCGAGTGATGCTCGACAGTGATGTGTTAGTAGGAAGTGTGAGTCTACCTGCTGATCTCATCATTATGGATATAATGGGATTTGATGTAATTCTGGGAATGGATTGGCTGTTTAAGCATTATGCCACGATTGATTGTAGGACTGGAATAGTTAGTTTCCAACCCCCTGGTAGTTTGAGGCATACCTTTCAAGCCTCAGAGAAGAGTAAGGAAATGACTGTAATGACTTCTGTCAATTGTAGACCCTCCCCATGCAGAGAGTATTTGTGCTTCTTAGCTAGTGTTTTAGACATACAACTAGTAGAGAAATCAAGTCCCAAAGATGTCTTAGTTGTCCAAGACTTCCCTGAAGTATTCCTAGATGACCTTCCAGGCTTGCCACCAGATAGGGAAATTGAATTTGTTGTGGATGTTTACCCCGGCGCCGAGCCTGTGTCCAAAAATCCATATAGACTAGCACCAACAGAACTTAAGGAATTGAAGAAACAGTTGGATGAATTATTGGTGAAAGGGTTCATACGCCCTAGCTTTTCACCATGGGGTGCACCGGTCCTTTTTGTCGAAAAGAAAGATGGATCTATGCGCATGTGCATTGATTATAGAGAATTGAATAAGTTAACTGTTAAGAATAAATACCCTTTGCCGAGAATTGATGACTTATTTGACCAGCTTAGGGGTGCAAGAGTTTTCTCTAAGATTGACCTTAGATCCGGTTATTATCAGCTGAAGGTTAAATCTGAGGATATCCCAAAGACTGCCTTTCGCACGAGGTATGGACATTATGAGTTTTTGGTTATGTCTTTTGGTCTGACAAATGCACCAGCAGCCTTCATGGATCTCATGAATAGGGTGTTTCACGAGTATTTGGACAAGTTTGTCATTGTATTCATAGATGACATTCTAATCTATTCTAGCGCTAAAGACGAGCATGCAAAACATTTGAGTTTAGTGTTAGAAGTACTGAGAAGGCACCAACTTTATGCCAAGTTTTCCAAGTGTGAATTTTGGTTGGACCAAGTTCACTTTTTAGGACATGTCATCTCTGGAGATGGCATATCTGTGGATCCAGCTAAGGTCCAGGCAGTTAAGGAATGGCCCCAACCGAGGAATGCTACGGATGTCAGAAGTTTCCTTGGATTTGCGGGGTATTACAGGAAGTTTATCGAAGGATTCTCAAAGATTGCGACATCCCTTACCCGATTAACTAGGAAGAACATAAAATATGTGTGGACTGAGGATTGTGAGCATAGTTTTCAAACTTTGAAGCAGAAGCTGACCAATGCTCCAATTCTGACCCTCCCTGTCGAGGATGGTAAGTTTAGCATTTATTGCAATGCTTCCAAGATCGGTCTAGGTTGTGTATTAATGCAGGATGGAAAAGTGATAGCTTATGCCTCTAGACAGTTGAAGGTCCATGAGAAAAATTACCCTACACATGACTTAGAATTAGCTGCAGTTGTATTTGCACTTAAGATTTGGAGGCATTACCTGTATGGACAATCTTGTGAGATATTTTCAGATCATAAGAGCCTAAAATACATTTTCACGCAAAAGGAACTGAATATGAGGCAGCGTAGGTGGTTAGAATTTGTCAAAGATTATGATTTCGAGATTAAATACCACCCTGGTAAGGCCAATGTAGTGGCTGATGCCTTGAGTAGAGTGACTCATTCCGTCTCTGCATTGGCTCTAGACATACCAATAGCTTTAGAGACAGAATTCCAAAAGTTTAATCTAGAAGCAGTAACCAATGTATCAGCTATACTTTCAACCATAACTTTAAGGCCTACTATTCTTGAGAAAATAAAGGAAGCTCAGGCGAACGATGATGAGTGTAACAAGTACAAGTCAAGCATGGATTCTATGGACAAGTCAGATTTTAACTATTCTACCGATGGGATCCTTAGGTATAGAAATAGATGGTTTGTTCCTGCCATTAAGAAGCTTCGTGACGAGGTTCTTTCTGAAGCACACTCTTCCAGGTTTTCTGTCCACCCGGGGAGTACAAAGATGTACAGAGACCTTAAACATCACTACTGGTGGCCTGGTATGAAACGAAGTGTGGCAGAATATGTAGGATCATGTTTGTGTTGTCAACAGATTAAAGCCGAGCATCAGAGACCCTCAGGAATGTTGCAACCCTTACCAGTTCCCGAATGGAAATGGGAACAAATAGCTATGGATTTTGTTATAGGATTACCTAGAACAGCAAAGGGACAGGATGCAATCTGGGTAATAGTCGATCGTTTAACCAAATCTGCTCACTTTCTGCCGATAAAGATAACATACTCGATGGATCAACTGGCAGAGTTGTATGTGCATGAAGTAGTTAGACTGCATGGAGTTCCAAGCACTATAGTTTCAGACCGAGACTCCAGATTTACATCTAAGTTTTGGAAAAGTCTGCACAAGGCTATGGGAACGCAACTAAACTTTAGCACAGCTTTCCACCCTCAAACTGATGGACAATCAGAAAGAACCATTCAAACATTAGAGGATATGCTCCGGGCATGTGTTTTGGATTTTCAAGGTTCTTGGAGCAAATACCTATCCTTAGTAGAATTCTCTTACAACAACAGTTTTCAGGCAACCATAGGTATGGCACCATACGAGGCATTGTATGGACGGAAGTGCAGATCACCATTGTATTGGGATGAAGTTGGGGAAGCACAACTGATTGGTCCTGAAATTATGCAACAGACAGTAGAGAAGATTGCTCTTATCCGTCAAAGAATCCTGACAGCTCAAAGCCGACAGAAAAGCTATGCAGACAAAAGACGAAGGGAACTGGAATTTGATGTTGGTAATGAAGTTTTTCTTAAAGTGTCACCTTTTAAGGGAGTTGTGAGGTTTGGAAAGAGAGGAAAGTTAAACCCCAGATTTATTGGACCATTCACCATTTTGAAGAGAGTTGGGAGAGCAGCCTATCAGTTACAGCTGCCGGCTTCTATGGATGGAATACACAGTGTGTTCCATGTGTCTATGCTAAAGAAGTGTGTTAGAGATCCATCACAGATTGTGGAACAGCAGAGTATCGAAGTTCTCCCCACTCTGGCATATGAAGAGAAACCTGTAAGGATCTTGGACTATGCGGTGAAGGTATTGCGCAACAAAGAGGTTCCATTAGTGAAAGTCCTTTGGCACAACCAGAACATAGAGGAAACAACTTGGGAGCGCCAGCAAGACATGATGGACCAACATCCGGAATTATTCAGGTACTGAATTTTGAGGACAAAATTCTTTTAAGGAGGGTAGATTGTAGCACCCGGTTCTATTGAACCGAATTTAACTAACCATTTATAATGTGAGGATTTGGGAGAAAATGATGATTAGGTTAATAAATAACTATGCAAGGGCAAAAGAGTAATTAGCATTTTGAAAAGTGGAAAATGTATTTAAGGAAGGGTTTAATGAGGTTTAGCAGCCACTATTTCCTCATTTCTCCTTTCTCGGTATTCAGCTCAGGCTCAGCAGAACTCCAGGCAATTCTCCTTACCGATCCTCATTCCTCAACTAGGTAAGTTTTCCTTTCGTTCACTTGAGATTTCAGTGGTTAGATAGCAGAGGGAGCGCAATGTGTGTGTGTTATGTCGATATTGTGAATGAATGGAGTTCGGGATTTAGTACTGAGCTGAGAGTGTATGATGACCAGAACTTCCAAACTAGCTCCTTAGGTTTCTGAGTGATGTAGGATACAGTTAGTGGTAATCTAATCGGTATTCTGCTTATGAAACTAGGTGGGCAAGGCTTCCAGAGTAGTTGAAAACGAGTGATTTCCAGGAGATCAAGTAAGTAATGTTTGCTTGTGCCTTCGGGCCTACATCACAAAACGTTAGGTTTGTATTTACTTGGATGTGTTTGTATGCCATGCATCATGTTTTCAAAATGTACACGAAAATGAATTTGAATACATATTGGTATGGAAAGGATTGAATGTGATGAAACAGCAAAGTGAATCAGACTTACTGTTAAGGGAATTAATCCGCCCCTTAATTAGACAGTGGATATAAATATACTTTGGAAGAGCTGATCCAACTTCCAATTTCACAGGGGGATCTGAACATGTGAATCAGATTAACTGTTAAGGGAAATAATCCGCCCCTTAATGAGTCAGTGGATATATACTTTGGGAGAGTTGATCCAACTCCCAATTTCACAGGGGGATCTGAATCAGAAACGATGAATGAGCAACTGAGATGAGAAAGTAGAAACTGCATGATTAGGAGTTTATGTTTCAGTAATTCATTTCATTTTGCATTACTTACTTAGCATTAGGCTAATAGATGAGTTTTGTGATGTAAGTGAAGAAGTGACAGCAGGTGTGTTTACTGAGTTCACTGAGGACTAGTCGGGTTGGAGGAGTGCACCTATTCAATGTTCTGGCAGCTGATGGGGCGGTTTAACTGATGTCTGTCAGTGTGGAGGACTAGTAGTTAAAGATTCAGTCTGAGTATGTTGAGTTTTCATGACAGAATTGATTTCAAAGTTTTGAACATGTTTCGAGTTTTCCTTCCTGATAACCGTATCTTGTTGGGTCTAGATGTTAGTACTTGCTGAATTTTGAGTAATGCAATGGTTGAATCGTTTTTGAATGATTTCAGTAGAGTAAGTAAATCCTTTTCTGTAGTTGGAGTAGTGTTTTATAACGAGGAGTTGATGAAATGTTGTTTTGTTCTCTATCGGTAGATGATGTCTATCGGTAGATGTTGAGTCATGGTTGAGTTGTCTATCGGAAGATGTTGTGTAGGTTTTTGTCGTCTAGCGATCAGCAGATGTCACGCGTTTGTCTATCGGAAGATGGAAATCTGCCGGCAGATGAATTTATGTTGACTTCATCGACAAATGAAGTTGTGTATGAAGTTATGTTGACTTCATCGGCAGATGAAGTTATGTTGACTTCATCGACAGATGGTGTTGCGTTGACGTCATCGGCAGATGGTAATGCGTTGTTTGTGCACGTCATCGGTAGAAGCCTTTTTGTTTTCATTTTTTGCTCCTTCCGTTGGCTTTGCTCATCGGCAGATACGTTGGATTTCCGCGATTTCCCCTAGTATTCCACAGTTTTAAACTTTAATTCCAAACTACCGATTGTCTCTTAACATTTCAAACCATGATTTATAGTTTTGTTTTACTACATTGCTGTTTAGAATTATTTCCGTTGCAAGTTTTAAATATTTTAAATTTTTAGAAAAAGTCAAATTTTGACTGTCGAGCGAAATTTTCTTTTTTTTAAACTTAACATCAAGTTGTCATGGTTCGGTTCAGTGTTATGGGTAGCAAACCGTGTTCAGATGACTCGGGGCGTTACAGTAACTTTCGAGGAAGTCTTGATGGGATATCAAGAATAAGTGTAGGCCAATTGTTAATTAAACAAAGTGTTTAAATTTGAATTAAAGCCAGAGTGTGAAGTCGTGCAAATTGAGGGATTGGTGACTTATCAAGTACATTAGGAATAAGATTAAATTAGAAATTTCGAAGGCTCGACCCGTATGTAATGAAGTCGAAGCCAATGATTTTATAAATAGCTAAGGTTAAGGTAAATAAACTTAAGTGTGTGAGGAAGATCGCAACTTAAGATAAATAAGGACTATGTGATGCAAAAAATAAAATGGGCGGTTAGGTAGACTTTGAGCTTAGGATTATATCATACGGGTAAGTGAGAAAATTCACTAGATCAAAAAGGGAGATTGATATAAAAGTCAAGTAATGGAGGTTGTGGAAATTGGAGCATATTGGATGAGAGGGAGCAATGATATATGGGCTTGAGAACAAGTGAAAGAAACATGGTAAGTTAAAAAGGGTGAAGTTTGGGAGATTAATTGATGATTGACTAAGTGAAGTCAATGGGTGTAGGAGTGATTGAACGATAAAGTGTATAGTTAGAAAGATTTAGAACCTTAGGGATGTGTAGAAATTGTCAGTACCGATAGGTGGCTAGGGCCATGGTGTAATTGGGGAGGGTATTGCAACCATAATTACAAGGGTAACGTTGGAATGAGTAAAGTTGAGAAAAATTTTAAAGAACTAAATGAACTTAGTTTGAGGGAAGATGAGAGTTGTATTGAAATGCGATAAAAGAGTGAGGATATTAAAAGAGTGAGGACTTTAGCTCTCGATTAGGCTCGTTTAGACTTGTAGATATTTTGATGATGAATAGTGATGGGAGCTTAGTCGAGAAGCCTACAACGGTCAATGGGTTGCCTAAGAATGTAGGTGATTAGGGAATCTTATGGGTGATATAGTTATGAAGGATCGTTACTTGATAAAATGTAGAAATTTGAGTTGGTATACGTTTCGATTATGGATTGAGCCAACGAAATTACTGAGAAGTTTAGGTGAATCGAGTGGTAAATTAAGGATATAATTGTGCTAAATCCTTGAGTAAGGACGTACACAGTCCAATCGAGAGTAGAAAATACGAATGTAACGCCGATGTTGGGGGAGTTTTGGTTAAGGATGATCGTAAATAAAGAAAAAGAATCGAGATATACTGTCACATGACATGAGATGTTGGTATCAAGGACTATGTGGTATAACAAATTTTGAGGACAAAATTTTAAATAAGGTGGATGGAATGTAATACCCCGCTTTACGGAATATTATTATTTTAATATAAGTGGCCTTTTTGTAAATATGCTAAATCAGGTCTGTTTTACGAAAAGAAAGCGTTATTAGGATCCTATCGATTAATTAGAATTTTAAGGAAATTACGAGAATTTTCGGAGTAACAACGCTATATTTCGATTAATTACGTTTCTCGTAATATAATTTTAGTAAAAATAGTAAACGAGGTCCGATTTACGAACGGACAGTTTTAATAGAACCCAGATAATAAGTTGGATTTATCCGCTTTACGGAATATTATTATTTTAATATAAGTGGCCTTTTTGTAAATATGCTAAATCAGGTCCGTTTTACGAAAAGAAAGCGTTATTAGGATCCTATCGATTAATTAGAATTTTAAGGAAATTACGAGAATTTTCGGAGTAACAACGCTATATTTCGATTAATTACGTTTCTCGTAATATAATTTTAGTAAAAATAGTAAACGAGGTCCGATTTACGAACGGACAGTTTTAATAGAACCCAGATAATAAGTTGGATTTATCGGCGAAATAAGAAATTCGAAACAGTTGAAAACACGAGAGGTAGTGACGTTCAATAAAATAGAGTATTATTGTTATTATAATTATTATTATTATTATTATTAAAAAAAAATAATAATAAATAAAACATAAACAACAGAATGGCCCGAAGGCCATTCTGCTGTTCGAACCCGAGCCCCGCGAGCGAGAACAGGGGAGACGGGAAGCGACGACGGCGACGCGGCGCCATTCACCGACGAACATCGGCGCCTTCCGGCCAGATGTCGGCGACGTGTGGCTCCGGTCCATTCTCGCACACTAAACTGGCAGGTATGACACGATTTCGCCCTGTTCTGTCCCTGTTTAAGGCTGAGAGGGATGAGCTCGATTGAGCTCCGATGTCTGGCGGCTTTTGGCCGTTCTTGGCGTCAAATGGCCGAGCTTAACGCCGGCTATTGTTGCTTGGCCGTGAATTGCTCAATTTGAGCGAAAATTCAGTGAACCCAAATTAGGGCTTAGGGTTTTCTTAAATGGAAACTTCGATTTTAGGTTAGTTTATGTTAATTGGATGTTAGGAGGATAGATTGGTGAAGAAATTGATGGAATGTGATGAAGAATCAAAAAGGGAGATTTTCCGAGAAAAGGGCAGTTTCTGGTTTTTGATAAATTGACTTAGTTCCGGTTATTTGTTTTAAAATTCCTTTTGGCAGATTAAAATAGTTTATTAGAGGAGTACGTGGCCGCTGGAATCGTTCGATTCCGATAACCGACGCGAAAATTACGCGCGTTCGAAGTTTTAGGTCGGTTTTTACCGAACCCAAATTAGTGGCCGTTTAATTAGGTTTTAATTGGATTAGACTAGAAATAGTGATTTGAGAGTAATTGGTGAATGTAGGCTTGATTTTAATGAAGCTTGAATGTTTGACATAGGTCGAGCCATATGTGACGTGACGTGCCAAAACCAACAAACTACGGACGACAGGTAAGTTCTCGTGATCTTCTCTGGCCGATTGGCCTACACCGTACTTCGATGTAGCGTCGAGGATCTTAATGGATTGTTTGTTTTAATTGCTTTGGTCGGGTAGTTAGGTTTTAAATTGTTATAGGTTATTCTGTTTCGGTCTGGATGGTATACATGTTGCTTGTTTATTGTATTGTATAGTTATATCATGTTCATATCTGTTCATGCATCACGTGTTTTAAAAGATCACGAAAATGAATTTCTGCACGATGTTTTAAAGTAAATGCAAAGAAAGAATGACCCTACGGTATACAGTTTAAATGACCCTTCGGTATACAGTTTATAGCAAAGCAAAGTACAGTAAAGTAATGACCCTTCAGTATACAGTTTATAGCAAAGCAAAGTACAGTAAAGTAATGACCCTTCGGTATACAGTTTATAGCAAAGTAAAGTAAAGAAATCAAAGCATTATTTATAAAGTCACATGCATAGCATGCATTTCCATTTACTAGAGCTTACTGAGATTTTTATCTCATAGATGTCTGTATGGTGTAGGTGTTTACGAGGAAACAGGTGAGGACGAGCTCCCTCCACCTGAGGCATGATTCAATTGATGGAGGATGGCTGCGGTGGTGTGCTGGCGCAGTCGATGCTTACCAGACCCGTGGGGATGTAAGTAACGGTATTGAGAGGTTTTGGGTTAATGATGGGTTAGTTAGATGAAACTGTATAGTTGATAGGTTGATATTTTGACGTTGATGGATTAAAAATGGATAATTGTACTGTTAGATCATTTTAGAATACTTGGTTCTGGTTAGGTGTTAGATTTTTATGTTGATGTTTCAAATGTTTTGTTTAAATCATTAATTTAACGTTATGGGAATGTTTTTAGTTTAATTAGTAGTTGGTACGTTTTTGGGTGATTGATTCTGTTTAGTTGATAGATTTGTTTTATAAAATATTTGTTAAGGTTTTTATTTGGATTTTTATGAACTGCTTGGTGATTTTGTAAACAGGAGGATATGTCACACTTTTAAACGGAACCATGCAGTTCGTTTTTGTGAAAATGTACTTTGTTATAGTTGTGTTTCGAGTCGGTTTTGGGCAGAGTTACGAGAACATATGAATGTTTGGAAAGTTTATGTAAAATGTATAATTGAAATGGAGATAGAAATGATATTGTGAAGAAGTGATAAGTTGATAAATTGAGGAATGATAGAAGGTTGAGTGGTTTTATGTAAACTGTTTTTGTATAATAAATGAATTTTCTTTAAAGGTTTTCGAGGATGTTTTTAATTGATTTAGAGCCTTAAAAAGAAAAATTTCGTACGGGAAATTGGGAATAATTTGAGGGTCGTTACAGAGCCAAACACTATTTCATCAACATAAATTTGAGCAAGTAGGAACTGACCTTTGGCACGGCAGACGAAAAGAGTTTTATCTACTCCCCCTTGTTCATATCCCTTGGTTAATAAATATTGCGTGAGTCGTTCATACCATGCACGAGGGGCTTGTTTAAGCCCATATAACGCCTTCTTCAATTTATAAACATACTCGAGATGATGAGGGTCTTCAAAATCCTTTGGTTGAGCAACATAAACTCTGTCATTAAGAAAACCATTGAAGAAAGAACTCTTCACATCCATTTGATATAGCTTGAACCACATAATACAAGCAATAGACAATAAAAGCCGAATAGATTCAAGACGAGCAACCGAAGCGAATGTTTCATCAAAATCAATACCTTCAATCAAAGAATACCCTTGAGCAACTAGTCGAGCTTTGTTACGAGTGATGTGGCCATGCTTATCACTCTTGTTCTTGAAGATCCACTTAGTACCAACAACATTCACATCGGGAGAACACGGTACTAAATCCCAAACTTGATTGCGGGAGAATTGGCTGAGTTTTTCTTGCATAGCTTCTATCCAGTATTCATCTAGTAATGCTTCTTTCATATTCTTGGGCTCGATCATTGATGTAAAGCATGTCATTTGAATCATTTCTCGATAATTTACCCTCGGCTTATCTCTGGTTCGTATACCATCATTCAAACTTCCAATAACCTCATTTGCAGGATGATTCTTCTGAACACATGTAGACGGTGGCCTGTTGTGTAAGGTAGATGCTTCTACTCCATCAGCTGTCTCTGTTTGTAACTTCCCGAGTTTTCTGAACCCGGTTCGCTACTCAAGATACTGAACCGAACTATAGGATTTTTGAGAAAATTCTAAAACTTCACTCAATGGACAAAATTTGACATTTTACCAAGTAAACATTGAAAATTTGCAGCGGAAAAATCATTTGAGCAGAACAGAGTTGTGCAAAACTATGAAACAACGTTTGAATAATCAACTATAATATTGAGAAATAACTCAGCAAAAAGAAATGAAGGCTTAAGCGTGAAATACTTAAAGTTCATAAAAAGTCAAACGCATCTTCCGCTGAACAAAGTGAGTGACAGAGGCAGAAACAGAAACAGAAGGCTTCTACCGCCAAACAGTGCCAGCGGTAGAAGTAGGGACAAAAGACTCAGTGGTGGAAGTAGAGACAGAATTGACACGTCGACTTCACATGTCTTCTGCTCACATCTGCCGATGATGCGTCGGCTGCACACATCTACCGATCACAAAACGACAAAATCGACTGTATAATTCTTCCAATTAAAACGACAGAATTACTCTCTACTTCTTCCATTCACAAAACGACAAATTTACTGCCTACATCATCCGATTACAAAACGACAAATCTACTACCTACATCATCCGTTTATAAAACGACAAGGCTACTAAAGACATATACCGAAGACATATACCGATGGCTTCTACTGAAGACATCTTTCGATGACTTCTACTGAAGACATCTTCCGATGACTTCTACTGTAGACATCTTCCGAAGACTTCTACTGAAGACATCTTCCGATGACGTCAGTCGGATGATTCAATCCTCCAACATCTACCGGTGGACAAAACACCCAACATCCACCGGTGGACTTCACTCACCGATGGTTTAACTTGCAAATTTCACTCAAAACATTCAAAACAACCTGACCCTAAGTAACTTCTGAAATCCAACAAATAACCATTTGAAACCAACATTTGTATCCTTATCCAATAAAATCCCAAATTAACAATTTGTAACAAACCCAATTCAGAATTTTCAAAACAGGAGAAACTCAAGTATTCTAAATCCTTCAGCTATTACTATCATCAAAATCCTCTGCACTCCTCAACAGAACATCAGAAAATTAGACTCCACATACATACAGTAGTTAAACCGCCTTATCAGAACACCTAACTGTGGAATAGACGTACTCCTTCAACTTCATCTATTCTTCAGTGCACTCAGGGTACTCACCTGTTACAGTCTCAGCACCTACATCACAAAACTCATCTATTAGCCTAATACTAAGTAAGTAAAGCAGTAATGAAATGAAATGCTGAAACATAAATCCTAGACATGCAGTTTCTACTTTTACATCTAAGTTGCATATGCATTCGTTTCTGGTCTGATCCCCCTGTGAAATTGGGAGTTGGATCACTTCTCCCAAAGTCATGCATCCTCTCTCTTAATTAAGGGGCGGATTAGTTCCCTTAACAACTGTTCATATCCCCCTGTGAAATTGGGAGTTGGATCAATTTTTCCAAAGTTATACATCATCTCTCTTGATTAAGGGGCGGATTAGTTCCCTTAACAGCTGTTCTGTTTCAATCGGTTCATTCCTCACCATGCCACTATGCATTTAAATTCATTTTCGTATACTTTCAAAACATGTTACATGGAAAACTGAAAACACACAGACTATACATAATCCTACTGTTTTGTGATGTAGGCCCGAAGGCACACACGTACTCTACTTACCTGGTCTCCTGGAGATTGTTTGGTTGTAAACTACTTCAGGAGTCTGCTCACCTATAATCGTAAACAGAGCACCGCATTACTAAACTTCATTCTAAACTATTTAGAAATCTTAAGGAAACTAGCTGGAAGTCCTGTTCGTCGAGCATTCCCGATTCACCCCAAAACCCGAAACTAACTCTCACTCACAGCATTCACGAACACTCCCCTACAATCACTCTGTTATCTAATCACTAAAACAGCAAGTAAAAAATATGAAACAAAACTCACCTAGAGTAGAGAAAATCAGAGAGGAAAATGTTGGAAGGAAATCTGCTGAACTGAGCTGAAAAATCACAAGAAGGGAAATGGAAATAGGGTGGCGGCTACTATGCATTAAACGCAGAACCTCTTCCCTTAAATAGGTTGTCCACTTTATATCTCAATTTACCATTATGCCCTCACCTAGTCACTCATTAGCCTAATCACTAATTTCCCTAATTGCATCTATAAAATATTCACTACTAGTTAACAAAATAAGTTGGCTTAATGAAACCGGGTGTTACAGTCTACCCTCCTTAAAAAAATTTTGTCCTCAAAATTCAATACCTGAATAATTCTAGATATTGGTCCATCATGTCTTGCTAGAGTTCCCAAGTTGTCTCTTCTATGTTCTGGTTATGCCATAAGACTTTCACCAGTGGAACTTCTTTGTTGCGCAACACTTTCACGGCATGGTCTAAGATCCTTACTGGTTTCTCCTCATAAGCAAGAGTAGGATGAATTTCAATACTCTGCTGTTCCACAATCTGAGATGGATCTCGTACACACTTCTTAAGCATAGAGACGTGGAACACATTGTGAATCCCTTCCATAGAGGCTGATAACTGCAGTTGATAGGCTGTCTTCCCAATCCTTTTTAAGATTGGAAATGGCCAAATAAATCTGGGATTTAGCTTGCCTCTCTTACCAAATCTCACAACTCCTTTGAACGGTGAAACTTTGAGAAACACCTCATCGCCTACATCAAACTCCAATTCCCTACGTCTTTTATCAGCATAACTTTTCTGTCGGCTTTGAGCTGTCAAAATCTGCTGGCGGATGGGGCAATCTTCTCAACAGTTTGTTACACAATGTCAGGACCAAGCAACTGTGCTTCACCAACTTCATTCCAGTACAAAGGAGATATGCACTTTCATCCATACAATGCTTCATACGGTGTCATACCAATAGTTGCCTGAAAACTGTTATTATAAGAAAACTCCACCAATGATAAATATTTACTCCAAGATCCTTGAAAATCTAATATGCATACACAAAGCATATCTTCTAAGGTCTGAATAGTTCTCTCAGATTGTCCGTCTGTTTAAGGGTGAAAAGCTGTGCTAAAATTAAGCTGTGTTCCCATAGCCTTGTGCAAATTCTTCCAAAACTTAGATGTGAATCGAGAATCTCGATCTGACACTATTGTGATAGGAACTCCATGTAAACGTACAATCTCATGCACATATAATTCAGCAAGCTGATCCATTGAGTAAGTCATTCTCATTGGCAGAAAGTGGGTAGATTTGGTTAATCGATCAACTATTACCCAGATTGCATCATGTCCCTTTGTCGTTCTAGGCAATCCCACAACAAAGTCTATTGTTACATGCTCCCATTTCCATTCGGGAAGTGGTAAAGGTTGCAATGTTCCAGAGGGTCTCTGATGCTCAGCTTTAATCTGCTGACAACACAAACATGATCCTACATACTCCGCCACACTCCTTTTCATACTTTGCCACCAATAATGCTGTCTGAGGTCCTTGTACATCTTCGTACTTCTAGGGTGGACAGAAAATCTAGAAGAATGTGCTTCATAAAGAATCTCATCTCGAAGTTCTTTAATAGCAGGAACAAACCATCTATTTCTAAACTTAAGGATCCCATCATTGGAATAATTGAAATCTGAATTAACAGTAGATTCTACGCTTAATCTGTACTTGTTGCACTCTACATCATTTGTCTGAGCTTCCTTTATTCTTTCTAGAATGGTAGGTCTCAAGGATATGGCAGAAAGCATGGCAGAAAGCATGGCTGACACACTGTGCACTGCTTCTAGATTAAACCTGTGGAATTCAGACTCTAAGGCTAATGGTATGTCAAGAATCAAGGCTGAGGCTGAAGTTATCACTCTACTCAAAGCATCTGCCACAACATTTGCTTTGCCGGGATGGTATTTAATCTCAAAATCATAATCCTTTACAAATTCCAACCATCGACGTTGCCTCATATTTAATTCCTTCTGTGTGAAGATATATTTCAAACTTTTATGGTCCGAGAATATTTCACAAGTTTGTCCATACAAGTAATGCTTCCAAATCTTAACTGCAAATACCACTGCAGCTAATTCCAAGTCATGCGTAGGATAATTCTTCTCATGAGTTTTCAACTGTCTAGAAGCATAGGCTATTACCTTTCCCTCTTGCATCAAGACACAGCCAAGTCCAATCTTGGATGCATCATAGTAAATGCTAAATTTACCATTTTCAACAGGAAGGGTTAATATTGGGGCATTGGTCAGTTTCTGTTTCAAAGTCTGGAAACTGAATTCGCATTCCTCTGTCCATGCATACTTAATGTTTTTCCTAGTTAACCGAGTGAGGGGTGTAGCAATCTTCGAGAATCCTTCAATAAATTTCCTGTAATATCCTGCTAACCTAAGGAAACTCTGAATATCTGTAGCATTCTTCGGTTGGGGCCACTCCTTAACTGCATGAACCTTGGCTGGATCCACAGATATTCCATCACCTGATATTACATGACCAAGAAAGTGAACTCTGTCTAACCAAAACTCACACTTGAAAAACTTGGCATAAAGTTGGTGTTGCCTTCGTAATCCTAACACCAAGCTCAAGTGCCTTGCATGATCATCCTTTGTACGTGAGTAGATTAAGATATTATCTATGAACACTATGACGAATTTATCTAAATAGTCGTGGAACAATCTATTCATAAGGTCCATGAAGGCTGCCGGTGCATTTGTCAATCCAAAGGACATAACCAAAAACTCATAATGTCCATACCTTGTGCGAAAGGCAGTCTTTGGGATATCTTCAGATTTAACTTTCAATTGATAGTAACCTGACCTTAGATCAATTTTAGAGAAGACTCTTGCACCATTAAGTTGGTCGAATAAATCATCAATCATTGGCAATGGATACTTGTTCTTGACAGTTAGCTTATTTAGTTCCTTATAATCAATGCACATCCGCATCGATCCATCCTTCTTTTTGACAAAAAAAACAGGTGCACCCCACGGTGAAAAGCTAGGGCGTATGAACCCTTTCTCCAACAGATCCTCCAACTGTTTCTTTAATTCTTTAAGTTCAGTTGGTGCTAACCTATATGGATTCTTACATACAGGCTCAGCGCCTGGGTAAACATCCACAACAAATTCAATTTCCCTATCTGATGGTAAACCAGGAAGGTCATCTAAAAATACTTCAGGAAAATCTTGGACAACTAAGACATTTTGAGGATTTGCTTTTCCTACAAGTTGTGTGTCTAAAACGCTAGCTAAGAAGCACAAGTACTCTCTACATGGGGAAGGTCTAGTGTTAATAGAAGTCATCACAGACATTTCCTTACTCTTCTTTGAAGCTTGAAAGGTATGTTTCAAGCCACTAGGGGGGTGAAAACTAACTACTCAAGTCCTACAATCAATTGTGGCATAATGCTTGAACAACCAATCCATCCCTAGGATTACATCAAATCTCATTATATCCATAATAATGAGGTCAGCAGGTAAATTCTTGTTTCCCACTATCACCACACTATTAAGCATCACTTGGCTAGAGTGCATGCATTCACCAGAGGGTAACGTGACATTAAACACATGTTCAGATAGCGAAGACTATACATCTAACTTAACTGCAAACGTAGACGCTATAAAAGAATGTGTTGCACCAGAATCTATTAAAGTAAAAGCAGGTATAGAGTTGATCAATATAGTACCTGATACAGCAGCGGGTTGTTCCTCACCCGACTCCATCATGGAGAATATCCTCGGTTTAATCATAGCGGGGCCACTCTTAAAAGTTGGGCAGTCTCTGCTAATATGGCCGACTTTGTTACAATTGTAGCATCTGGTGATTCTAGGCTTTGGGCATTCTTTGAACGTGTGTCCAACCTCCTCACAGTTGAAACACTTCCCAAAGCCCAATCTACACTCGCCCGGGTGGTTCTTCAAACACTTAGGACACTGAGGAAATTTCCTGGCATTCTGTATTTTCCCTCCTGCTCCTTGGCTATACTGGTCTTCACTAGGCCTCTTCATTCCTCTTTATTGGTGTGGCAGGATAAACTTTTGTGGGACCTCCTTTGGTCCAGCACACTTCCTTTCAGCTTCCTCTACCTCCAGAGCAGTGGACACAACTTCGCTGAATGTCAAGCCTTTAATACCACAAAATTTAACTCCTCGGTAAATTTCCGGCTTCAACCCATGCACAAATTTGAACACCTTATCCTCGTCCCTGTGAGCAAAATGTCCAGCAAACCTGGACAAGGACTCGAATTGACTACTGTACTCGGCCACAGACCCTGTCTGCTTCAAGTTCAGAAACTCCAACTTCTTTGCGGTTTGGACAGTGCTGTTAAAATACTTCTCATAGAAAATGTCCTTGAATTGTGACCAAGGCATCGCCAAAACATCAGTGGTGGTCTCTAATGTTTCCCATCAAAGTTGAGCTTCACCAGCCAAATGAAATGTTGCCAACGTGACCTTGTCTCCTTATCCAATGCTGGCACATCTAAACATACTCTCAATCTTCCTAAGCCATCCATCAGCAATAACTGGGTCAGATGACTGTCCATCAAACGTGGGTGGTCGTAGCCTTCAGAATCTATCTCCAGAATGTTCATTGCTAGAACTCGAGTTGGCACTTCCTTGTACCTCTCGGTTCAACAGCACTCCTAACTGATCAGACTGTTGTCGCACTAAGTCTGTTTACTGACGCACCAGATCTGTCAACTGCCTAATTACGCTAGGATCTTCTTCACGTCCCGGATTCGGTATCTCTCTTGGTACTCTTGTCTTCCTAGTCGTCTGACCATTTTGCTATATTCCTGAACAGGGTTAAATACTCTCATAAATATCTAATAGCTAAGGTTAACATAAACACTTACAGTTGTTGAAGTACTTCCATGCAACGATTGGCACTGATGAGTAATCTTTTGAACGGTTTACATGAATGTCTCTGATACTATACTGTAACGCCCCGAGTTTTCTGAACCCGGTTCGCTACTCAAGATACTGAACCGAACTATAGAATTTTTGAGAAAATTCTAAAACTTCACTCAATGGACAAATTTTGACATTTTACCAAATAAACATTGAAAATTTGCAGCGGAAAAATCATTTGAGCAGAACAGAGTTGAGCAAAACTATGAAACAACGTTTGAATAATCAGCTATAATATTGAGAAATAATTCAGCCAAAAGAAATGAAGGCTTAAGCGTGAAATACTTAAAGTTTGTAAAAAGTCAAACGCATTTTCCGCTGAACAAAGTCAGCGGCAGAGGCAGAAACAGAAACAGAATGCTTCTACAGCCAAACAGTGCCAGCGGTAAAAGTAGGGACAAAAGACTCAGCAGTGGAAGCAGAGACAGAATCGACACGTCGACTTCACACGTCTTCTGCTCACATCTGCTCACGACGCGTCGGCTGCACACATCTACCGATCACAAAACGACAAAATCGACTGCATAATTCTTCCATTTAAAATGACAGAATTACTATCTACTTCTTCCATTCACAAAACGAAAAATCTACTGCCTACATCATCTGATTACAAAACGACAAATCTACTACCTACATCATCCGTTTACAAAACGACAAGGCTACTAAAGACATATACCGAAGACATCTACCGATGGCTTCTACTGAAGACATCTACCGATGGCTTCTACTGAAGACATCTTTCGATGACTTCTACTGAAGACATCTTCCGATGACTTCTACTATAGACATCTTCCGATGACTTCTACTGAAGACATCTTCCGATGACGTCAGTCGGATGATTCAATCCTCCAACATTTACCGGTGGACAAAACACCCAACATCCACCGATGGACTTCACTCACCGATGGTTTAACTTGCAAATTTCACTCAAAACATTCAAAACAACCTGATCCTAAGTAACTTCTGAAATCCAACAAATAACCATTTGAAACCAACATTTGTATCTTTATCCAATAAAATCCCAAATTAACAATTTGTAACAAAACCAATTCAGAATTTTCATAACAGAAGAAACTCAAGTATTCTAAATCCTTCAGCTATTACTATCATCAAAATCCTCTGCACTCCTCAACAGAACATCAGAAAATTAGACTCCACATACAGACAGTAGTTAAACCACCTCATCAGAACACCCAACCGTGGCATAGACGTACTCCTTCAACTTCATCTATTCTTGTGCACTCAGGGAACTCACCTGTTACAGTCTCAGCACCTACATCACAAAACTCATCTATTAGCCTAATGCTAAGTAAGTAAAGCAGTAATGAAATGAAATGCTGAAACATAAATCCTAGACATGCAGTTTCTACTTTCACGTCTCAGTTGCATATGCATTCGTTTCTGGTCTGATTCCCCTGTGAAATTGGGAGTTGGATCACTTCTCCCAAAGTCATACATTCTCTCTCTTGATTAAGGGGCAGATTAGTTCCCTTAACAACTGTTCATATCCCCCTGTGAAATTGGGAGTTGGATCAATTTTTCCAAAGTTATACATCCTCTCTCTTGATTAAGGGGAAGATTAGTTCCCTTAACAACTGTTCTGTTTCAATCGGTTCATTCCTCACCATGCCACTATGCATTTAAATTCATTTTTGTATACTTTCAAAACATGTTACATGGCAAACTGAAAACACACAGACTACACATAATCCTACTGTTTTGTGATGTAGGCCCGAAGGCACACACGTACTCTACTTACCTGGTCTCCTGGAGATTGTTTGGTTGTAAGCTACTTCAGGAGTCTGCTCACCTATAATCGTAAACAGAGCACCGCATTACTAAACTTCATTCTAAACTATTTAGAAATCTTAGAGAAACTAGCTGGAAGTCCTGTTGGTCGAGCATTCCCGGTTCACCCCAAAACCCAAAACTAACTCTCACTCATAGCATTCACGAACACTCCCCTACAATCACTCTGTTATCTAATCACTAAAACAGCAAGTAAAAAATATGAAACAAAACTCACCTAGAGTAGAGAAAATCAGAGAGGAAAATGTCGGAAGGAAATTTGCTGAGCTGAGCTGAAAAATCACACGAAGGGAAATGGAAATAGGGTGGTGGCTACTGTGCATTAAACGCAAAACCTCTTCCCTTAAATAGGTTGTCCACTTTATATCTCAATTTACCATTATGCCCTCGCCTAGTCACTCATTAGCCTAATCACTAATTTCTCCAATTTCATCTATAAAACATTTACTACTAGTTAACAAAATAAGTTGGCTCAATGAAACCGGGTGTTACACTGTTTGATCTATGACACCGCTTGAGACACCACCTGTGACACCAGATGGAACACTAGTGCCTTCATTGTTTGAAATCTGATTGGCATCTTCTTTCGGATTATATGCTGTATCTAGAGAGTCGTCTACTTGTACGTTTACAGATTCGATAACAGTTCGAGTTCTTTTGTTGTAAACTCGATAAGCACGGCTATTTGTAGCATAACCGAGAAAGATAGCCTCATCACTCTTAGGATCAAGTTTCCCCTTGTGTTCCCTGTCATTCAACACAAAACAGATGCTGCCAAACGGATGAAAATAATTGAGATTCAGAGTTTTACCTTTCCATATCTCATAGGGTGTCATAGAAGTTTTGCCACAGAGATACACACGATTTATGGTATAACAAGCAGTGTTCATAGCTTCAGCCTAGAACTTTTGAGAAACATCCCTTTCATGTAGCATTACTCGAGTCATTTCAGCCAATGTACGGTTCTTCCTTTCAACGATCCCGTTTTGTTAAGGAGTCTTAGGTGCCGAGAATTCATGAGCAATCCCTAGGTGTTTACAAAAATCCGAGAATTCAGAATTTTCAAACTCTCTTCCATGGTCACTGCGAATTCGAATAATCTTCAAGATAACACAATCTTTGTCACGTTGGAGTCGAGTACACATTGATTTGAAGGCTCAAAAAGTGTCGGACTTTTCTCTAAGAAATTCCACCCATGTGTAGCGTAAGAAATCATCAACAGTAACGAAGACATACCGTTTTTCTCCAATACTTTCAACAGGCATTGCCCCATTAGATCCATGTGGAGTAATTCAAGTATCTGAGTAGTTGTGGATGACTGTGACATCGGTTGTGACGCCTTGGTTTGCTTTCCGATTTGACATGGTCCACATAATTTTTCTTCATCAAACTTTAATACAGGAATTCCCCAGACAGCACCTTTCGAAATAAGCTTTTCAAGCATTCTGAAATTAACATGTCCCAACTTTCTATGCCATAGAATAGTGTCTTCCATACTCGACCGAAGGCAGGTAGACGAGGAAGTAATAAGATAGCAATTGTCGGATGATCTAACTCCTTCAATAACACACTTGTTCTGATCGGACACCACACATTTTTCTCTTGTGAATTGCACATTCAATTCTTTATCACAAAGCTGGCTAATACTGATTAGATTAGATTTCAGACCATTTACCAATAAAACATTACTCAACTTTGGTAAACCAGGAACATTCAGCGTTCCCCTTCCAATGACATCCGTTGAGACACCGTTGCCGAATGTTACTTTTTCCACGGATTCGGGTATAATATCCTTCAAATATCTCTCTTCACCTGTCATATGTCTAGAACATCCGCTATCAAAATATCATGCATTGGTTCCGATTGTCTTTAGTGAAAGATGTGTAACATTACACTTCAAACTTGATTTCATCACCCATTTCTCTGATAAGGGAATCTGTGAGAAGAAGCATTTCTAACAGTACCTAGTCTTAGGTCCACAAGATAAGTGAAGCATTTAGGGTGAATATGACCACGACGTTGGCAATAATGACATACAAAAACATATTTGTTACCTTAACTGCTTGAGGCATGATAGAAGTTATAGGAATTTGATTTCTATTAGTTCTTGGCATTCTGTTTGCAACTTGCTTTCCTTTGTAGTGAAATCCCTTGTCTGACACTGGCTGTGACACGAGCTTGCCCTTACGAATTTTATCACCGAGTGATTTTTCTTGACAGCTATCGTCTGTGAAACAGAACTTTCACCTTTGAACCCCAATCCAGATAGATTTACACTTGATTTGCTGACGTTTAGAATATCATCCAGTTTAGATGAACCCGAATTCAACATTTTGACATTTTTTTCATGAAACTTATCTCATTGGTTAGATCATTAACTTCATCCTGACTCGTTTTTAGCTTGGTCTCCAAATCATCAATAACATTTTAAAGATCATTCCTCTCATCTTTCAAATTTCTAATCTGAATGTGTAGAAGCTGATTTACTTTAACAAGCTCGGTCTATTTCTCATGCAGAAACTTGTATTCTCCAATAAGGTCTTCTTCTATAACTGGTTCTTCATCTTCATCACTACTATCGGAAAAACTGTCTGTGACAACGTGTATAACACCACCATTTTCTTCACGTTCTGCTTTTCCAACAAGCGCCACATGGTTGCTTTGAAATTCGTCTTCCGTCTCTAACTCATCCTCACTCCAGGTTGCATTCAGAGAATTCTTCTTTTTCTTTAAGGTATTAGCACATTCTACTTGTATATGCCCGAAACCTTCACACTCTCTGCACTGAATGTCTTTGTTCTTGAATGGTTGATCAAATACATAAGTTTCTTCTCTGTGCTTCTTGTTGCTTGAAGAACCATTTTTGAAGTTTGTGACACCCTGCTTGACACCGCAAGTATTTCTTCCAAATCTCTTCATAACTCTGCTGAAATTCTTTGATAGCAGGGCTAGAGATTCCTCCAAGTCATCTTCATCATGCTCGTTGTAATTTTGTACCTCTGTTTTTAAAGTAACTCCGTTTGCCTTATTTATTTCGGTGTCTCCTCCAAGATTCATCTCGAAAGTTCTAAGAGATCACATCAACTCTTCTAGCTTCATTTCAGAGACAACTTTGGCTTCTTCTATGGCAGTCACTTTATAGGCAAATCATTGTGGCAAAGACCTTAAAGTTTTTCTTACAAGTTTTTCTTCGAAAAACATCTCATCGTGAGCAAACGCTTCATTTTCTATGTCACATAATTTGGCGTTGAACTCGCCAATAGTCTCATCTTCCTGCATCTTTAGATTCTCAAATCGAATGGTTAACATTTGTATTTTGGACAACTTTACCATAGATGTTCCTTCATAGGTCGTTTGAAGAATTTCCTATGCCCTTTTTGTCGATTCTCATGTGGAGATGAGTCTGAACTGAATTGGATCCACGCCATTAAAGATAGCATTTAGAGCCTTTGAATTGCTGTGTGCCAAATCATCTTCATTTACGGTCCAATTTTCTTCGAGTTTTGGAGATATAATACATTCTGCATCGGTGTCCATAGGGTGATTCCAACCTGTTAAAATAGATCTCAAAGCCTTCTTGTCAATAGCTTTAATGAATGCCCTCATCCTTTCTTTCCAATAAGCATAATTACTTCCATCCAACAATGGCGCATGCAATGTATAACCTCCTTCTTTCATAGAGTCCATCGCACACGAACTATAATCTTGTCCCGCTGATCCCGCTTAAGAAACAAAAGTGACCCGCTCTGATACCAATTGAAAGATTAAGATTAGTTATACGATGTCACACAAGGTGCTTTGTGTGACACCGATAATTAATGCAATGATGGACGATATAAATATGCGGAAATGAATGACACAGGAGATTGGTAATGCAGTTCGGCAACTAGCCTACGTCTGCGGGGCCACGCCCAGATATAAAAATATTTCTTTGAGTTCACAAAGTTACAAGACAATCGGACTTATACAAATAAAGACTCCCTCTTATCTTTGTCGCCGCCTATTGCTAACTTCCCCAAGGAAACTGTTTTTGCGAGCTCCCCTCGACTTTAGATCAATCTCTCCCGAGATCTAGAAACAACAAGATCCCCCTGGGGTAGATGACTCCTCCCGAAATCCGTGTTATGGCAAGATCCCCTCGCCCACGATCAAATTGACAAGCTCCTCTTGTCGATAAATAGAACTCCTCCCGAGTTCGGATGCAGCCTCCTCCCGAGACTGAGCTTCAATGAAGAATAAAGAAGATTGCCTCCTATGACACTGTCTAGAATACCAAGTCGTTGTCTTCGGACGCAATACTCAACACACTCAATAAATCGATGAAATCCACAACATAAGAAGAGTGTGTAAAACAATCATTCACGAACTGAATGAACACAGACCCATACGCAGAAGCATAGGGAAAGAAAGAAAAAGCGACGGCTCGCAAAGTGAAAAAATCTTCTCTCGTGAAAATCAAAAATCCATCATAAGCTTTTACAGAAACGAAAGCTTTAAATATCATTGGTAGCATCCATATCTTCGATTCAGTTCAGTTACCAAATTAGATATAATGCTGCATGGAATAAGGAAACACAATATCTCAAAAGCGGTTGAGTGACACCTTGCTTGACACTTTAGGAAAGTTCCTCCAACAACTTGGATAAAGATCCAAAAACTTAGGAAAGCATCTCATTATTCATGTGATCTCGAAGCCTAACAAATTTTAGCAAATCTCTATCGAATCGGCTTACCAAAATAAAGTTTTCTAAAAAACAAGTGCCTTTAGCTTTTTTAATAACTTTCCTAATATTCTTGTTTCCTTATTTTTTTTTCTTCCACAGAATCTTCATGATCTTCAATATGTATCCATCCAATAATCTGAATATTATATTTTTTGATCACCAAGAAATATATTATCAATTTGGAAAATAATAGAATAAAATATTATCTCCATAAAAATATATTGCCAAAAAATCAATGCCAACATATATGCAATATCTTTGAATTTACATAGATGAATTAGGTAGAGATTAATTTTTGTGTTGGTTTTTCTCCTTCCCCATTCAATTCGTCAAAATCGTCGGTGGAATATTTTGATTATTACAACGGCGGAGCATATCTGCGATGGCAAGGTGACTTCTTCCCCTCTATTCGGTGATGCAGCGGCAAGGAGTAACGAGTTTTCTTCTCTGTTGAACAAGATAGCGATGCAACAAAGCGATTTTCCCTTTTTTTTTCTTTTTCCAAAAAATTGCAACTTTTTTCCAAAATTGAAAACCTCAAACTTTGTTTGATAGCTCCAATAAATCGAAATCTGATTTTTAGAAACCTTCAACATCTATGTAGTAACTGTTGAAAATTATACGCGAATCGAAAGAACAAAATACGCAAAAAACATGGACACTGAGATTTACGTGAAAAACTCGTTCGGGCAAAAAACCACAAGCAGAGAAAATATTCACTATAATCAAATCAAGGTACAATGAGTTTTGCGACTGAAGTATCAATATATAGAGAAATAATTAAACTCTAATATTGGATATGGTCTCAACCCGACACAACTAGAATTTGGGTCTTATCAAATTTTAATTGTAATTATTAAATTTTGCTCTTTATTTCATTCAAATTGAACAAAATGTGTAACACCCGGTTCTTTATGGGATTTTGTAAATTATTTTTATAATGGCATTTTTATAATTATGTCAAATTTGGTCGGTTTTGTGAAAAGAGAGCGTTATTATGATCCTAACAGTTAATAAGGATTTTAAGAAAATTTCGAGAATTTTAGGAGTTTAACGCTAATTTGACGAGAATTACGTTTATCGTAATATAAAGGATACTTTAGTAAAAATAGTAAACGAGGTCCGTTTTGCAAACGGACAGTTTTAATGGAACCCTAATAATAAGTTGGAGTTATTGGCGAGATAAGGAAGTCTAGAAAAGCCGAATCAATAGACAATTAACTAAACAAAGGACGAAACAAATAGAAAATCAAAAGAAGGGCAAAATGGTAATTTTCCAAGTCAAATTTAATTAAAACAATCTTTTCTCTTCTTCCTCCCTCACTTACACGAATTCCATCTCTCTCTCTCTCTCTCTCTAGGCGATTTTCATCGCCTCTCATGGCGATTCCTCACGCCGGCGACCGATCTCCTCTCCGATCGACTCGTTTCTTCGCGTTTTCCCCTCTAATCAACGCTCTAGGTAAGATTCTATGGCTTTGGAAAGTTTATTCTTAGTTTTCGGGTCGTTTAACATTAGGGTTTTTGTTTAGGGTTTCGTGAAAAATGTAATTTAGAGTTTGAAATTGATAGGTTTACCGTAGTTGTGAATATAATGGAAGTATTGAACGTTATTGGACGAAGTTAGGTCGATTTATGAGAAATGTTAAAGTTTGAGAATTTTAGGGGTTTTTGGAAAAACTCGTTAATGGAAGTTTTGGAGGTGTCGAGCGCGAGTTACTCGATAAAATGCCTCGATCAGTTAAATTAGAACACTAGGAGACTTCCTTAGTTAAGGTTTCGTTAATTCGGACGTTCAATGATTTAAACTCGTATTTACGACAATTGTTGTGAAATTGCCTTAGGTGAACAATACTCGTGGACGGAGCTAGAGTTACAACGGACGTGAGGTAAGTTCTCGTGACTTACTATGGCCAATTGGCCTACACCGTACGTCGAAGTCGCGTCGAGGATCATTGGTGAATTGCTTGTTTAAACGCTTTGGTTGGGTAGCTAGGATTAGTTCTTTTATAGATTATGTTTTTTATTGTCTTGATGGTATATATGTTATATGTTTATGTTATGCACGTGTTCATACATCATGGTTTTCAAATAAGCATAGATTTAAAAAAAAGGGGTGTGGCCCGAAAGGGGGCTATTGATCTATTGTGAAGGCACGAAGGGGCTTGTCACAGTACCACATCATTTTTAAGAAAATGAATTTCCGCATTACATTTTCATGAAAGGTGGTGTGGCCCGAAAAGGGGGCTATCAATCTATTGTGAAGGCACGAAGGGGCTTGTCACAGTACCACATCGTTTTTAAGAAAGTCATGAAAGGTGGTGTGGCCCGAAAAGGGGCTATCGATCTATTGTGAAGGCACGAAGGAGCTTGTCACAATACCACATCGTTTAAAAGAAAATGTTGCATGATTTCTGAACTTCATATGCATAGCATGCATCTGCATTTACGAAACTTGCTGAGCCTTTAGCTCATAGATTGTATGTATGGTGTAGGTGATCTCGACATAGGTGAGGACGAGATCCTTCCACCCGACGAATGATGCAATTGAAGGAGGATGGCTCGTGGGAGTGTGCTGGGCAGTCGAGGCGCCTTTTGACCCGTAGGGAAAGATGTAAAGGTATTTTGGGACACGATAGTTAGATCGTAGGAAAAAAAAATTGTATAGTTGAACATATTAGGATGTTTGGTTCTGGTTAGCTGATAGAATGATGTATAAATATTTTGGTAAACTGATTTTATAAAATGTTTTATTAAAGCTTTTTTTAGAATTTTATGAAAATGCTTGGAGACGTTTTAGGTTGAGTGAGGATATGCTCGGGTTTTAGAGCTATCCATGCAGTTGAATTTTGTAGTTTTTGTCTCGTTATTGATTGGGATTAGGAATATGTTGAGTCGTTTATTTGGTGGTTCTGTTGAAGCGGTTAGGATGTATGAGATATTGAGGTTGTAGGGAATAAAGAAAATGCAATGTGTTGTATGGAAGAAAAGAAAAGGGAAAAAGAGAGGGATGCAAGTCCTCTGGAAATTCGGATTCCAGAGGACTTGGCGATCGATCGCCAGGGAGGGCGATCGATCGCCCCTCTTGGTCGCGCCCTGGAATAAGTTCCAGTGCGTGTGCCGAGCGATTGCCTGGTAGAGGCGATCGCTGGGCAAAAATGTGATCGCCGAAGGGCGATCAATCGTCTAGAATGGGGCGATCGATCGCCTGGAATGGGGCGATCGATCGTCCCTCTATTTTGTTATTGGGCGATCGATCGCCTGTTTTGGGGCAATCGATCGCCCCTGAAATTCTCACGGGACAATTGTCCCTTCTCCCTTTGTTTTCTGCCGATTGCTTTTAACTTTTAATTATGTTTTCTTTTAATTGTTTTAAAGTTTTATTAAGTAGTTTTCAAAATAGATTCGAACGTTTTTAACAATTTGGTTTCCGATTTAAATTCCGCTTAAATGCAATTAAATTTTATTTAGTAGTTATGGATAAAAAAAATAATACGGAAAAAATAGGGTACAGTGTTAGGGTCGCTACAAAATGTTTTACTATTTGAGAACTCTATAAAATTAGAATTATTGTTGTCATTCTAAGCAAAATTCAATGTTTATGCTACATGTGAAATTAAGATAAAAATCATTAATTTTGAAACCAAAACTGCAACCTAAAGGAGTTTGAGTTGCGACCCAAATTAAAGAAAATCAGTGTCTCATAGCTACAACTCAGTTGCGGCTCCGCTTCACAAATCATACTTGAGATGTGGTGCTTTGGTCCTCAAGCCATGACTCATCAGCAAATATTCGCTCGAGCTCCGACCCAAATTTTTCAAGTCGCGACCCAAGAGCAGATTCACTTTCTGAAAATATGAAATAGATACTCTTGGGATTCTAGAAACCCTAATCGAGGCTTTATATATATGCATATTCAGACGAAAAGAGGACCTTCGACAACCTTGAGCGCATTTTTGGAGAGCGGTTAGAGAAGATTTTTCCAAATCGAGCAAAGAGACTAACGCACGAGTTATACTATTACGATGACATCATGAGACATATTTTCTTTTCTTCTTTCTCCTCTTTGGCTTCCTTATGTTCAATACTATTTCCTTGTTTTTTTATTTCTACTATGTTGAACTAAATCTCCCTCGACTGGAGATAAATCATTTATTTAGATTATTATTTTTACTGTGTAAATATTCTATTGCTTGTATTTATCATTTATTTGTAGATATTTTGTTTTTAACATTTTTTTATTAGCGACGAAGATGGATTCCGATTCAAGTAGATCGATTGATTTAGACGAGAGATCAACTGGTGATGCCGAAATAGATTGGTATTCGGACAGTGCGCCTGCATATGGTGATCTACGAGCATTCGATGACGCAGATGCAAATGAAGAAATATTCATCTATTCGACCTGCAAAATGATGGACGATGAGCTTCGGACACCAGTCGGCTCAGATGACGAGGAGGTGGAAAGCAGACCGGTAAGAGAACAAATCTCCATGAGATTTTATTTAGGTAGAAAATATGGTTCTTTAGAGTAAATTAAAGACGAAATACACAAATATTCTTTGGAAAATTGTTATGGTATAAAATTCACTAAAAATGAAAAGAAGCGACTGACGGCTGAGTGTCAAGATGGATATGGGTGGCAACTGTACGCTTCGTTGATACAAGAGAAACGTATGTTTCAAATAAAGAGTTTGATAGACTCTCACAGCTGTTCGAGACAAGTTGAAAATTGACATGCTTCAGCAAAATAGATGGCGAAACATTACCTGGACAAGTTCAAAAGTCACCCTACCTGGGACATCCCATCTATTATCAAGGCAGTAAGGAAGGACTTCACCGTCAACATTTCACCCAGTCTTGCCACAAGAGCAAGAAGCATAGTTCGAACCCTCAACGAAGGGAAGTGCGACGAACAGTACGGGCAACTGTGGTCGTACGCAGCCGAAATATTAAGATCAAATCCGGGCAGCACAGAAAAAATTTACCTAGTGGGCCCTAATTCATTGGGATTCCAAAGATTCTATATGTGCATGGCTGCTTACAAGAATGGGTTGCTGGAGTGCGGGAGATCAGTTATCTGCTTGGATGGCTGTCATCTAAAGGGGTCGTGTGCCAGCCAACTACTCACAGCCATTAGTATTGATGCAAACGATGGAATCTACCCCGTTGTTGTTGCCAACGTCGAATCTAAGTGTGCGGTTTCATGGACATGGTTTTTGCAAATATTAAAGCAAAACCTCAACACTAAATCGGGCCGCGGTTGGATACTTGTTTTAGATCGACAAAAGGTATAATGTATTTCTACATGTTATTTCAAATTTCGTGGCGTTGTGGGTGTAAATATTGTTTTATTGATGCTGTTATTCGTGCAAATATCAGGGGTTACAGAGAGCTGTGCGAGAATAATTCGAACATGCTGAACTCCACTTCTGCCTACGGCATATGTATGCGAATTTCAAAAACTATTTTCGGGGCAAAGCGTACAGAGATGCGATGTGGAATGCGGCTAGGGCACCCACAGAGGCCCATTTCGAGCACGAAATGCAGAAATTATACCGCTAAGTTTGGAAGCCCACGAATGCCTTCGAGCAGAAGAGCCGAAATATTGGGATAGTTATGTCTTCTCTCCGAATCCCAAGTGCGAACTGGGATTGAATAATTTGAACGAGTCATTCAATGCATTTCTTTTGCCAGTCAGGGACAAACCGATCCTGACTATGTTCGAGATGATTCGAAATCGTTTGATGACTCGCATCGTGAAGAAATATGAGAAGCTGGCTTATTCAAATGACATCTTGTGTCCCAACATAAGGACAAAGCTTGAGAAGCTAAAGAGTGCATCTGGAAATTGGCATGCAACATTTGCGGGAGCGACACGATTTCAAGTCAACAACGGATACGAACAATTCATTGTTGGGTGTGTGCAACTGCACCAGGTGGGAGCTTACAGGAATCCCGTGTGCCCATTCCATTCCTTGCATGTTCTGGATGAGAGTCGCGCAGAAAGACTACGTGAATGAATGCTATCACACGGAAAAATACCTGCAGATGTACTCATACTATATTAGTCCCATCAGCAGCCAAATAATGTGGCTGCCTGTAGAAGGTATGAACGAAATCCTCCTGCAAAAAAGAAAGCGTCAACCTGGTAGGCCGGAGGAGACAAGAGTGCGAGATGCCGAAGAGCTGTCAGACTCGAGATGTCAACAGCAAGGGCATAATACTCGCACTTGTTCTAACCGGGATCAACTTCAGGCGTTGCTTCGCAGGACACATTCATGGGCTTCAACACATTTTGACGGGACGCAGGAATCTTCGACACGAGGCCCTGGCAGAAATTTGTAATATTTTTAATATACCATTTATTAATTTTTTTATTTATTCATTATTTAATTAAGAATTAAAGAATGAATAAATAAAAAAAATTAATAAATGGTATATTAAAAAAAATTACAAATTTTTGCCACGGATGCGTGTCGAAAATTCCTGCGTCCCGTCAAAATGTGTTGAAGCCCATGAATGTGTCATGCGAAGTAACGCCTGAAGTTGATCCCCAGTTAAGACAAGTGCGAGCATTATGCCCCTGCTGTCGACATATACGAAAACGCACGGTTGAGTTCCTCTTACTGATTCTCGAGCCTGATGGCTCTTTGGCATCTCACACTCTTGTCTTCTTTGGCCTACCAGGTTGACGGTTTCTTTTTGGCTGGAGGATTTCATTCATACCTTCTACGGACGACCACATTATTTGGCTGCTGATGAGACTAATGTAGTATGAGTAAATCTGCAAGTATTTTGCCGTGTGATAGCATTCATTCATGTAGTCTTTCGGCGCGACTCTCATCCAATACATGCAAGAAATGGAATGGGCACACAGGATCCCTGTAAGCTCCCACCTGGTGTAAGTGCACACACCCGACAATGAATTGTTCGTATCCGTTGTTGACTTGAAATCTTGTCACTTCCGCAAATGTTGCATGCTAATTTCCAGATGCACTCTTTAGCTTCTCAAGCTTTGTCCTTATCTTGGAACACAGGATGTCGTTTGAATAGGCCAGCTTCTCATATTTCTTCACTATGCGAGTCATCAAGTGCTTTCGGATCATCTCGAACATGGTCAAGATCGGTTTATCCCTGATTGGAAAAAGAAGTGCATTGAATGACTCGCACAAATTATTCAAATCACAGTTTGCACTTAGGATTCGGAGAGAATATATAACTATCTCAACATTTCGGCTCTTCTATTTGAAGCCATTCGTGGGCTTCCGGACTTAGCCGGTATAATTTCAGCATTTCATGCTCGAAATGGGCCTCTGTGGGTGCCCTGACTACATTCCACATCGCATCTCAGTATGTTTTGCCCTAAAAATAGTTTTTGAAATTTGCATACATATGCCGGAGGCAGAAGTGGTGTTCAGCATGTTCGAATTGTTCTCGAACAGCTCTCTATAACCCCTGATATTTGCATGAACAACAGCATCAATAAAACAATATTACACCTACAACGCCATAAAATTTGAAATAACATATAGAAATGCATCATACCTTTTGTCGATATGAAACAAGTATCCAATCGCGGCCCGATTTAGTGTTTGAGGTCTTGCTTTAATATTTGCAAAAACCATGTCCATGAGTTCCGCACACTCAGATTCGACGTTGGTAATAGCAACGAAGTATATTCTATCATTTCCATCAAATACTGACGGCTGTGAGTAGTTGGCCGGCAAACGACCCCTTTAGATGATAGCCATTCAAGGAGATAACTAGTCTTTCGCACTCCAGCAAATCATTCTTGCAAGTAGCCATGCACATATAAAATCTTTGGAATCCCAATGAATTATGGCCCACTGGGTTTCCATAAATTTTTACTGTGCTGCCCGAATTTGATTTGAATATTTCGGCTGCGTTCGACCACAGTTGCCCGTACTGTTCGTCGCACTTCCCTTCGTTGTAGGTTCGAGCTATGCTTCTTGCTCTTGTGACAAAGACTGGGTGAAATGTCGACGGTGAAGTCCTTCCTCACTATCTTGATAATAGATGGGATGTCCCAGGTAAGGTGACTTTTGAACCTGTCCAGGTAATGTTTCGCCATCTATTTTGCTGAAGCGTGTCAATTTTCAACTTATCACGAACAGTTGTGAGAGTCTATCAAACTCTTTATGTGAAACATACGCTCCTCTTGCATCAACGAAGCATGCAGTCGCCACCCACATCTATCTTGACACTCAGCCGTCAGTCGCTTCTTTTCACTTTTAGTGATGTCCAGTCAAATTTCTCTAATTTCTTAGAGTCAAATTAAAACAAGATTATGTTTCTTCATTGGAAAATAAATAAATAATTAAAAAGTAATTAAAATGTTATCTATGACAGTCATATTTGAGATTTACCAACACTAATATTCCTTATCTCTTAGTTTGTATATTATTTAGATTAAAAAATAATAATTATAGGGCACTTACATCTCATGATAACTTAAAAAAATAAATTTAATAAATACCTTTGCTTTTATTTTGTTTTCAAGAACAATCAAACAATCTTTATCCTTTACAATATATAAATATTAGAAAATAATTTTTTTTTTCATTCAAGAGTAGGACCCATCCCTTGATGTATGATTTGACCTATATGACACCTCTCTCACTCTTTTTGCTTTCCATATCTTGTCTCTCCTTTTTTCCATCCTTTGTTGTTTCTTATGTACAGTGGATGTGTACCTATAGATTATAGGCAAAATTTAAAAAATAAATCTAATTATCGATTAGGTTCAAAAAATGGCTCAAAGTATGAAAAATAGACAAAAAATAGATTTGTGACAAACCGTTGTGCCCCTGCGAGGAGTTTTCTGAAGGAGAACGGTTTGTCACGTGCGGAGAACGGGAAATCGTTCTTCGCGGGAGGCATTTCTGAGGGTAAAAATCCCCCGCGTGCACGTGCCCCTCACGTGCACGGGAGATCTTCACCCTCGGAAATGCCCCCTCGTGAGAACGGCAAACCGTTCTCCGCATGCGGCAAACCGTTCTCCTTCAGACAACTCCCCGCAGGGGATCTTCACCCACAGTAATAATTGATCACGGGTCTGACGAAGAATGGTTTGCCGTTCTACTCATGCGACAAATCATTCTTCGTTAGACCTGTGATCAATTATTGGCTAATCACGGGCTGAACTATAGGAGAATGGCAAACCGTTCTAAGGCCTATTTAAAAAGCCTCTTCCCTCCATTCTCATACCACCTCTAACTCCACTCTTCTTGATCTCTCTAAAGCTTCTCAACTATTATCTTGCTTTCGAGGATTTTCAAGTATTAGAGCCGACAATTGATGATATTTCAATTAGAGCGAGTTATTTAAACGAGCTAACAAAGCTTTGATGTCAATATCAATTGGTATGCGCACGCCACTCTTGCATATGGTTATCTTAGAGCATTCGATCACAGAGGTGCATTTGACCTCCAGAACTCTAGATGAGTAGGTTCGAACACTGGTAGGGTCGGACGTTGATGAGGTAGAAAGCATACCGGTACATGAAGAAATCTCAATGAATTTTTTTTTTAGAAACAATATAGGTATATAAAGGAAATCAAAGAGGAAATACTCGAATATTCTGTGCAAAATGGTTATGACATCAAATTCCCCCAATGTGCCAAGCGAGGACTGACGGCTAAATGTGTAGAGGGATTTGCATGGCGACTGCATGCGTCGAAGATGCAAGATGAGGAAACCTTTCAAATAAATAATTTTATCAATTTTCATAGCTGTGCGAGGGTAGTTGAGAATCCAAACGCTCGAGAAAAATATCTTGTAAAGCATTATCTAGACAGGTTTAAAAGTCAACCTATGTGAGAAATCTCTTCCATCATCGAGACAGTCAGGAAGGATTTCGCTGTCAACATTATGCCCAGTATTGCCAAAAGAGCAAAAAGCATAGCTCGAACACATAATGAAGGCAGCGGCGACAAACAGTACAAGCAAGTCTGGTCGTACACAGCTAAAATATATATATCAAATCTGGGTAGCTCATTATGCATACATGCTTACGATGTGGACTCTGATTCGTGGGCATATCAAAGAATGTATATGTGCATGGCTGCATGCAAGGCAGGTTTGCTGCAGCATGGTCACCCTATTATCTGTTTGGACGGTTGCCATCTGAAGGGCTCGTGTCCCAGACAATTACTTACAACCGTCATTATTGATGGCAACAATGAAATATATCCCGTTGCGGTACCAACGTCGAAAGAGAGTCCGAGGACACATGGAGGTGGTTTTTGCAACACTTGAAGCGAGACTGAACCTTGGCGAGGGAGGTGTATGGACATTTATTTCGGATTGACAAAAAGTATAATACATTTATAATTGTTATTCTTGCATTTCTATACATTTATGTTTTTCTTTAAAATTTTAGGAGTTGTTGAATGTTGTGGAAAATGAATTTAAAGATTTTGAACAACACTTTTGCCTCCAGCATATGTACGAAAAACCCTGTTTTGGGGCAGAGCGTACAGAGATGCGATGTGGAGTGCGGCCAAGGCATCGATAGTTTATCATTTCAACCACGAAATGAGCAAATTATTTTAGCTTAGCTCGGATGCCCACGCATGGCTTCGAGCAGAAGAGCCTGGCTACTCATGCCTTCTCTTCGGTCTCCAAGTGCGAAATGAGCCTCAATAATTTGAATGAGTCATTCAATGCACTTCTACTACCTGCGAGGGACAAGTCGATCCTGACTATGTTCGAGCTGATCTGAAAGTGCATAATGACTCGCATTGTGAAGAAATTTGAGAAGCTATCCCAAGTAACAGGCCTTCTATATCCTAAGATAAAAAAGAAGCTGGAGAATCTAGACTGTTGCAGCTCAGAATTGGAGTACTGTGCGGAGGGGGGGGGGGGTGAACAATTTAAGGTCAGCAATGGCTACGAACAATACGTGATTGACATGAGTACAAATGTGTGCAACTGCACCATGTGAGAGTGTACTGGAATCCCGTGTGTCCATGTCATTCCATGCATCCATTTCATGAGGGTAGCACCTGAAAATTACGTGCATCCATGCTATCACCGGATGACTTACCTGCAGATGTACTCACAGTTTATTCGACCCGTGAGCGGCAACCAAATGTGGTCGGTAGTGGCAGATGTGAAGAAACTCATCCCTTCGAGAAGATATCGCCAACCTGGTAGGCTGAAGAAGACAGGAGTGCTAAATGTTGACGAGCCGTCGAGTTTGACAATAAGTATGTGGAACTCGAAGATGACAAGCGCTGCTTCTCAAGACACGTTTATAGGTTTCAGCACATTTGAGGAGACGCAGAAATCTGCGACGCGTGGCTGACGCAGAAATAATTGACCGTTGTAATTTATGTTGTAATTGACCGTTTTAATTATATACAAATCATGATTATTTATTTCTTTTAGTTTATTTGATATAAAAAATAAACATAAAACTAAAATTAATAAATAATTTATTAAACACGTTAATTACTTTAATTCAATTAAATACATTACATAATTTAATTAACCAATTTATTTAATTAATTAATTTAACCTTTTATTTAATTAAATAAGTAAATACATTAATGTGTTTAACTAAATTAATAAAACAAGTTAATTAATTTAATTATTTAAACAACTTATTAATTAATGAAAAAAAAAATTGACAGAATTTCGTTTGTTTTATGACTCCCCCATAGCTATCTTCTAACAATTCTTGTATATTCAGATCACAAATATATACTCAACAACCAAATCTAGTACACAAATAAGCTAAACTAAACTAAACTATAGAACAAAAATAAATTATACTAAATTGTCAAACATATACTAAATAACAAACAGTCAGATCCATAACATAAGTTAAATTACTAAATGTCAAACATAATGAGTATATTAAAACAAATTCTCCCTCGCCTACGCCTCTTGCACGCCAATGCTCGAAGGAGTCTTCTAGCCGTCTCATTAATTCCTACCTTTCTTGGATGATGTCCCACCTCTGATCCCACCTGTCATGCATCATGTCCAACCTCTGCCTCATTTAGACAAGATAGTTATCTATCCTGTCAAACATCTGTTCCTACATACTAGCCTCGTGGGGGTACAATGGCATCGCGGTGGCGTCCTCGGTGTAGGGGCTTCCTATATGGCGAGGGTGGGGGCGGGAGTGTTCTCCATCGAAACATTCCTAGATGTGGAGGCTCCGGGATGTCCCTTGGCCATCCAAGACCTGTCGACTTTGAATAGGCTCATACGAATCAAATGAGTCCTGTCAAATACATCGACAGATCTATGTGCTCGCATCTGCTCTCCGGTAGGAGGCTGAATCTGAGCTCGCTCGAAGATCTTCCAAATTAAGGTCCCGTATGGCAAATTCTTGTTTTTGGTTCGCCCGATCTCTTCCATGTGACCTACGATCATATATCCCGAGTCGAACATCTGGTCGGTGTGAAGCTTCTCCATCACATTGAGATTCATCGAGCTGACGAGATCTCTATGTCCATCCATCAGAAAGATGATGTGACTGATCAGGTTGTGAAGAACCTGAGCTTTGACAGTCAAATTCTTCGATCTCGGCTTCACAAACCTGGCAATCTCTAAATTGCAGTGGATTTGTCGAATAAACCATTGTCCCTCTTCTGTTCTGGCAAAGTCACATTGTTTGGAAGCGTGATAATATTGTTCGGCGTCGTCTATGTCAAATTCGAGGAGTTCATTGACAATAACTGCATTTACGATGATGTCTGTACCGGAAAGGTACGTCTTAAACTAAACTAAACTAAACTAAACTAAACTAAACTAAACTAAACTAAACTAAACTAAACTAAACTAAACTAAACTAAACTAAACTAAACTAAACTAAACTAAACTAAACTAAACTAAACTAAACTAAACTAAACTAAACTAAACTAAACTAAACTAAACTAAACTAAACTAAACTAAACTAAACTAAACTAAACTAAACTAAACTAAACTAAACTAAACTAAACTAAACTAAACTAAACTAAACTAAACTAAACTAAACTAAACTAAACTAAACTAAACTAAACTAAACTAAACTAAACTAAACTAAACTAAACTAAACTAAACTAAACTAAACTAAACTAAACTAAACTAAACTAAACTAAACTAAACTAAACTAAACTAAACTAAACTAAACTAAACTAAACTAAACTAAACTAAACTAAACTAAACTAAACTAAACTAAACTAAACTAAACTAAACTAAACTAAACTAAACTAAACTAAACTAAACTAAACTAAACTAAACTAAACTAAACTAAACTAAACTAAACTAAACTAAACTAAACTAAACTAAACTAAACTAAACTAAACTAAACTAAACTAAACTAAACTAAACTAAACTAAACTAAACTAAACTAAACTAAACTAAACTAAACTAAACTAAACTAAACTAAACTAAACTAAACTAAACTAAACTAAACTAAACTAAACTAAACTAAACTAAACTAAACTAAACTAAACTAAACTAAACTAAACTAAACTAAACTAAACTAAACTAAACTAAACTAAACTAAACTAAACTAAACTAAACTAAACTAAACTAAACTAAACTAAACTAAACTAAACTAAACTAAACTAAACTAAACTAAACTAAACTAAACTAAACTAAACTAAACTAAACTAAACTAAACTAAACTAAACTAAACTAAACTAAACTAAACTAAACTAAACTAAACTAAACTAAACTAAACTAAACTAAACTAAACTAAACTAAACTAAACTAAACTAAACTAAACTAAACTTCAAGTGACCCGTCACCCCGGTACTACGCATGTTCGCATAAAACAGGCGAACAACTTTGTCGCAGCTCTCGCCCCGCATATTGTACACCCCTTGCACGGAGATGTTGTCAAAATCTCTTGGATCCCCAAACACTCCTAACCCCTAAAGTTGGCAGTCTTCTCATAAAAGATCGAGCGGATTCCCGTATCCTGCTTGTACTTCTCCTGAGCTGCCCGGGATCGAAACTCCTTCGACAAAATAATCAGGAGGCGGTTGCGACTCTTCATCTAGCTCCCGGTTTGATGGGCCACCTTGTAAATTCTGCCGAGGAGCTTTTTGACCTGTAAACGTTCTAAGGGGCATTTTTTTTTGGGATTTTTGACGAAATTACAGCACGGATTTGAGGATTTTCAGCACAAAAAAATCTAAATCTGGTAAAATCTGGCCATTTTTTCAGATTTGACTCGGTTTTGGCTCGGTTTTGAGATTTTCTCAATGAAAATAGTCAATTTTGGAAGATTTCGGCGAATAAGGGTCGGATCTGGTGATTTCGGTGGCACAACGGTGAGATCTGAGGATTTGGCCGAGAGAAAAGTCAAATTTCAGATGAAAAATCGTCAAAATTTGGATCGGCCGATGTTATTCTGACGCAAAACGGTTTGTCGTGTGAGGGTGAACATCTCCCGCGTGCATGAAAACGGTTTGCCGTTCTATGTATGCGACAAACCGTGTTAACAACATTCATAGAACAGTTTGTCGTGTGAGGAACACGGCAAACCGTTCTCATCGAGGGGGTATTTCTGAGGGTGAAGATCCCTGCACACATGACGGGCACATGCACGTGAGGGATCTTCACCCTCAGAAATGCCCCCACGGAGAACGGTTTGTCATTCTCCACACGCAGCAAACTGTTCTCTTTCAGAAAACTCTCCGCCGGGACATAATGGTTTGCCGCAAATCCATTTTTTGTCCATTTTCCATACTTTGAGCAATTTTTTGGACGAAAAATTAGTTTGATTCATTTTTTGAACCTAATCGATAGTTGGATCCATTTTTTGAATTTTTCCCTAGATTATATGTCAGAAGATACAATGTTCGACTGACATAAAACATTAGTATTTTCAACCTCAATTCATGAAAAAAATACGTAATCTTCCTTTCCTTTCTACTTCATCACCGACTCACACTACATTTTTTTTAACATTAAAAAATAAATCCAAACTAAATAAAATAAATTGCAAAATATGATAAAGCTGGTACAAGTCTCGAAGAAATAGAATTATATGTAAAATTATTTTATTTCTTTTTAAACTGAAAAGAAAAATCATTTTAGTGAACGACTCTTTGTATTATTTGAAAAAATGTTAAGAAAGAGTTAACCATAAAGAAGCCAATATATTACAAAAGAAGAAGAAACAACAATACGATTGTAACGTCCACATCGTTATGAAGAGTTTTGCTAGATTTGTTGACGACAGAGTGGGAAAGTCCGGTTATTCTTCAACCAAGTGATGATGTACGATTCGTGGTAAATATGGTCACACGGCAGTTGGATCAATCATTTTTGATCGAAAAATATCTGCAGACATACTACAGTTCTCTGTTTCTCCTTCTTTCCTCGTGTAGCCTCATTTTCTTAATGTCTTGATTTCAGAATCAGAGAGACCGTTGTTGTTTTAAATGAAAGACGTTGACGACATTTGACGTGGTGAATTAAACTTCACTGGTCGACGAATATACTCAGTGGAAAATTGTTCAATGACGTTTACACGGATGTTGGCAATGACAGAGTGTAACGCCCCGAATTATATAAACCCGGTTCGCTACACATAATACTGAACCACACTATGACATTCTGAGAAAATTTCAAAATTTCACTCAACGGTCAAAGTTTGACCCTTAAAATGTTAAAACTTGCAGCGAAAATTCATTTGTATAAAACGACATTTATTAATTAATTAAAATATTAAAGACAATTGGTTGAAAGAAAACAAACAAAACAGAACACGTTCACCGCTGAACAGTTCCAGCGATAGAAATAGAAACAAAAGGCATCCACCGCTAAACAGTGTTAGCGGCAGAAGCAGAAACAAAATAATCTCAACGGTGGACGTAGAGACAGAATACGTCTTCTACTAACGAACACCCACCGCTCACGTCAGTCGAACGACACGTCGACTACACACGTCCACCGATCACGTTAGTCGAACGACGTGTCAACTATACAAGTCCACCGGTCACAAAACGATAAAATTACTACCCACATCTACCGCTCATACCCATCTATCACAAAACGACAAAATCTATTACTCACGTCCACTGATCCCAAAAATGACAAAAATCTATTACTCACATCCACCGATCACAAATTGACAAAACCTATTATTCACATCCACCGATCATAAAACGACAAAACCTATTATTCACATCCACCGATCATAAAACGACAAAACCTATTACGCACGTCTACCGTTCGATAACATCCACCGATAGACTACATCCACTGATAGACTACATCCACCGATAGACTACATCCACCGGTGAACAGTAACACTCTAAACAAACAGACAACTCTGCCTACTAAAAGAACTTGTAAATTTTAACAGCAGCTATTCAAAACAACATAAATCCACAATTTTTTAAATCCAGAATAACAATCTACAACTAAAACCAAATCGTGTTTTTCATAATCAGAAAAGCTCCAAAATTAATAAAAACATTAAATTCCTGTTGTCATTAACATTCTTAGCATACTAAAACTGAACCATTGTTAACTAGACTTTCACACCTACTGACATTAGTTAAACCGCCCCATCAGATTGTCAAGTCGATGCGTGAATGTACTCCTCCAACCAGCCTAGTCCTCAACATACTCAGAGAACCCACCTGCTAAAACTTCTTCACCTACATCACAAAAATCATCTATTAGCCTAATGCTAAGTAAGTAAAGCAACAATGAAATGATATGCTGAAACATAAATCCTAGACATGCAGTTTCTACTTTCACATCTCTGTTGCATTCACGTTCTTTCTCTGATTTGATCCCTCGGTTCCATTGGGAGTTGGATCATTTTTACCAAAGTCATACATCCTCTTCATAAATTAAAGGGCAGATTAATTCCCTTAACAGTTGATCTGATCCTAAATTCCATTGGGAAACGATCAATTTTCCCAAAGTCATACATCCTCTTCATAAATTAAGGGGCAGATTAGTTCTCTTAACAGCTGATCTATTACATTATCTTCATACCTTGCCATGCCATTACATGTAAATTCATTTTTGTGTTCTTTCCAAAAACATGATACATGACATACAAAAAACATTCAAACAAGCATAAACCTACTGTTTTGTGATATAGACCCAAAGGCACACACATACTCCACTTACCTGGTTTCCTGTAAAAGCTTGGTTGCAAATTACTTCGGGTTTTGCTCAAACCTATAGCCGTAGACAGAGTATTAGTTAAGCTTCATTCTAAACTATCCTCAAATCTACCAGAACTCATAAGGAAACTAGTTTGGGATCTCAAATCATCAAGTATTCCTGATATGCCCCAAACCCGAACTAACTCTCACTTACAGCATTCTCAAAACTCACATTTAAAATCCCCACAATCATCGATAGTTACAATGTAGCAAGAAATCGAAGTAGAACTCACCTAGCTCGGAGAGAATGGGAGGGAAGATTGCCGAAAGAAACTCTGCTTAGCTGAGCTGAATGCTGAGAAAGGAAAATGAGAAAATAGTTGCGGCTAAACCTCATTAAACCCTCCCTTAAATACGTTATCCACTATAGATCTTCATTTACCATTATGCCCTTACTTAGTCACTCATTAACCTAATCAATAATTCTCCCAATTTCATCCATAAAGTGTACACTATTAGATGACAAGGTAAAATCGATTCGATGGAACCGGGTGTTACACAGAGCAATTAGGGCAGCCGAACATTGTGGCCGTCAAATCTTCTACAAAAGAACTAATCATAGAATGTATATAATTGCATACATATAGAGCGAAATGATGGCTTAAAACCCACACCATATCTGACTTTTAAAGTCGAACATGTTTTCAAAATTGAAATCAAATAGAACAATGTATGATTCACCTAAAGGCTCATGTACAGTTAATCGCACGTTTGGAGCACTCGTCCGAGAAACACGATGCTGGCAGTACAAGAGACATGAACTATATTAGATGACAGGGAATGATCTTCATATTGAGGATGAAAGAAAGTTTGCAGTGTTATTTCTGGATAGCTTGTCATTGAATAGAGAGAAAATGTTATAGTGCAAAAAATATAAGGAAAAATAATGAGAACCACGAGTATATCAAACCCGAGACCCTTCAACAAAACATAATAAGAACTGAGAAATGCCTTTGAATCAAGTATAAAGACAAGTTCAAACTTTGCCGACGAAACCAAAATTATCAAACAAAGAGCTTGAGCCGTAACCGAACTTGTGGTTAAAACAAATCTATAAAGTTGATCTCTCAAGTTTTGACTTGAAGAAGATCTAGTTCTTCACAAAGGACCAACGAGAAAATTCTCACAAAGAGTAAACTAAAAATCGTGTATATTGGTGTTCGAATTTCGTAGGTTTATGCATTTAAATAAGCTACAAAAGTAATTAAAATAACCAAAATATCCTAAGATAATAAGAAAAAATATTAAGTATCTAAAGATTAGGAAACCTAGACTTAACAAAATCATAAAAAGGAAACAAGTGAATTTTCTGCGACTTTTAGGTTTTGGTAATTGTTGTCCATGACTTTGCTTTGATTGATGCTCAAGTTTGATCTTTACACAAATTTGCCTTCTAGGATTAAGAAATAGGTAATTGAAAAACTAATAAAAGAAAAATTGGACCACTTGGTGAAGAAGAAGCTCGACCATTGCTTGAAAATCCACTAGGTTTAAGTGTGCGGCGGATAAGTGCTTAATAAACTTGTTAAAAGGAAACTTTGCATGGATTTGCATGTGTATTCCTCCTTGTAACGAAATATCCTTAATCTTTTAAGTATATTTGGTCTTCTTTTCTTCTAAAATATCCTCTTCAACACTTAACATATTTATTAATTTTGGTTCATGTTGAAAGAAGTCTTTGTCTTGGATTTTTATAATTAATTCATGTCAAGTTTCATGCATTTTCTTGGTCTTTGATCTTGTCATTGGACCTCTAATATCTTGACATGGATATTTGACTTTGGGTTTGAAATTGTCCGTAACTTTATTTACATCATTTTCTCCCTCCTCGAAAATATTATTTCTCGAATCTCTTGCATCATATAAAAATAAGTCACTAACATTAAAAGTAACACTTATATTACCATATTCACTCGGTAAATCAATCTTGTAAGCGTTGTCATTAATGCGCTCCAACAGTTGGAAAAGACCATTTCCTCGAGTTTGCAACTTGTTCTTTCTTTCTTTCTTAAGTGAATCCAAACCCAATCTCCAAGCTCGAAAATAATTTTCACTTGGTACTTGTTTGCTTGCTTTGCATAATGCTCATTTATTTTTCTCAATGTTCTCCCTTAGCCTTGCATGTAGATCTCTAACAAACTCGACCCATTTATTTCCATCAAAATTAGCAAATTTGTTAGTAGGCAAAGATAATATATCCATCGAAGTTAAATGATTAAAACAATAAACAATTTCAAATGGTGAATAAAATGTAGTAGAATGAACAACCCTATTATATGCAAACTCAACAAGTGGTAAACACTTCTTCCATTGTCTTAAGTTCTTAGAAATAATGGGTTTCAACAAAGTAGAAAGTGTTCTATTTACTACCTTGGTTTGTTCATCCATTTGAGGGTGTGCTATGGTTGAGAATAAATGTTTGGTGTCTAGCTTATTCCACAAAATTTTTCAAAAGTGATTAAAAAACTTAACATCTTGATCACTCACAATAGTTTTAGGTAAGCCATGCAACCACACAATCTCTTTAAAGAATAAATTCGCAACATGTGTAGCATTATTAATTTTTGAACATGCAATCAAAAATGTGTCATCGTACTAAATCTATCAATAACAACAAAAATATTATATTTTTCACTTTGAATTCTCAGCAAACCTATGACAAAATCTATAGAAATATCAATCCAAGGTCGAGTAGGTATTGGGAGAGAAGTATACTTTCTGTGTGGTTTGATTTTCGATTTAACTTTTCTACACTCGATATATTTATCACAAATTAATTGCACATCATGTCTCATCTTAAGCCAATAAAATTGCGCACATAAAGCATCAAAAGTTTTACTTACTCCAAAATATCTCATTAATCCACTTAATGAGTTTCTCTAACAAACAATTCTCTCTAGGAATACAAAGTTTATCTTTCTTAAATCGATAATCATTACGCCTATAATAGTCATCATATGCAAATTTTACACATAATTTTCAAATTTCACTAAAATCTGAATCTACTTCATATAAATCTATGAAAACTTCTTACATAGTTGGCATTGTTTGGCCTCAGCTATTCTCTTATTGCCTTCACTTTTTCTTCATCAACCTAAACTCCACTTGAACTAACTACAAAATCAAGAAACACTACCGAATCCATGCAAAAGTGCACTTATTTGCATTAGCATATAATTGATTTTTTTTAAAACATTAAAAACTGAATTCAAGTGTTCAACATGTGCATCTAGAGTTTTGCTATAAACCAAGATATCATCAAAGTGAACAACAACAAACTTTCCAATACGTGATACATCAATCTAATAAAAATACTAAGTGCGTTAGACAAACCAAATAACATTACTAACCATTGATAAAGTTCATATTTAGTTTTAAAAGTTATTTTCCTTTCATCTCATTCTTTCATGTGAATTTTCAAATATTCATTCTTTAGATCAATTTTTGAAAATAAGCATGCACCATGTCATTCATCAAACATATCATCCAATCGAGGGATAGAGTGTCGATACTTTACCGTGACCTTGTTGATGGCTCGACAATCCACACACATTCACTAAGTTTCATCTTTCTTCAGAAATAAGATTACGTGAACCAAACATGGACTAAGACTTTCCTTCACAAATCACTTCTCCACTAGCTCATCCACTTGTTTTTGCAGTTTCTTTGGGATTACCTCGGTAAGTCGGCTGATTAGGAATTGATGCCCCCGACAGGAGATCTATTTGATTCTCAATCCCCCTAAAAAAATGTAACCCTCTCTGTAATTATTTTGGGAAACACATTTTCAAATTCCTACAAAAAAGTGGAAACAACACTCGAAAAAGAATGAGTTAGTTCATTGGTCACAAGATAAACATCTTTGTACAAAAGTACAAGTATTTGTTGTTTCGCTAACATCACATTTTTAATCTCACTTTTTCTTGTCATTCCATTCATTTTTCTACTCTCCTATTGTTTTCTCTCACTCTCGATTTTTCTTCCTTGCACTCTTTTTTTCTATATTTTACTCTTTTTTCACTCATTCTTGATGTGTCAAGAGGAGCAACCACTCTGTCACGAGCCAAGACTTTAACTAAATTGTGTGTCCACTTTGCAGGTAATGCATTACATGGCCAATTGGAGATTGAGCCAAACACACAAGACAAGGAGAAACCATTTCACTTGTTGACATGAGAGCAACCTCATGGCCGAACCAAGCTTGAAGAAGGAATCAATGTTTTTCTCGGAACAAATTGATGTAATTATAAGCATAGTTTATGCTCTTTAGTCTTTCTAGTAGTTTATCTTGTATGACTTGTGATGGCCAAACATGCGTGAGTTAGGGATCAATTGTGACCGTATTTTATGGAGTAATGGACCACTTGAAAGTGACATTTGGAGAGAGGGAGAATTTTGCCAAAATTGGCAAAACATCTTTTGTACTTGGCTTTGTACATTTGGCTGAGTGTTGCCCCTTCTTGCTAGCTCACTTGGCTGGTTATGTGAACCTAGTTTTGTAAAGGGAGATGTTATTTAAACCACCCTTATGAGCTACTTTTGGCAACATATTTTTTTAATAGAAAAACTAAAGTCCAACTTCGAAATCTTGAGCTCTCATGCCTCGAGTGACCGCATCTCCTCGGTGAGTAACATTTGAATGAGGGTGTGTTTATTTTGACTTCCATCTTTGTGAGTGTAGTAGATTTCATTGTATTGCACCCTTATTCTACCTCTTCCCTTAAGGTAGAACATCCAGCAAGGACATAACAAGCTCTCATCACAACAGGTTGGAGAGCTTATCCTCAAGGAGAGCCAAAGAACCGAGAAAGTGCAACCTTAACATTTTTTGGACCAAAGTACACCCTTTCAGCCATATCTTTTCATCCCCATTGAGTTAACCCTTGATTTTTAGAGGATAGTTCCATTATATCTAGGGTAAGATTCCAGTAAAATTTTTGCTTCATTTGAGCTTTATTGAAATAGTTGTGCATTTTTTAAGATAGTTCATTTTTGGCTAAAAATTGTTTGCAACCGAGAGTGTTTTTCCATTTCAACCTCTTTTTTCCATTTTGAAGCACATCATTTGGTATCAGAGCTCCGTCCTTCCTTACTCTTTCTCTTTTGTTTTGTGGTATATTTTGGGGTGCCAAGATGATGACAAGAAGTGTAGCCAACAACCCCCAAAACTGTGATACTAATACCCAAGCACCCGGGGCACCAAACCCAAAAGATGGTGAATCTAGTGTTCAAGGACAACTAGATGAGATAAACAACAAATTTGAATCTCTACACCAGCTCTTGTTAGAGACAAGGGACCAGCATGTGGGGGACCCTCCACCCCAATGCATGGGAGGAGAACCAGAAATCCAAGGAGGATAAACAACCATAATGTGGTCAATAAATAGGAGGAATTCGAGGATGAAGACTTGATAGTCCTCGTGCAAGGCGCGACTCTAGTGATGAAATGAAATATGTTAAGGTATCAATTCCCCCTTTCAACAGTTCTTGTAATGGTGATGCATTCTTGGATTGGATAGAAAAGGTAGAGAAAGTGTTTGATTTCTATAGTTATTCAGAAAAAGTGAAAATACACCTAGTTTCTTTGAAACTATCCGATTATGCTAGCTTATGGTGGGACAATTTAAGGGCTCAAAGAAGACGTAAAAATGATGAAAATATTGTGACTTGGAGGGCTATAAAAACCTTGATGAGGAGGAGGTTTGTACCAAGACAGTATAAATAAGAACTATTTTTACAAATACAAAACTTGAAGCAAGACACCTCATCGGTGGAAGAGTACCTAACCGAATTTGAGACACTCAAGATGAGGTGTGGATTGGAGGAACCCGATGAATAAGTTATTGCTAGATTCATAAGGGGTGTAAATAAATTGAGGATGTTGTGGAATTGCAAGCTTTTGAATCAATAGATGTTGCCGTTCAACTTGCCATGAAGGTTGAGAGACAAATGAAAAGAAAAGGAAAGGGAACTAATAGCCGGTTCTTCCCAAAGACCACAAGTCCTTACAAACCACCATCCAAGGTAGAAGAGAAGGGTACTAATACAAAGAATTGGCCTATAAAACGTGTAGAAGACAAGAAGGTGGTAGAAGATACCACTCGATCAAGGACAAGGGAGATCAAGTGCTTCAAGTGCCTCGGATTTGGGCATATTGCGTCCCAATGTCCCAACAAGAAACTGATGGTTCTTAGAGAAGACACCAATGAAGTGGTGAGTGATGATGAATTAGTAGAAGATTCTAGTAAAGATATTGAAGCACAAGAAGAAGTATTACATGCTCAAGAAAGACCACTATTAATGGTCATGTGAACAGTCATAACGTCTCAAGCCAACAATGAAGATTATAATAGGGAGAACATCTTCCATAGCCGATGCTTGATCAAAGAGAAAATTTGTTACTTCATCATTAATAGAGGGAGTTGTACCAATGTTGCTTCTCGTGATCTTGTGGAAAAGTTAGGATTGGAAACTACCCTACATCTAAGCCCCTACAAATTGATATGGTTGAATGACCGGAGAATATATCAAAGTCTCCAAGCAAGTGAGCAGAGAATTCTCCATTGGGTGATATAAGGACAAAGTCCTTTGTGATGTGGTGCCAATGAATGCTAGCCACCTCTTATTGGGGAGACCATGACAATATGATAGGAAGGTTTCTCATGATGGCTACTCCAACTTTCATTCCTTTAAGTTTGGAGGAAAAATGATCAAGCTAGCCCCACTCAAACCGGAACAAGTGGCACTATATGATGGGCTGAGGAAGGAGGGAAGAGCCAAATACACCATTTTCATGTCTAAGAACGAGTTAGGGAAGTCCCTTCTAAGTGGGAGACCTATAATCTTAATGTTGTTTCGAGAAAGAATGGAAGAGTCAGGTGAAATTCCAAGGGAGATCCGAACACTCTTGGACCAATACCAAGATGTATTCCCGGAGGAACTACCACAAGGGTTACCACCCCTTAGAGGTATTGAGTATCAAATTGATTTACAACCGGGGGTTGTGTACCAAACCGTCCCTCCTATAAGATGAATTCAGAAGAAGCAAAGGAACTACATAAGCAAGTTCAAGAATTGCTTGAGAAAGGTTATATTCGAGAATCCATGAGTCCATGTGCCATAGCTAAACTTTTGGTGTCAAAGAAAGATGGAACTATGAGAATGCGTGTTGATAGCCGAACTACCAACCAAATCACAATCAAGTATAAGTTTTCCATTCCTAGACTTGAAGACATGTTAGATGAGCTTAGTGGTGTTTCATTCTTTTCCAAGATGAACTTGAAGAATGACTACTACTAAATAAGAATAAAGAAAGGAGATGAAAGAAAAAGACGGCTGTCAAAGGCTAAATATGGACTATTTGAATGGTTACTAATGTCTTTCGGTCTTTCGAATGCTCCTAGAATGTTTATGAAGCTTATGCATTTTGTCCTTAAAGATTTCTTGGGAAAATTTATAGTGGTATGCTTTGATGATATCTTGGTATATAATTTGGATCTTACCTCTCATTTGGAACATCTTAAAATCCTCTTTGATACTCTTAGAGATGCCAAGTTATATGAGAATCTTAAAAAGTGCTCTTTTGTAATAGAGAGAGTACACTTTCTCGGGTTCATCATCACGAAGGAATACATGGAAGTAGATGAATCAAAGATTGAAACCATTAAGGATTGGCCATTTCCAAAGGGGGTTTCGGAGGTGAGAAGTTTTCATGGTTTGACCTCGTTTTATAGAAGATTCATTAAGGATTTTAGCTCAATTGTGGCCCTGATGACCGATTGTACCAAAAAATATAAGGAATTTAATTGGACTCAAGCTTGTCAACAAAAGCTTTAAGTTGATTAAAGAAAAGTTTTGTCATGCCCCTATTCTTATATTACCCAATTTCAATAAGGTTTTTGAGGTGGAATGTGACACTTCCAGAATGGGGATTGGAGCATTACTCATGCAAGAATGCAAACCCCTTGCACATTTTAGTTAGAAACTCAAGGAAGCCGCTTTAAACTACTCAATCTATGATAAAGAGTTCTTGACCGTCATTAAAGCTCTTGAAGTTTGACAACTACTACCTACTTTCTAAAAAATTCATCATTCATACCGATCACCAAGCACTCAAATATATCAAGAGTCAAGGAAAGTTAAATATGAGGACATGCTAAATGGGTGGAGTTTCTTGAGCGTTAGCCCTACATCATCAAGTACAAGAAGAGAGAAACTAACATAGTGACCGGGCCCTATCTAAGAGGTATGTTCTCTTCACCGAGTTGAGTACTAAATTTTTTGGGTTCGAGTAGATCAAGGAAGCTTATGAAGGAGACCAAGATTTTGGCCATTGGTATGAGTTGTGTAAGAAGAGGGCCGAAAGTAGATATAGTATAATGGATGGCTACCTCTTCAAGGGAGGGAAATTGTGCATTCCATGTGGGGGAATTCGTGAATCATTAATCAAAGAGACTCGTGGAGGAGGTTGAACTAGCCATTTTGGAGAAACGAAGACAATGGAAGCGATCAATGAACATTTTTATTGGCCACATTTACTTAGAGATGTGCATGAAATGTTGGAGAAGTGCATAGTGTGCAAAAAATTTAAGAGCCAAGTGCTTTCTCCATGACTCTACTTATCTTTACCCGTTCCAAGCCACCCTTGGGTAGAGGTAAGTATGGACTTTGTTTTGGGACTTTCTTGCACAATTAAAGCAAAAGAGTCAATTATGGTAGCAGTAGATCGGTTCTCAAAGATGACTAATTTTATAGCTTATTCCAAGATGGATGATTCTCCCCACGTAGCCTAATTATTTTTCAAGGAAGTGGTATGCATGCATTGAATTCCCAAGTCCATTGTTTCGGATAGGGATACCAAATTCTTGAGTTCATTTTGGAAGACACTGTGGACAAAGTTGGGCACTAAATTGCTATTTAGCACCTCATTTCACCCCCCAACTTGATGGGTAAACGGAGGTGGTAAGTAGAACCTTGGGAATCTTATTAAGGAGCATAGTAGGCAATAGACTCACTGATTGAGATATTCAACTTCCCTACATCTAGTTTGCATATAGTAGGAGTGTGCACAATTCGACCCAAATGACTCATTTTGAGATGGTGTACAGTTTTAACCCACTTACACGATTGAATCTTATTCCTCCATCAGCAAAAGAAATGACAAATCTTAGTGGAGCAAGTAAGACCGAGAAAGTGAAGAACATGCATGAGGCGGTTAGAAAAACAATTCAAAGAAAGAATGAGGCTTATGCCAAACATGCAAACCGAGGGAGGAAAAAAATCATCTTCAAGGAAGGAGATCTAGTATGGCTTCACTTGAGGAAGGAGAGGTTTCCCAAACAGAGAAAATCCAAACTTCTTCCTAGAACTGATGGTCTATTCAAAATAATTGAAAGGATCAACAACAATGCCTACAAAATTGAATTACCGGGGGAGTATGGTGTTTCTGCCACTTTCAACGTTCAAGACCTTTCTCTTTACTTTTGGGATGAGGAAGAGGAAAACGACGATGCACTTCCTGGATTTGAGGTCAAATCCTCAACCACTCGGGGAGGATGATTTGCTAAAAGGAGCAACCACTCGGTCCGGAGCCAAGACTTTAACTAACTTGTGTGTCTATTTTGCAGTTGTATGATAATTTGGAGATTGAGTCAAGCACACAAGACAAGAAGATGTCATTTCACTTGTTGACATGAGAGCAACCTCATGGCCGAACCAAGCTTGAAGAAAGAATCAATGTTTTTCTTGGAACAAATTGATGTAATCATAAGCTTAGTTTATGCTCTTTAGTCTTTCTAGTAGTTTATCTTGTATGCCTTGTGATGTCCGAACATGTGTGAGTTAAAGATCAATTATGGCTTTGTTTTGTAGAATAAGAGAACCACTTGAAAGTGACATTTGGAGAGAGGGAGAGTTTTGCAAAAATAGAAAAAACATCTTTTGTACTCGGCTTTGTACACTTGGCCGTGTGTTGCCCCTTCTTGCTAGCTCACTTGCTTGGTTATGTGAACCCTAGTTTTGTAAATGGAGATGGTATTTAAACCACCCTTATGAGCTGCTATTGGAAGCACATTTTTTAATAGAAAAAATGAAGTGCAACTTCGAAATCTTGAGCTCTCAAGCCTCAAGTGGCCGTATCTCCTCGGTGAGTAACATCCGAAGGAGTGTGTTTATTTTTCTTTCCATCTTTGTGAATGTAGTAGATTCTATTGTATTGCACCATTCTTCTACCTCTTCCCTTAAAGTAGAACATCCAGCAAGGGCAGTAACAAACTTTCATTACTAGCAAGTTGAAGAGTTTATCCTCAAGGATGAGCAAAAGAACTGAGAAAGTGCAACCTTAACATTTTTTGGACCAACATGCACCCTTTCAGCCATATCTTTTCATCCCCATTGAGTTAACCCTTTATTTTTGGAGGGTAGTTCCATTACATCTAGGGTAAGATTCCATTAAAATGTCAGCTTCAGTGGAGATTTATTGAAAGAGTCGTGCATTTTGGAAGATAGTTCATTTTCAGCCAAAAACTTTTTGCAACATAGAGTGTTTTTGTGTTTCAACATTTTTTTCCCATTTTGAAGCACATCAATTCTACTCTCTTCTTTCTCATCCTTTTGCTCACATAATGGTTTTTGTCTATTTTTGAATTCTTTTACAATCCTCTCTTGATTCTCACTAGCCTTCCACAGTTTTAGTGGTTTGAGAATTACCACTCTTCCATTTTGATCAAAGGAGTACTAATTTTTGAAACCATTATACTTGACTTTTCTATTGAATTGTCAAGGTCTCCCCAAAAAGATATGTGTAGCATACATGAGTGCTACATCACAAAGAACCTCATATTTATACTTACCAATCGAGAGTGCAACATTCACTTACTTAGTCAGTTTTACTTTTTCACAATCATTCAACCATTGTAGCTTGTATGGTCTTTGATGCTCCTACGGTTTCCAAGCTGAATTTCTTTAACAACAAAGTGCTAACAATATTAGTACAACTTCCACTATCAACTTTCACGAGGTATCTAGTATGAAATATGTGCTCTCTTTGCGCTTCATCACCATCCTCCTTGGCTTAAACATTTAGCACACGTCTAATCACCAATAGCTCTCCCCTCATGGATTTCTCTACATCCACATCGCTACAATATTCTAATGATGACATATCATCATCACTTGAACTAATACTTGCAATATCACCATTACCCAAAACAATCATGATTTTCTTATTCGGAAAATTATAAGCAATATGACCAAAACCTTGACACCTAAAGCACTTAACCTTTCAAGACATAACAGGTGTGAGAGTCCCAGTTTTACTTTTTATGGGTGGTATTTGATGTCGTGGTTTTCCCTTTGAAATCCTCTTTTAGCTTTGAATTAGGTTTATCATTCATCAAATTAGATTTCCATGAAGAATTTAAGGTCGATCTGATCTTAGAGTTCCTTGATTTTAATTGCCTCTTAACTTTGATGGACTTGTGTAACAAATCCTCTAATTCCACATAATATTGTAAATTCACTATGTCTGCGATTTCTCTATTTAAACCTCCTCCAATGAATCACATCATTGTAGCTTCAATGTCCTAATCCACTATAGCTCTAACTATGACTACTTCTAACTCTTTATATGTAACACCCGGCATTTTTGCCATGTAATAGTTTTCCCGGATCATTTAATCGAGATTAATATTATATTAATACAATATATGTTTTGGTTGTAATGATGGAATGTTTAAGGGAAAAACCAAACTAAGGGTAATCAAAACAAGTCAATTAGGTTAAAAGCTAATGGAAGGGTAAATGTGGAAGTGATTAGGGTAGGTGGAAGCAAACCAATGGATGAGTGCCAAGTGGCAACTTGTTGAAGAAGATATGTCTTCTCTTCCTCCTACGTGAAGCTCACTTCTACCTCCCCTTCTGTTTTCTCTTTTCCAGGCGACCAGCAACGATTTTTAACCTTAATCCTTTTCCTGATTTCTTTCTGTCTCTCCAGCAAAGGTAATCACCTACTAAGGTTATCGATTTGTTAGCCTTTGCAACTTATTTAATTCTTTTACGTACATACTACAGGTCAGAGCACTCCAGGAACATTCGAGCATCAGACACCGCCGCAAACAGGTAAGTTCATAACCGTAGGTTGGCCCTTAAGGCCCTACATCACAGAGGTACTAGGATCCCAGTTCTGTCGGGTAGTTTTGGGTAGAAATGTTATAGCTTCTGTTCAGTTGTGTTTTATGTTGTCTGTTCAGCTCATGTCCCGAGTTGTCTGTTTTCTGTTTCACAATATGCCCTGTTATTTCTGATGTCTGCTGTTATAGGTTCAGGCACTGAGACTGTCATGCATACACGTTTTACTGAAAATCCATGCAAAACTGATTTCTGTACACTGTTTGAAACTAAACAAGATAAAATCTGACTGTCTGTAATGTACTGGTTAAGTGCGGGACGGGGACTGGCCCCTCTGGTTTTATCCCTCCCTGGGAATCTGAAAATTTGTCCCTAGCAAGGACCCTCTGGTTTTATCCCTCCCTGGGAATCTGAAAACTGTTGTGCCTGATAGTGCACGTACTGAACCAATTCCCCTATAAGCCCCACTTAATTCTTCTGCCACTGTAACGTAAAGTTCTGATCTGTCACTGTATTCTGAAGACTGCATGCATAGCATTTTGCATCACTGCATCTGTATTATGTCCTTACTGAGTTTTAGACTCATAGGTGAACTCTCTGGTGTAGGTACTGAACCCGAATCTGAGGACTGTGTGCCTCAATCTGACGATTTGATGTAGTTGATGGCTCGAGCTCTCGGGGTGGTTGCTGCAGCCAGACAATATTTTCTGTCCCGAGGTTTAAGTCTTAGTTTTCAAAGTAAAGTTCATATCTGTAGACTCTTCTGGAATTCTGTTGTGGTTGTTTTAAAACTCTGTTAAGGTTCTGTGTTTTGCTTTAAAAACTCTGTAGGAGATTTTGTTAGGTATATATAATGTATCAGTTCTGATGTTCAAGTTTTAAATCTCTGTTGACAGTTGATAGTTGTCTCCAGAAATATTCTGTATTAATGCCTTGAAATGTTTAGTAAACATTCTGGAACTGCTTGAGTTCTCCCTTTTCAGGTCATGCATGGGTGGTCTCGAGTTTTAGAGCCATCCATGCAGTTTGTTTACTTGAACCCCTGTCACTTGTAGAGCATGATTCAAAACCTTGTTCGAAATCGGGTTTTGAAGGTTTGAAACCTTTATGCCTTCTGTTTTGAAGTTTTCTGTTTTGATGCTCCCTGCCCGTTTGTCTTTCCGTTAAAAGTTGTCAAGTCTTATCTTAAAAACTGCATCTTCCGATCCCCCTTAGAAATTTCATCCACTGGTGTCACTGTACACGTTTTGTTTTCATTCACATCCACCGCTAAATAGTAGTTCTGTTATAGGTTTCCTTCTGCCGATTTCGTTTATCGTCTGCATCTACCGGCTGACGTCACCATCTTCTGCCGACTTCGTTTACTACCTTTATCTGCCGATGGCATCATCACATCTTCCGATGACGTCATCACATATTCCGATTAAGTTTACTACCTTTATCTGCCGATGGCGTCATCACATCTTCCGATGACGTCATCACATATTCCGATTAAGCTCACTGCCCATATCTGCCGATGACATCATCACATCTTCCGATGACGTCATACGATGATTTCTGCCTATATCTTCCGCCCAGTTTTACTCGTCTTCAGTTTCTCTTCTTCTGACGATTACATTTAATGCTTGCATCTTCCGGCTGACGTCATCACCTTATCCGACCTCAGCTGCTATCTGCCTCTTCCGGCTGACGTCACCCACTGTTTATTTCTTCTGATTTCTGCCTTTTTAAATTTAGTCTTCCGCCATCTTCCGTTCAATTTTATTTCACATCCTTCGCCAGCCTTATACCATGTTTTCTGTTTTGATTCTGTCATTTAAGTGTGAAGTCTGTTTTCAATATTAATATGTCTTCCCGTTTTAATTCTGCCATGCATTTCTGGGATCCGATTCCAATGTCGTTGTCTACCGTTTCCTGCATCTCCGTTTTCAAAAAAAAATAGTCCCCCTTTTCTGTTAACTGTCCCGGAGTGACGGCTCCGATCCCGGACCCCGATCGGGTTCGGTTTTGGGTCGTCACATTATAATATTCCTCTACATTTTTGATTAATTGAGTCCAACCTTATAGTTTCCTACATGCATTTTAATAATAGTGGTTAGAAATAAATATTTTATTCATTTGTACTTTCATGTCGTCTCATGTGCATATGAGTTGCTCTTCATACTTTCTTCGAGTTTTCACTAATTCATCCCACCATATGTTAGCATAATCTGTTAATTCCATCGAGGCTAATTTGATATTTTTCTCCTCGGTGCAATTATGACATTCAAACACATGTTCAACTTTTCTTTCCCATTCTATATAAAGTTCGAGATCACTCTTACCTTGAAAATGAGGAATTACCGTTTTGATATTGTTTAAGTTTCCACCCTCACAGGTTGTTTTAGCAAATATTTCTCTTTTGTAATTGTCATCCTCATAGTCGGATTCCTCATAATCATGCTTCATTGGTGATTTGCTTAATTTGATCTTCTATAGCCCTCATGTACATTCATATGTCAAAGTTCATACGTCTTTCTTCAATAATCATAATTTCAATAAAAAAATTAAAAATTGTTAGTGAGCAAAAATAAGTAGGTAAACAGAACTCACTCACTCCCACATGTGTTTACACTTGGTTTACTCTCCACTCGTGTTTTCCTCAAAATAATAGCCTTTATAGGATAGTCTCACTCTCTTGTCTTTTACTTCTCAATTTTCTCTTTTAGCTTTTTATGTAAAAACCTAATCAAGAGAAAAATTCAACAAGCAAAAACAAGTAAGATCAAACTTTTTACCTCAAAATTCTAATTTCCAAAATCGATTAGAATCAAACAATTTAAAATAGGATATAAGACTTCAACAAAGAAAACTTTTCAAGAAAGAGAAACTTCAATATTTCACAGAATAATGAATGGTGCTTGAATAATGTGAGTGCTAGTAAGATTAATTAAGAACTTCGAAGTCTCCAAGAAAGTAGAATCAATAACTTCAAATTTATTAAAGAAGAAGATTTCAATAAGCACACTCAATCAATCAAATATTGATGCTTAAGATATTGATACTCAAAACTTGATACATGGAATATAAATTTTTGAATTTTTTTTGTCAATGAATTTTTTTTTTGTGAATTTTTATTTATTTATTTATTTTGGACTTTTCAAACTTGCAAGAATAAGAAAATTCAAGAAGAATATTTTTTTAAAGAATTTCGAAAGAAGAGATTCAAAGAGAAGAGAAAATTGATAGAAAAATAAAGATATCGACTTGAAACTTGGAGGCTTTGCTCTGATACCAAATGATGAGAACTACAAGTATATCAAATTTGAGACCATTCAACAACGCGGAATAAAAACTCAGGAATATCTTTGAATCAAGTATAAGAAACTTGACCCAATCGAATCTTGTCGACATAACCAAAGTTATCAAACAAGGAGCTTGACTCGTAAATGAACTTGTGGTTAAATCAAAGCTATCTAGTTGATCTTTCAAGTTTTGACTTGAAGAAGATATAGTTCTTAGTTCTTCACAAAGAACCAACGAAAAAATTTTCACAAAGGGTAAACTCAAAATCTTGTATATTGATGTTCTAATGTCGTAGGGTTTATGCATTTAAATAGACTACAAAAGTAATGAAAATAATCAAAATATCTTAAGATAATAAAGAAACAAATACTAAGTATCTAAATATTAGGTTTTTAGGTTTAGGTAATTGTTGTACGTGGCTTTGCTTTGATTGATGCTCAAGTTTGATCCTTGCACGAATTTGCCTTCAAGGATTAGGAAATAGGTACTTGACCATTGTTTGAAAATCTACCAGGTTTAAGTGTGCGGTGGATAAGTGCTTAATAAACTTGTTAAAAGAAAACTTTGCATGGATTTGCATGTGCATGCCTCCTTGCCACAAAATATCCTTCATCTTTCAAATATCTTTGGTCTTCTTTTTCTCTAAAACATCATCTTCAACACTTAACATATTTATTAATTTTGGTTCATGTAGAAAGAAGTCTTCCTCTTGGATTTCCATAATTAATCCATGAAAGGCTTCATACATTTTCTTGATCATTGATCTTGTCATTAGACCTCCAATATCTTAATATGTATTTTTTACTTTCGGCTTGAAGATGTTCGCAACTTGATTCATATCAAAAATTTTAATTTATAGAAGGAAAGACAAACAAAATGAAAAGTCTCATGTGCATGAAGTTATAGAAAAAGAGACAAAGAAAATGAAGAATGTTATGAAAATGAAAAGTCCAACCAAAATGAAGAGTTATGGTAGGCATGATTATATAGGAAATTAAAGAAAAAAAAATGATGAAGGCGAAAAAGATGAGAAAGATGAACAACCAATGAATTTATATTAAATTTTAGGGCAAAATCCAAAAAATAGATCCAACTATCGATTAAGTTCAAAAAATGGCTCAAAATATGGAAAATGGACAAAAAATGACTTTGCGGCAAACCCTTATGCCCCCGCAGGGTTCTTCATCCTCAGAAATGATTGATCAAGGGTCTGACCAAGAACGGTTTGCCGTTCTACTCACGTGGCAAACCGTTCTTCGTCAGACCCGTGATCAATTATTGACTGATCACGGGCTGAGTTGTAGAAGAACGGCAAACCATTCTCTTAGAATGGTTTTCCGTTCTCTAGGCCTATTTAAGGGGCCTCTTCCCTCCATTCACAGAGAACCTCTAACTCTGCTCTTCTTGATATCTCTAAAGCTTTTCAACTATTATTTTACTTTTGAGAATTTTCAGGAATTAAAGATGACGATGGATGATATTTCAATTAGAGTGAGTGATTCAGAAGAGCCAACAAGCTTTGATGTCGATATCAATTAGTATGTGCACGCCACTCCTGCATATGGTGATCTTAGAGCTTTCGATCACGTAGGTGGGGACGAAGAAATTGAGGTGCATTCGACCTCCAGAACTTTAGACGAGGAGCTTCGAACACCGGTCGGGTATGACGTTGATGAGGTGGAAAACATACCAGTACGTGAAGAATTCTCAATGAATTTTTTTTTTTTGGGTAAACAATATAGTTATATAAAGGAAATTAAAAACGAAATACGCTATGGCATCAAATTCCCCCAATGTGACAAGCGGCGACTGACGGCTAAATGCTTAGAGGTGTAACGCCCCCGAACCCGCCCCGGCTCGGTGCGCTATTTTGCTAACTCAAACCGCGTTTAAAACGATGTTTAAAATAATTTTTGATAAATTTTTGACTCGATTTTCAGGTTTTTCGAACCCTCGAAAAATGTTGAAAAACGTGCCAAAAATACGTTTAAAATATGCCGAAAAAAGTTGGGTCAAAATATTTTGGAAATAGGAAAAAAATAAAAAAAATTGAAATGGGTGTGTTGGGCACCGCGCGTCCTGGGCGCCGAGCGCCCCTCTGCGCGTCCAGGCAGCGCGCCGCGGGCGAGCTACTTGCGCTCCGCACGCACCCGTGGCCGATCAATCGGCGCTGGAGGCCTATCAATCGGGCCCTCTCGGGTTTCTTCGGCCAAAATGCCAATTTTTCCATTTTATTCACTTTTTCTCAAATTTCTTCAAACCACTCATCTCCAAACCACCCAAAACATTTCCCGACATTTCTCACTTCCCGACACGAGAAAATCCCGAAAAAAAACCGACTCCAAAATCTTAACGAAAACGTAAAAAACCATTGAAAACTGACGTTGTTTGCTATACGAAAAATCGAGCGGCATAACGTTTAATTTTATAAATCCCAAAACATCAAACAAATATATATACAATAACTTCCAAAACATCAACCAAAAGAATTATAAAACTCTCATCATTTCCACAAACTGAAATCTAAACTAACTACCAAAATACCAAATCTCACATACATCCCGAAGACCATGGTCGAGACGCCCCGACAAGTGCCTGCACCGGCGTGCCTCGTAAATCACCGACTGCCCCTGCTCCTAGGCTCCATCATCTAGCTCACCTGAACTCCTATCGTTACCTACACCATAGAACACAAAACGTAAGTCTAATGCTTAGTAAGTAGGGAATAATGCATACCAAAAACATAATGCAACACAACTCCTAACACATGAAATTTCTACTCCCTCAGTTACTCTTGTTTCATTTGCGTTTCGTTGCTCACTCACAGAACGGAACTTATCGCAAGTGCTAAACTGCAACTCTAGTAGTCCCTCGCAGGTACCACCTTAAAGCGACTGGGAGACTCCACTAGAGTTCCTCGCAGGTGTTACCCTAACGCGACTGGGTGACTCAAACCCTACTAGTCCCTCGCAGGTACCACCTTAACGCGACTGGGAAACTCTACTAGAGTTCCTCGCAGGTGCTACCCTAACGCGACTGGGTGACTCAAACTCTACTAGTCCCTCGCACGTACCACCTTAACGTGACTGGGAAACTCTACTAGAGTTCCTCACAGGTGCTACCCTAACGCAACTGGGTGACTCAAATTCTATAAGTCCCTCGTAGGTACCACCTTAACGCGACTGGAAAACTCTACTAGAGTTCCTCACAGGTGCTACCTAACGCGACTGGGTGACTCCAACACAACCACATTACGTTTCAACTCACACCACCCCTTACGTTGTAAGCTCACCATTCAAAACCCTGCTTCAAAACACGTTCGTTCCGTAGTTTGAAAACAATGATGCGTAACACATACAATGCACAACACAAAACAAAAATAAAACAATCAAGCAAACAATTCCCTACCGTTCCATGGTGTAGGCCCGAAGGCAAAACACAAGCGATCCACTACTTACCTGAACTACTGCACGTGTTGGCTCACTCTGAGTAAACAATTCACTCGCTCGTTAACCTAGCACATTAATGGAAAAATCACTTAAAATCACCAAAACATAAACTAAAGGATATTTACTATAATTCTCACACAACCAAACTAACTTTTCAAAAATAAAAACCCCAACACCCGATTTTTCCCCAATTTCCACCGTCTAACTTCAATCGGCCATAACTCCCTCGTCTTTCATCGGATTTCGACATTCCACCCCATTCCGGAAACCTCTCCATGTCTACTATCCAATGAAACAAACAAATTTAACAACCAAATACTTATGGCCGATCAAACACAGCAAAACTCGTGGGTGTCATTGACTCCACAAACCAATTTTTCACAAACCTTCACCCATTCTCTAATCTAACCCTAAAAACAACCTAAATCATCCTATCTAAGGTTTAAACAACCAAATTAACAAAAAAATAAGCAAAGACAAACTAAATTCCGGAACCCCCCACTTAGGGTTTTCTAACTCTTCCAAAAACCCATCAATTTCACTACAAACACCAAAATCTTAATGTTTTTATGGATCTATTACAAACCCAACTAATTAAACCACTAACCTTGCTCTTTTCTTCACCAAAGAGAGCTTGAAATATTTAACAATGGAGGGTTTGAGGTTCAGCAAAAACTCGTGGGAGAGGAGAGGAAAAAAGGGCATAATTTTGTCTTTTTACTTTTTAACCATCAAACTTAAACAAAACCACCACTTTACCTTTTTCAATTAACCATCAAATTTTCCTCTTTTGTAATTTAACCCCTCCCCTTTCCTTTCTCATCTCTTTTTGACTTTTCAAACCTCATTAATTCATTCTCTTATTCCTCTTTCCTTTCCTCAACGTCAAACTCATTTTTTTCTCTATTCTAAACTTGACTTTTCTTCCATGCCACATAACCAAAATTTACTCCTCACTTTTGACTTTTCAACACTCCTATCTCTTATCAATTTTCCCCCCGTTTGTTCTCTTAGGTTTTCCTCCATCATTTCCTCATTCAATCCAACGTGAATGACTTGTCCTTTAATCTTCCTTCTTTCACTTTTATTTTCATTTCCATTGAAAACAACAACATCAATCACTAACCCCTTAATCTTTTATTTTCTCTCAAATTCCTCCTCAAATTTCACTCTCTCATTTCTATACTGTAACGCCCCGAGTTATCTGAACCCGGTTCGTTACCACTAACGCAAACATCACCAAGAACTCTCGGAGCAATTTACAATTTCACTCGAGGATCAAGATTTGATGTTATTAAAACCTAAAAATGTTTAAAACTTGCAGCGGAAAATCATTTAGACAAGATGTGAATAATAAAAACTGTAAAATAATGTTTGAAAGAATCAGTTGAAGTGTTAAGGAATAATTAGTTGAAGGAAGTAAAAGTTTAAATCGTTAAATACCGATGGGGTGACAGAGGTCAAACGCCCCTGCCGACGACTAGTCAACGGAATAGGCCATATATAAATAACAGGCTTCTGCCGATGACGTCACGACTCAAACACAGCTGCCGACGACTAGTCAACGGAATAGGCCATATATAAATAACAGGCTTCTGCCGATGACGTCAGCAGGATAACTTAATTATCCAGCTTCTCCTGCCGGTGACGTCAGCCAGATAAACCCATTATCTAACTTCTGCCGATTGCTAAACGGCTAAGCAGAATGTCCTACTTATGCCGATGACGTCAGCAGGATAACTTAATTATCCAGCTTCTGCCGATACGTGCTTATCACGTGACTTTTAAAACGTATGCCGATAGAAGGCAAGTTTACTGCTTATCAACTACCGGTAGGACAACAAAACAACTACTCTTCTCCTGCCGATAGACTTTACCAAACAACATCAAATAGACGTATTACTCAACTTCATATCGATGGACTGAACAATTTGACAGTAAACTTGACTAACAATTGGACTCAACATTTTACCAAAACTCATTCTAAAACACCTCAATTCATTGTATTACTCAAATTCCGTAAAATCAGCATTCTAGAAATTCAACAGGACACTAACATCAGAAATTCTAAAATGTATTCAAAAGGTTGCAAATCTCTACTGTTATAAAAATTCAACATACTCAGACTAAATCATTGTCAATTAATTTCTCATATCTGCAGACATCAGTTAATCCGCCTCAACAGTTTGCCGAATCAGAACATGAGAGTACTCCTCCAACCACATCTATTCATTTGCACGATCAAGGAAATCACCTGCTATATTCTCAACACCTACATCACAAAACTCATCTATTAGCCTAATGCTAAGTAAGCAGAGCAAGAAATGATGGAAGTACAGAGATATGCAAATCCTAAATATGCAATTTCTACATTCCTCTTCCTCAGTTATATTGCATTCATTCAACCGGTCTGATGATCCCTGATACAATGGGAGGTGGATCAGCTTTCCCAGGGTATGAATCCACATATATGTCACTTAAGGGGTGGATTAGTTCCCTTAACAGATGATTGATCCCTGATACAATGGGAGGTGGATCGGTTTTTCCCAAGGTATGAATCCAGTTATGTTCGATTAAGGGGCGGATTAATTCCCTTAAAAATGTATTGTCTCAATCTGTTCACAACTCACCATGCTACTTCATGTAAATTCATTTTCGTTTTCTTTCCAAAATATGATGCATGGCAATTGAAATGAAACATACTTTCATGCATACAAGAAAATCCTAGTGTTTTGTGATGTAGGCCCGAAGGCAAATACAAACTCTACTTACCTGGCCCTCCTGGAATTACTTGGTTGCTAGCTACTTCGGTTTAGCTCAAACCTAAAATCGTAGGCAGTATGTTAGTTATACTTCATTCTAAACAATCCAGGAGTTTAAGGAAATAAATTATGGAGTTCGGATCTTCGTGCATTCCCATTTCACAGAAACCCGAATCTATACCAAATCATAGCGTTTTCCTCGAAACTTCATACATTGTATTCCCTCAGCTATCTAACTACTAAAATCACAAGAAGACGAGGAGAGTTCACCTAGGTTGAAGGAGAATCGAACAGGGGAATCGCCTGGAGAATCCTGCTGCTCGAGCTGAAAAACCGAGAGGAAATGAGGGAAAGGGTGGCGGCTACCGTGAAATAACTCAAAACCTCTTTCCTTAAATACGTTATCCACTTTTTAAATTTCCAATTACTCATATGCCCTTGTCTAGTCATCCACCAACCCTACATTAATATTGCCATATAAAATGCACCATTAGCTACAAGAGATAGAGAATTGGTCTATATAAAAACCGGGTATTACAATCTACCCTCCTTAAAAGAATTTTGTCCTCAAAATTCAGTACCTGAACAATTCGGGATATTGATCCATCATGTCTTGTTGGCGTTCCCAAGTTGTCTCTTCAAGGTTTTGATTGTGCCACAAGACTTTAACTAGTGGGATTTCTTTGTTCCGCAATACTTTTACAGCAAAGTCTAGGATCTTTGCTGGTTTCTCTTCATAAGAAAGGGTTGGTTGAACTTCAATACTCTGCTGTTCCACAATCTGAGACGGATCCCGCACACACTTCTTCAACATGGAAACATGAAACACATTATGGACTCCATCCATAGAGACTGGCAGCTGTAACTGATAGGCTGTTTTCCCAAACTTCTTCGAGATTATGAATGGTCCAATAAATCTAGGATTCAACTTCCCTCTCTTTCCGAATCTTACAACTCCCTTGAAAGGTGACACCTTAAGGAAAACTTCATCTCCAACTTCAAACTCCAATTCTCTGCGTCTCTTATCGGCATAACACTTCTGTCGGCTTTGAGCTGTCAAGATTCTTTGTCGGATAAGAGCAACTTTCTCCACAGTCCGTTGCACAATATCAGGACCAAGCAACTGCGCTTCACCAACTTCATTCCAGTACAAAGGTGATCTGCATTTTCGTCCATACAGTGCTTCATACGGTGCCATTCTTATTGTTGCCTGAAAACTGTTATTGTAAGAAAATTCTACTAAAGCTAGGTACTTACTCCAGGAACCTTGGAAATCTAAAACACAAGCACGAAGCATATCTTCTAAAATCTGAATAGTCCTTTCGGATTGTCCATCTGTTTGAGGGTGGAAAGCTGTACTGAAACTAAGCTGAGTCCCCATTGCCTTATGCAAACTCTTCCAAAACTTAGATGTGAATCTAGCATCTCGGTCTGAGACTATAATACTTGGAACTCCATGCAATCTGACAATTTCGTGCACATACAACTCAGCAAGTTGATCCATTGAGTATGTCATCTTCATAGGCAGGAAGTGGGCTGATTTGGTTAAACGGTCAACTATTACCCAAATTGCATCATGTCCTTTTACTGTTTTAGGCAATCCTACCACAAAGTCCATGGTTATTTGTTCCCATTTCCATTCGGGGATTGGCAAAGGTTGTAATGTTCCTGCAGGTCTCTGATGTTCAGCTTTAACCTGTTGACAACATAAACATGATCCTACATATTCTGCCACACTTCTTTTCATTCCAGGCCACCAATAATGCTGTTTCAGATCCTCATACATCTTCGTACACCCAGGGTGAACTGAGAATCTAGAGGAATGAGCCTCAGAAAGAATCTCATCACAAAGCTCTTTAATGGCAGGAACAAACCACCTATTCCTAAACTTAAGGATTCCATCGGAAGAATAGTTGAAATCCGATTTGTCCGTGGAGTCTATGCTTGACTTGAACTTGTTACAGTCATCATCGTTCGACTGAGCTTCCTTTATCTTCTCAAGAATAGTAGGTCTTAAGGTTATGGCCGAAAGTATAGCTGATACGCTAGATACTGCTTCTAGATTAAACCTTCGAAATTCAGATTCTAAGGCTAACGGCATACTGAAACTCATAGTCGGGGCTGATGTTGCTACCCTGCTCAAGGCATCTGCCACAACATTTGCTTTTCCGGGATGGTACTTGATCTCAAAGTCATAATCTTTTACAAATTCTAACCATCTACGTTGCCTCATATTTAATTCTTTTTGAGTGAAAATATATTCAGACTTTTATGGTCTGAGAATATTTCACAAGATTGTCCATACAGATAATGTCTCCAAATCTAAGTGCAAACACCACTGCAGCTAATTCTAAGTCATGCGTGGGGTAATTCTTCTCATGCGTTTTCAACTGCCTGGAAGCGTAAGCTATAACTTTCCCGTCCTGCATCAAGACACAGCCCAGTCCATCTTGGATGCATCACAGTAAATACTATACTTACCACCTCCAACTGGAAGGGTTAAAATAGGAGCATTGGTCAGTTTCTGTTTCAAAGTTTGGAAACTAAGTTCACATTCATCGGTCCATGTGTACTTTACATTCTTCCTAGTCAACTTAGTGAGAGGTGTAGCAATCTTGAAAATCCTTCAATGAACTTTCTATAGTATCCTGCTAGTCCAAGAAAACTTCTGATATCGGTGGCATTCTTCGGTTGGGGCCATTCCCTAACTGCTTGAACCTTAGCTGGATCAACAGATAATCCATTTCCAGAAATGACATGTCCTAAAAAGTGAACTTGGTCCAACCAAAATTCACACTTAGAAAACTTGGCGTATAGTTGGTGCTGTTTCAGTAATCCTAACACTAAGTTTAAGTGTTCTGCATGCTCCTCCTTGGTTTTGGAATAGATTAGAATGTCATCTATAAATACAATGACAAACTTGTCCAAATACTCATGAAACACTCTGTTCATAAGATCCATAAAGGCTGCTGGTGCGTTTGTCAAACCAAAAGACATGACCAGAAACTCATAATGTCCATACCTAGTACGAAAGGCAGTCTTCGGGATATCTTCAGTTTTAACCTTAAGCTGGTAATAACCGGATCTAAGGTCAATTTTTGAGAAAACTCTCGCACCTCTAAGCTGGTCAAATAAGTCATCAATTCTCGGCAAAGGGTATTTGTTCTTGACTGTAAGCTTATTCAATTCTCTGTAATCAATGCACATGCGCATTGATCCATCCTTCTTCTTGACAAAAAGGACAGGTGCACCCCATGGTGAAAAGCTAGGGCGTATGAACCCCCTTCTCTAATAGTTCTTCCAATTGTTTCTTTAGTTCCTTGAGCTCAGTTGGAGCTAATCTATAAGGATTTTTAGACACAGGCTCGGCTCCGGGGTATACATCTACAACAAATTCAATTTCTCTATCTGGCGGTAAGCCAGGAAGGTCATCTAGGAATACCTCAGGAAAATCTTGGACGGCTAAAACATCTCGAGGACTCGATTTTCCTATATGCTGTGTGTCTAAAACACTAGCTAAGAAGCACGAATACTCCCTACACAGGGAAGGTCTAGTGGCAATAGAAGTCATCACAGACATTTCCTTACTCTTCTTTGAAGCTTGAAAGGTATGTTTCAACTTACCAGGGGGTTGAAAACTAACTACTCCGGTTCTACAATCAATTGTGGCGTGGTGTTTAAACAACCAGTCCATACCTAAGATTACATCAAATCCTATTATATCCATAATTATAAGATCAGCAGGTAGACTTACATTCCCTACTAAACATTGCTATCTAGCATCACTTGGTCAGAGTGCATGTTTTCCCCAGAGGGTAAGGCAACATTAAACACATGCATGGAAGGGGTAAACTGTACATCTAATTATTGGCAAAAGTAGATGCTATAAATGAGTGCGTTGCACCAGAGTCTAATAAAGTGAAAGCAGGTACTGAATTGATCAATATAGTACCTGACACTACAGCAGGCTGTTCCTCTTCTCCTGACATCTACCATTGAGAATATCCTCGGTTTAAACCATAGCAGGGCCACTCTTAGGGATTGGACAGTCTCTAACCATGGTCCTGTCTTGTTACAGTTGAAGCATCGAAGGACTCTGGGCTTGGTGCAGTCCTTGAACGAATGCCGACCTCCTCACAATTGAACACCTTCTAGAAGTCCACCTACACTCCCCCGGGTGATTCTTCAAACACGTTGGACATTGGGGAAAATTCTTGACCTTCTGTATTTTTCTTCCTGCTTCCTTGCTATTTTGGCCTTCACTTGGCCTCTTCATTCCCTTCTGCTGGTGTGGCTGGTTTAAACCTTTGCGGGGTCTCCTTTGGTCCAGCACACTTCCTTTCAGCCTCTTCCACTTCCAGAGCAGTGGACACTACTTCACTTAATGTCAAACCCTTATACCGCAGAATTTTACTCCTCGGTAAATTTCTGGCTTCAATCCATGCACAAACTTAAACACCTTATCTTCATCCCTGGGGGCAAACTGTCCAGCAAATCTGGACAGAGACTCAACTGCTTACTGTACTCGGCCACAGACCCTGTCTGCTTCAAGTTGAGGAACTCCAATTTTTTTGCGGTTTGGACAGTACTGTTAAAATATTTCTCATAGAAAGCATCCTTGAATTGTGACCAAGGCATGGTCAGAACATCTGTGTGGTCTCTATTGTCTCCCACCAGAGTTGAGCTTCACCAGCAAGATGGAAGGTTGCCAACGTGACCTTGTCTTCTTCTCCTATGCGGGCACACCTAAACATACTTTCAATCTTTCTAAGCCATCCTTCAGCTATGACTGGATCCGTTGACTGTCCATCAAATGTGGGTGGTCTAAGTCTCCTAAACCTATCTCCAGAATGCTCACCACCAGGACCCGAGTTGGCACTTCCTTGTGCTTCTCGATTCAACAGCACCCCTAATTGATCAGATTGTTGACGCACTATGTCAGTCTGTTGGCGCATCAACTCAGTCAGTTGTCTGATCACACTAGAGTCCTCCTCACGTCTTGGACTTGGTACCTCTCTTGGTATCCTCGGTCTTCCTGGTCGTCTAGCCATATGCTAAATTCCTGGACAGGGTTAAGTATGCTCGTAAATATCTAATAACTAAGGTCAAGGTAAACACTTACAGTTGTTGGAGCACTTCCATGCAATGATTGGCACTGATGAGTAATCTTTTGAACGGTTTAACTGAATGTCTCTGATACCAACTTGTAACGCCCCGAGTTATCTGAACCCGGTTCGTTACCACTAACGCAAACATCACCAAGAACTCTCGGAGCAATTTACAATTTCACTCGAGGATCAAGATTTGATGCTTATTAAAACCTAAAAATGTTTAAAACTTGCAGCGGAAAATCATTTAGACAAGATGTGAATTAATAAAAACTGTAAAATAATGTTTGAAAGAATCAGTTGAAGTGTTAAGGAATAATTAGGTTGAAGGAAGTAAAAGTTTAAATCGTTAAATACCGATGGGGTGACAGAGGTCAAACGCCCCTGCCGACGACTAGTCAACGGAATAGGCCATATATAAATAACAGGCTTCTGCCGATGACGTCACGACTCAAACACAGCTGCCGACGACTAGTCAACGGAATAGGCCATATATAAATAACAGGCTTCTGCCGATGACGTCAGCAGGATAACTTAATTATCCAGCTTCTCCTGCCGGTGACGTCAGCCAGATAAACCCATTATCTAACTTCTGCCGATTGCTAAACGGCTAAGCAGAATGTCCTACTTATGCCGATGACGTCAGCAGGATAACTTAATTATCCAGCTTCTGCCGATACGTGCTTATCACGTGACTTTTAAAACGTATGCCGATAGAAGGCAAGTTTACTGCTTATCAACTACCAGTAGGACAACAAAACAACTACTCTTCTCCTGCCGATAGACTTTACCAAACAACATCAAATAGACGTATTACTCAACTTCATATCGATGGACTGAACAATTTGACAGTAAACTTGACTAACAATTGGACTCAACATTTTACCAAAACTCATTCTAAAACACCTCAATTCATTGTATTACTCAAATTCCGTAAAATCAGCATTCTAGAAATTCAACAGGACACTAACATCAGAAATTCTAAAATGTATTCAAAAGGTTGCAATCTCTACTGTTATAAAAATTCAACATACTCAGACTAAATCATTGTCAATTAATTTCTCATATCTGCAGACATCAGTTAATCCGCCTCAACAGTTTGCCGAATCAGAACATGAGAGTACTCCTCCAACCACATCTATTCATTTGCACGATCAAGGAAATCACCTGCTATATTCTCAACACCTACATCACAAAACTCATCTATTAGCCTAATACTAAGTAAGCAGAGCAAGAAATGATGGAAGTACAGAGATATGCAAATCCTAAATATGCAATTTCTACATTCCTCTTCCTCAGTTATATTGCATTCATTCAACCGGTCTGATGATCCCTGATACAATGGGAGGTGGATCAGCTTTCCCAGGGTATGAATCCACATATATGTCACTTAAGGGGTGGATTAGTTCCCTTAACAGATGATTGATCCCTGATACAATGGGAGGTGGATCGGTTTTTCCCAAGGTATGAATCCAGTTATGTTCGATTAAGGGGCGGATTAATTCCCTTAAAAATGTATTGTCTCAATCTGTTCACAACTCACCATGCTACTTCATGTAAATTCATTTTCGTTTTCTTTCCAAAATATGATGCATGGCAATTGAAATGAAACATACTTTCATGCATACAAGAAAATCCTAGTGTTTTGTGATGTAGGCCCGAAGGCAAATACAAACTCTACTTACCTGGCCCTCCTGGAATTACTTGGTTGCTAGCTACTTCGGTTTAGCTCAAACCTAAAATCGTAGGCAGTATGTTAGTTATACTTCATTCTAAACAATCCAGGAGTTTAAGGAAATAAATTATGGAGTTCGGATCTTCGTGCATTCCCATTTCACAGAAACCCGAATCTATACCAAATCATAGCGTTTTCCTCGAACTTCATACATTGTATTCCCTCAGCTATCTAACTACTAAAATCACAAGAAGACGAGGAGAGTTCACCTAGGTTGAAGGAGAATCGAACAGGGGAATCGCCTGGAGAATCCTGCTGCTCGAGCTGAAAAACCGAGAGGAAATGAGGGAAAGGGTGGCGGCTACCGTGAAATAACTCAAAACCTCTTTCCTTAAATACGTTATCCACTTTTTAAATTTCCAATTACTCATATGCCCTTGTCTAGTCATCCACCAACCCTACATTTAATATTGCCATATAAAATGCACCATTAGCTACAAGAGATAGAGAATTGGTCTATATAAAAACCGGGTATTACATATACATAACATAACCCTTGAATAAAATTAAACTCCTATAACACATCTACTCTAAGGCTATATTCGTTATAGAAAATTTTCGGGTGTTACAATAGGGATGTGCATGGTGACTGCATGCGTCGAAGATGCAAGACGAAGAAACCTTTCAAATAAAGAGTTTTATCAATTCTCACAGTTGTGCGATAGTAGTTGAGAATCCAAACGCTCGAGCAAAATATCTTGCAAAGCATTATCTAGACAGATTTAAAAGTCAACCTATGTGAATAATCTCTTCCATTATCGAGACAGTCAGGAAGGATTTTGCTGTCAACATTACGCCCAGTATTATCAAAAAAGCAAGAAGCATAGCTCGAACAAGTAACGAAGGCAGAGGTGATGAACAGTAAAGCAAGTCTGGTCATATGCAACTGAAATATATAGATCAAATCCGGGTAGCTCAGTATATATACATGCTTACGAGGTGCACTCTGATTCGTGGGCATATCAAAGAATGTATATGTGCATGGCTGCGTGCAAGGCATGTTTGCTGCAGCACGGTCGCCCTATTATCTGTTTGGACGGTTGTCATCTGAAGGGCTTGTGTCCCGGACAATTAGTTACAGCCGTCAGTATTAATGAAAACAATAGAATATATCCTGTTGCAGTTACCAACGTCAAAAAAGAGTCTGAGGACACATGGAGATGATTTTTGAAACACTTAAAGCGAGACCTGAACTTTGGCGAGGGAGGCAGATGGACATTTATTTCGGATCGACAAAAGGTATAATACATTTCTAATTGCTATTCTTATATTTCTATACATTTATGTTTTTCTTTCAAATTTCAGGAGTTGTTGAATGCTGTGGAAAAGAAATTTAAAGATTCCAAACAGCACTTTTGCCTTTGACATATGTACGAAAAGCCCTGTTTCGGGGCAGAGCTTACAGAGATGCGATTTAGAGTGCGATCAGAGCACCGATAGAGTATCATTTCAACCAATAAATGAATAAATTATTTCAGCTTAGCCCGGATGCCCACACATGGCTTCGAGCAGGAGAGCCTAAATATTAGGCTACTCATGCCTTCTCTATGGTCTCCAAGTGCGAAATGGGCCTGAATAATTTGAGCGAGTCATTCAATGCACTTCTACTGCCTGCGAGGGAGAAGTCGATCCTGACTATATTCGAGCTGATCTGAAAGTGCATGATGACTCGCATTGTGAAGAAATTTGAGAAGCTATATCAAGCAACAGGCCTCCTGTGTCCCAAGATAAAGAATAAGCTTGATAATCTAGATGTTGCAGCTCGAAATTGGAGTGTTGTGCGTGGGGGAAGTGAACAATTTAAGATCAATAACGACTATGAACAATACGTGGTCGACATGAGTACGAATGTGTGCAACTGCATCAGGTGGGAGCGTACTGGAATCCCATGTGTCCATGTCATTCGATGCATCCGTTTCATGAGACTGGCACCGAAAATTTATGTCCATCCATTCTATCACCGGATGACTTACTTGCAGATGTATTCACAGTTTATTCTACCCGTAAGCGGCAACCAAATGTGGCCGGTAGTGGCAAATGTGAAGGAACTCATCCCGCCGAGAAGAGATATTGCCAACTTGGTAGACCGAAGAATACAAGAGTGTGAAATGTCGACGAGTCTTCGAGTTCGACAATAAGTAGGCAGAACTCGAAGATGATGTGCAGTATATGTGGGCAGAATGGGCATAATAGTCGCACTTGTCGTCACTGGGAATCCACTTCAGGTGCTGCTTTTCAAGACAAGTTTATGTGTTTCAACACATTTGATGGGCGCAAATACAGTTCAACACATTTCCCTCGTTAACACAGTCATTCTTTTTTAATATAGTTTTCATTATGTGTAGGAATCGAGGACGTGTAGCCGAGGCAGCAATTATTGACTGTGGTAATTTCGATGTTGGGTCCATTTTTTCACTTTTATTAGACTAACCTAAAATAAATTTTGTTTTATTTTAAAAAAATTACAATTTGAAATATCTTCGGGATGTAATTTGTTATATCGGCTTCATCGGACTAGAAGGACATCGCAAAGTTTAATGCGTGCAAGGCAGGTTTGAATGCTCAAGATATTTAAAATTATAATTAATTTTTTTCGGGATGTAATTTGTTATATCGGTTTCATCGAACCAGAAGGACATCGCAAAGCTTAATGCTTGCAAGGCAGGTTTGAGTACAGTTCAACACAAACCTACCTTGCAAGCATTAAGCTTTGCGATGTCATTCTGGTTCGATGAAGCCGATATAACAAATTACATCCCAAAAAAAAATTAATTAAAATTTTAAATATTTTGTTCACTCAAACCTACCTTGCAAGTATTAAGCTTTGCGATGTCCTTCTGGTCCGATGAAGCCGATATAACAAATTACATCCCGAAGATATTTCAAATTGTAATTTTTTTATTTTAGTTTATGTTAAGAATACTTATCTATTAAATGTTATTCATGGGTTGCTCAAGACATGTTACAAATCATGATTATTATTATTTTTTTTGGTTTATTTGATACAAAAAAAATTAAAATTAAAATTAAAATTAATAAATAATTTATTATTAAACACGTTAATTATTTTAATTAATTTAAATACAGTACGTAATTTAATTAACCAATTTATTTAATTAAATAATTTAACCTTTTAACTAATTAAATAAGTAAATATATTTATGATATAAATAAATTAAGTTAATTAATTTAATTTATTAAAAACGTTAATTAATAAAAACAAATTGACAAAAATAAATTAAACTAAACTACTAAACAAAAATAAACTACACTAAAATGTCAAACATATACTAAATAACTAACAGTCAGATCTATCACATAACTTAAACTACTAAATGTAAAATATAAAGAGTACATTAAAAAAAATATACAACATAAATTACACTATGGTAAGGGTGGGGCATCATCGACATCGTCGCCCTCGCCGCCGCCGCCTGCACGCCAACGCTCGAACGAGTCTTCAAGCCGTAGATGAAACAATCTCATCAACTCCTGCCTTTCCTGAATAATGTCTCACCTTTGATTCCAGCTGTTGTGCATCATGTCCAACGCCTGTCTCATCTCGACAAGATAGTTACCTATCATGTCAAATCTCTGCTCCCACATACTAACCTCGATTTGGAATTTTTGGATTTTCGAAGGTTTGAGTTTTTTTCGGGATTTTCGACGAAATAACGGCACAATATGAGAATTTTCAGCACGGAAATACTCAAATTCGGCGAAATCGGCCACTTTTCTCGGATTTGGCTCAATCGTGGAAGATTTTTACAAAATAACAGTCGGATCTGATGATTTCGGCGACACAACGGTGGAATCTGGAGATTTGGCCGAGAGAAAAGTCAAATTTTAGATGAAAAATAGTCAAAATGAGGGTCGGCCGACGTTATACTAACGCAAAACGGTTTTTCGTTTAAGGGTGAACACTCCCCGCGTGCGCGATAACGATTTGTCGTTCTCCGTATACGACGAACCGTGTTATGAACACTCATAGAACGGTTTGCCGCATGAGGAACACGGCAAACCATGCTTTGCGGGACATTTCTGAGGGTGAATATCCCCAGCGCACATGAGGGGCACGTGCACGTGGGGGATCTTCACCCTAAGAAATGCTCCCTCATGCGGAGAATAGTTTGCACTTCTCTGCACGCGGAAAACCGTTCTCACAAGGGGGTAGGGTGAAGTAGAGATGTTAAACGAGCGAGCTGCTTGCCAGCTCGCTCGCTCGACTCGTTACTGTAGCGGGCCGAGCTTGGCTCGGCTCGCTACAGTAACGAGCAAGTTTGGCTCGAGTCACACAGGCGAGTCGAGTCGAGCTTGGACATCCCGGCTCGCGAGCCCGTGAATGACCGGGCTCGACGAGCCTGGTCGCGAGCCGGCTCGACGAGCCTGCTCGCGAGCCAGCTCGCGAGTTCGCGAGCCAGCTTGCGAGCTGGCTCGTCAACGGAAGCCCAGCTCGGGTCCTGCGGCGAGCGCTGAGCCCTCTCCGACGCGGCGACGCCTGAGTCCTGACCATCGATAATCTCCCACTCTTCGATATCTCGGTCAATCACTCAATCGTCAATCCCAATCCAATGCCCAGGTCGAGCCGTCGAGGCACTCTCAGGCGACTCTCAGACGCTCGACAGAAGACACGAATGCGATAAATCGAAACTAAATGCTGATTGATCATTGATCGGCTCTGCCTCTGGCCGTATGTTAAAATTTTGGGGAAGAAAAGTAGAAAACTGAAAAGAAATGTGAATCACAATTCACAGAATCGGCTATCCTGAAAAATTGCAAATTGCAATTGTAATGAAAATATGAAATAAATATACTTATATATTTATATTTTATATTTACTGTGATCACGTGATATCATATAAATATTAATATATAATATTTTAATAACAATTAACAATACAGTAAAGTAAACAATTTACAATTAACAATAACAAATTAACAATTAACAATTAACCATAAATGATAAACAGAAACATAGCCGATTGATGGGCTATTTATGAGCGCGCAATCGGCCATTTCTCTCAAAGCAAGTGGCGACCACTAATGTAACTGGTCGACACATAAAAAATCATTTTATTCCAAGGGTCGACCAAAAACCCTAACTCTCGACCCTTCTCTCTCGAGTCTCGCCTCTCGACTGTCATCGGCTATTTTCGACCATTCTGCGCTATTTTCTTTTGATATTCATCTCTTCTCTTCATTTTAATTTTTATACCTCTAATGGCTTCATCATCTCGCACCAAACTCACAGTTCACAAAAGGAGATCAAAGAATGCTACTCCAGCAGCTGAAATTGACCAACAACCTACATGGCCCTCTCCTTTATTCAAGAATTCTGATTCATTGAAACGGTATGATGATGATTTCCAGTTCAAACCCCTGATTTTAAGTAGAAGAGTAGAATTTTATGATTTATATAGCTTAAATTTGGAACAGCCGTTAAAGGCTCTGGGGTTGTATGAGTTATTCGAATTTGATGGACCTTACTTTGAAACTCCAGTGAGAATGTTCTACTCAAATTTAGAACATTCTTTGAGGCCTCTCAAAATTATTAGTTATGTGTATGGAAAACACATAGAGATATCCCCAAGTTCAATAAATACAATTTTAGAATGTGAGTTCAACAACCAGGCTGAATGTTATTATGAGGCAGCCAAGGATCCTGATTTTGTGGGCACTAGTGAAGGAACTGAATTTTTGAGAATGATTGTTAAGGATCCAAATCAATTCCTTCCGTTGAAACCAAAGGCTCAAAATTTAAATGTACGTGCACGACTCATCCACCACATGATTACGTACAATCTTTTACCAAGAGATGGACATAGAGATTATATTAGTGGGATGGATCTCTATGTTTTGTATAAAATCTTTCGAGGAGAATCATTTAACGTTGGGTACGTAATTTTGAAACGGATGCTGCAAGTATTCTCCAACCCGGCCAAGTCTTTACCCTTTAATCTTCTTCTAATGAAGATTTTTGAGGTCAAAAGTGTCCAAATTCCTAGGTCAGCAACTCGATTACCTTTGAAGAAAACTGACATCTACACCACTTCCTCTCTAGCAAGAATGGGGATAGTACTCAATGCGACTAGGGAGTGGATTTTCAAAGGAGAACAAGCTGGAGTTGGTGCATCTGGGGCTGGGGCTGGGGCTGAAGGTGAACCCTCATATATGGAAATTGGCGAGGGTGGTAACGAGCAGAGACAAACTACTGAACCTCCATCAATGCATCTAGATCTAGAGGAAGTTTCTCTCACCTTGAGGAAAGGGTCAACACTTTGGAGGCTAGTATAGCTAGCATTGGCACAGCATTTGACTCCTTTCAGAACGTGATTCTCGATCGCTTTGATCAGATGGAAGCTCGGATGGACGCTCGGATGGACGCGATGGCAGATGAACTCCAGGAAGAATTCAATGATGTTCACGGGCATCTTTATTATCTTCAAGATTATTGGAATGGCAGAATATACCCTCCAGTCAATCCTCCAGTCAATCCTCCAGTCGATCCTCCAGCTCCAGTCAATCCTCCAGTCGATCCTTTGGATCCTTTTGACGATCCATGTTACTCTCCATCTGAGTGACATTTTGTCTTTGTTTGTGTTTGTATTTGTTTGTGTGTTTTTCATAGTTTATGAAAATTATAGTGACTAGTGAGTATGTAAATTGCAATTATTGAAATTTGAATGATTGAAAAATGAAAACTGAGTTACTTATTTTTGTACTTATCTATATGAGTATGACTAATGACTATATCTCTTTAACTGTTTTGGAGTCAATTTTGCAATGTTTAAAATGAAATGTCAAGGAATACAATTGTTTTTTTTATAATGTCAAAAAGAGTGTCGACCAAAACTCACTAGGGTCGACCATTAAATGTGACAAATGAAAATAAAAGTTACAGAAGCAATTCAAGTGTCGACCATAACTCACTAGGGTCGACCATTAAATGTGACAAATGAAAATAAAAGTTACAGAAGCAATTCAAGTGTCGACCATAACTTACTAGGGTCGACCATTAAATGTGACAAATGAAAGCATAAATTACAGAAGCAATTCAAGTGTCGACCATAACTCACTAAGGTCGACCATAAAGTGTCTCAAACGAAAACAGAGTTACAGAAATTACAGAAGTAAGAAACAATTCAAGTGTCGACCATAACTCACTGGGGTCGACCAGTTTTAATTGATAAAATAGAGCCAACTCACTAGGGTCGACCAGTTTTAATTGGTAAAACAGTCTAAACAGAGCCAATTCATTAGGGTCGACCAGTTTTAATTTGTAAAAACTAAAAACTAAAACATAGCCAATTCCAACGGTAACATTAACAATGCAACGGTAACAAGAACGCTGAGTCGCTGAGATTCTGTGGCCGTTACTCTCCCCCTTCACTTCACTAGTTTACTCCATTTTTTCTATAAAATTCTAATCCTTCGTTCATTTATTTTCACCTCAATCTCTCAATCTTGTAGAGGCGCTTATTTGCATGAAGGATTGGAACGATGCGGTTACTAGAAACCAACAGAGAAAGGACGAAATACTTGAAGAATTTCAAAATTTGGAAGTTGAAGAAGATTAGTTTTGTAATTTTTTCATTTTGTAATTCAAGTAGTTTTGTAATTTTTTCATTTTGTAATTCAGTAATTGATGATTGACTATTTAGATTGATGCCAACTGGATTTGTTTTAATTTGTATAAGTTTAATTTATACAAGTTTATAATGAAGATTATATTTTGTTTAGTTATATTTGAACTTTGAAGTTTAAACTTTAAACTTGAAATATATGTAAGTGATTGATAGTCTCACTTGGGGCGATTGATAGGCTCTGGTTGTAAAAAAATATATGTTGAGAGCCGAGCAGTCGTACCAAGTGTGGCGCTTGTTCGGCTGTCATTAAAAAAAAAAACAGAATGAGAGCCCATCAGTCGCCCCAAGTGGGGCGATTGATCGACTCTTATTTAAAAAAATACAGATGGAGAGCCGAGCAGGCGACTCAAGTGGGGCGATTGCTCGGCTCTCGTTAAAAAAAAATAGAACCAGAGTCCATCAGTCGCCCCGAGTAAGGCGACTCATCGGCTATTATTTTAAAAAATTTAAACAAGGGCCGATGAGGCGCCCCAAGTAGGGCGACTCATCGGCTCTTGTTTAAATTTTTTTAAACAAGAGCCGAGGAGTCGCCCCAATAAGGGCGACTCAACGGCTCCTGTTTAAAAAAATTCAAGGGCCGATGAATCGCTCACAGGGGCGACTCAGCGGCCCTTGTTTAAATTTTTTTAAACAAGGGCCAATGAGTCGCCCTAACTCTGGGCGACTCATCGGCTTTGGTTGAAAAAACTTAAATAGAATTATAGAAATATCTCAATTCTCATTTCTCAACTATCAGATTCCCAAATCGGCAAATCCCTAATCCGTAATCCCATTCAGCCATTCTCACCTACTTCCCGTTCCGGCGTTCCCAGACCAGACTCCCAGTTCCCCGAGACGGCGAGACCCCGACCCGATTCCAAATCTCCCTTCGCAGTTTGCAATTTCGCAGCGCCTCCCCTCCCCGACGGCTCGACCCCGAAGACCCCGACCCCGATTCCAAATCTCCCTTCGCAAGTTCGTAGCGCCTCCCCTCCCCGACGGCCCGACCCCGAAGAGGCGAAGACCCCGACCCCGATTCCAAATCTCCCTTCGCAAGTTCGCAGCGCCTCCCCTCCCCGACGACCCGACCCCGAAGACCCCGACCCCGATTCCCGTCCCGATCAAATTGCCCGACAGCTACTAACCCCTTCGACAATGCCGAAAACTCCAAATCTCCCTTTCGCAGCGCCTTCCCTCCCGTCAATCGGAGTATCGCAATTCGCACAACTTCGACCTCGGCGAATCCAGCTCAGTAAGTCTCACCATCTGATCCGAGTCCGACTAGTTATATTTCATAATTTATTTGAATATTATTAGATTAATTCGTATTAGTTTGGGGAATTTGGGTTGATTTTGAATTTGATTGCTGAGGTTGGTTTGAGATACGAAAGTAATTGTGAATCCAGTTTTATAATTGTGCACACCACTTGTTCGACGAAATGTCTATGTGAGAATTCTAAGTTTAAAATATTGATAATTCTGTTGGAAGTTGTTTATTTGGGTGTGTGCCTGTGTGGACTCACTGGACTGTGGTGTTTTAGTATTTGACTATTTGTATTTGTGTGAGAATTCTTAAGTTTAAAATATTGATAATGCTGTGGGAACTTTGGAAGTTATCTGTAGCAGCCTGTAGGTTGTTTATTTGGGTCATGGGTCACTGGTGTGTCATGTGTGGTGTGTTTAATATTTGTAAATTGTAATTGTATTTGTGTTGTCACAGGTTAACAAAATATGCCGCCAAAACGTTTAAAAACTTCTTCAAGCTCAAGCTCTCGAATCGATCACTCCTTCGTTAACTCTGAGGCAAGGAGATATTTCATGGATTTCATGGCGAAAAATAAAGCTATTATATGCGAAATCCAATTTTCACCCGATAGGAATGATGGAGATATTTTAGACATGCTTAATCAACGAAAATGGGAGAATCTTGCTGCATTAGGTGGTGATGCAAATGTAAGTATCGTTCGTGAATTCTACGCAAATTTGAAGGTATCCAATTCAGATAGTACAGTTGAAGTTCGTAAGAAGATCATCGACTTCTCTCCTGAGATCATTAATACTAAGTTTGGTTTAGAGAACTTATACGAAGATGATTATCATACCATGATGGAAGAGGGACCAGATTATGACATGATTATACAAGAGATGGGACATCGAGGTTCACAGTGGGTTTATTCAATCGTCAACCGAGCTCAACCATTGCACTTGATACTAAGTTGTCTCAACTGCTATGCTCAAGCTTGGTGCAGGTTTATCAGGGGAAATTTAATGCCTACATCCCAGAGTTCAGAACTTACCAAAGACCGGGTGGTACTCCTCTACTGCATTCTCACTGGTCGCTCCATAAATGTTGGGCGAATTATCCATAATAATATCAGTGCATATCGCAAGGGTTCGACCACTGCTGGCCATATCAATCCCATCCTCATCACGCAACTATGCGCAGTAGAGAATGTCCCTATTAGCTCAACTGACGAGTCTTGGATTCAGTCACAACTTTATGTCTCTTCAAATATTTCAAGAATACCTAAGTGGCCATACGGAGAAGCTAGAAGAAATGGATTGGGATTCATTGAGCATGATACTAATGTTGAAATTCCTCCTCCACTGATGTCTTTGCCTCGTATTCGGCGCAAAGATGGTTCACAATGGGACATAGCGGAGGCAAAAAGAGAGCGCGCCGAGACTTGTCGAAAACAGCGATATGAAAATCAATCAACTATGCCTCCCGATCAAGGCGCCTCTTCATCATCTGCCGTGCCACCTCTCTCTTACTCAAATAAAGACTTGGGACAGATGTTAGAGAATCTTACACTCCAACAAGGCCAAATGTTTGGCAACATGGCTGCTCAACATACCAGCTTTCAACAAGACATAAGACAAAGGCTAGAAAATATTTCCAATCAACATAGCACCTTTGAACAGGATGTAAGACAAAGGTTGGAAAATATTTCCAATCAACATTCCAGCTTTGAACAGGATGCAAGACAAAGGCTGGAAAATATTTCCGATCAGCAAAGACGCATCAAAGATTGGTTGGCGCATATGCAAAATCATTCGGTAGAACTGACAAACTTCTGTGCACGATATGTGAGATCATTAGATACTCATTATGACAATTTGAATGGAGTGAACCCAAATTTACCTATCTTTCCGAAGCACCTATTGAGACCATATCGCCCTCCACAAGAGGGTGGGGACAACGATGAGCCCGACGGCGACCAGTCATGAGCTAGAGTTATGTTATTTTTAACCTACATTTTTAGTTTATTTTATGCATTGAATTTGTGGATATATTTATTTTAAATTTAGGTAATTTTACAGTATATTTTATAATATATTTTAGACTTTAGTTATACAATCAGAAATTTTTATTTATATAATTGTAAGCTCAGCTCGTTACGCTCGGCTCATTAAGCTCGTTGGGCCGGCTCGGCTTGGCTCGTTAGGCTCGTGGCTCGTGAGCCGGCTCGAGTTGAAAATTTTTTTGATCAGCTCGTTAGGCTCGGCAGGCTCGTTAGGCTCGGCAGGCTCGTTAGGCTCGGCTCGTTTGGCTCGGCAGGCTCGGTGAGCCAGGACTTTCCCGACTCGGCTCGGCTCGGCTCGCTCGTTTAACATCTCTAGGGTGAAGAGCCCCCACACATGTGAGAAGCACGTGCACACGAGGGGTCTTCACCCTCTGAAATGTCTCCTCCTGAAAACGGTTTGCCGTTCTCAGCACGCAGCAAACCGTTCTCCTTCAGAATACTCTCTGCGGGGGCATAATGGTTTGCCGCAAAGCCATTTTTGTCAATTTTTCATACTTTGAGCAATTTTTTGGACAAAAAATTAGTTTAATCCATTTTTTAGATTTTGTCTTAAATTTTATCTTAGTCGCATTTAATGGTCCATTCGCCTGTCAAACAATTCTCTATTCACTTCCCACCACCTCACATATTTACCCACGTACTCTTTTTTTTTTGCCTTTTTTCTTCTAATTTTTGTTGTTTAAGCTCGTCTCCCCTTGTAGAAATAGATAAGTATTCTCAATCAATAGTCATGTCAATAAATGGAGAGCAAATAAAAGAAATAAATTAATTTGAAAATTAAAATAAAAAATATTAAAATAATTTGACAATTAAAATAAAGCAAAAACATTACAATAAACTTACAATCAAATCAACTGTTCGGATGTTGCTCGAATTTTAATAGTTTTTTCGTGAATGAAAAATAATATTCTTTTCTTTTAATAGATTACAAGAAACTAACCATCAACAATTTTTTTTACTTTCTGTTTTAATTTTAAAATACAATATTGATATTTTTATAATATTTTATTAAAAATATTAGGAGAAATTATTTTTGACATAGTAAAATAATATTTTATTTTTTGTTTCAATTTTAATACAATATTAATTGTTTTAAATGAGAGTGAGAAATAATTAAAAAAATATTAGGATAAATTATTTTTATTATCACTTTTATAAATTACGAAATATATAAATAAATATATGGGTTTACGGTTAACTGTGGGTAAGAATTTTGCTACCTTCTTCGTCTTCGATGGACAGAGGAGGGGCCTGAAGCAGAATCCTTCCGTCTTGTTTGCCAGTAGTCTGGAACAATGGCGGATGCGGTTCCACCACCGTCCAGATCCGCCACCAAACTCTTTTCTGATCCGTTTGACGACCAACCGCTTTGGTTTAAGCCCGACCTCTTCCTCTCGCCGAAATTCGACTCTGAATCTTACATCTACGAGCTTCGAACCTTTGTTCCTTTTGACACCCTCCGATCCCAGCTCCAGGCTCATCTTTCCTCCCTTAATCACGAGCTCATCGACTTGATCAACCGTGATTATGCAGATTTTGTTAATCTCAGCACCAAGCTTGTCGATGTCGATGCCGCTGTTGTGCGGATGCGCGCCCCGCTACTTGAGCTTAGAGAAAAGATCGAGCAGTTCAGGTTCTCTGTAGAAGGATCACTTGTGGCATTGCGGAATGGGTTGCGGCAGAGATCTGAAGCTGCATCGGCCAGGGAGGTCTTGGAATTGCTACTCGACACTTTTCACGTTGTCTCCAAGGTAACTCCATATGTGGATGTTCATGTTAATTATGTTGATTTGGTAGTTTTCCAATCAGAGTCGAAGCTTCCTTTATTTATTTTTTGTTCAACGGTTCTGCGTTTTACATGAAGGGTAAGGTATTTAATCAACTCGCAAAGGTTTTTTCGCTGGTTTCTGGTAGTTCTATGATACATATACAAAATGTGAGCAATCATTTCGCTTCAATTTTTATTGAAAATGTGTCAGGCAGTGAAGAATATTTTTGCAGCTCTAGGAAGTAGTTCCCTGTTATTCCGTTGATTCATGTGGTTTAATTGGCGTTTCTATTCTAGTCTCATGTTTTTCACTTTAATATAGGTTGAGAAACTGATCAAGGAGCTGCCAACTGTGACGGAGGATTGGTCAAATGGAGATACAGATTCAAAGGAAAGGAATTTCTTGAGAAATGAAACATCCTTGCAACACGTTGAAAATGGGAAAAGTCTTAGAGAAACCCAAAGTATGTTGTTGGAAAGAATTGCTAGCGAAATGAATCGCCTAAAGTTCTACATTGCTCAGGCACAGGTCTCTTCCACTCTCTCTATCTCTCATTCTAGTATTTGTCTAGAACTACCAAATATGTTCTGTTAGCCAAAAAAAGTTGTGGGAGGTTAGGTTTATGAACCAGATCCAAATGGAAATCTTTCAATATTAAAATAACTGTAGGATGACATACAAAATTATCAAACTTTTAGTATCACAGTGATGTATCAAGATTTCATTCGCAAATGAAAATATTATCTTATTAGAAATTTGACTAATCACTCGATGCCACATCATTATTTTCTTGTTCACCATTGTTTCTAAAGTTTTTATTTTACTTGGAACATTTTTTATTTGTTGCTTAAAACTATCTCCATTATGCCAGTACAGAACCTACCTTTCATTCAAAACATGGAAAAGAGGATTCATTATGCCAGCATGTTACTGGATGCAAGCTTAGGACATTGTTTTGTCGATGGACTCGAACATCATGATGACAGTGCAATTTACAACTGCTTGAGGGCATATGCTGCCATTGACAACACCAGCAGTGCAGAAGAGATTTTTCGTACTACCACTGTGGCACCATTGGTTCACAAAATTATTGCTCATGGACTGACGGACATGGCCGCTGGTTCATCTGGAGACGACCTTGAGAATGATTATAAGCAGATCAAGGAATCCATTGATAAGAATTGCAAGTTCTTGATAGAAATTTCTTCAAGAGGTCTGTGTCCGTCTCTCTGTTTTTTTTTCATGGCTTATACTTAACTTTGTTATGATATTTGGAGTCTTTTTTATCAATGTTTATTGTTTTGCGTCGTTGTTTTTTTCCAGAAAATTCAGGATTTCTTGTATTTGACTTCCTGGCTAATTCAATTCTTAAAGAGGTTCTCTTGGCCGTCCAAAAAGGAAAACCAGGAGCTTTTTCTCCAGGAAGACCTACAGAGTTCTTAAGAAACTATAAGTCAAGCCTTGACTTTTTGTCTTTTCTAGAAGGTAGAGATAAATTTTATTTTTTATCTGTATCTTATTGACCTTAGACAAAGCTAATTGTTAATTTGATCTTTTTAGTGTCAATTTAGATTTAAATTTGAAAAATGAACATGAGTTAACTGTTTCCGAAAATGGAATTTTGCATGCAAGGCTACTGTCCCTCAAGATCTGCTATCACTAAATTTCGAGCGGAAGCTGTTTACAGTGACTTCTTGAAACAATGGAATATTGGAGTGTATTTCTCCTTGAGGTATACAGTTCAATTCTTTATCGATGTTGTTCCGAAACAGTGACATTTGTTGATGATGTCGAGTCACTTAATGTAATCATTGTTCTCGAAATCAGGTTTCAGGAAATCGCTGGTGCTTTAGATTCAGCACTCAATGCAGCAAGTCTAGTTCCTATTCAAAATTTACCCGCTGATGAAGTAAATTCTCAACATCTAACTTTGAAACAAAGTGTAACTCTGTTAGGGAGCTTGAGAGCCTGCTGGAGGGAAGATGTTTTTCTCCTGTCTTGCTCTGACAAACTACTTCGCTTATCCTTGCAGCTTGTTTCAAGGTGAGTATGTTTAGCTTAGATAGTTTATTCTTTATTCTATCTCACGAATTAATTGTCCATTTGTAAATGCAATATAGATATTCAAATTGGTTATCAGCTGGACTTGCATCTCGCAAGGTAGCAAATACGAGCTCCAATACAGGATTTCAGTGGGCAGTTTCAGCTGCCCTTGATGATTACATTTATGTAAGCATCATATCGTGCTTTAGAATTTCATCGATAAAAGATATTGTTTATTGATACTTTATTGGATGAAATATTCTGTCACATTACTCAAAATATGAAAAAATGAATTTTGTATACTTTTTTATCCTGACTCCATCAAAAGATATTTTCTTCTTTTCAACATACTCTCCATAGTTTCCACATCTTTCTCAACTACAATATTAACAATTTCAGTTTTATGTCTAGATTATTCATGACACGAACTATCTAGCTACGGAGGTCTGCAGTAATTTATTGGAACATGTCCTCCAGCTTTTATCTCCATACTCCACTGATATTCTTGACTCCGTGAAGCAAAGCATCTTACAGGGTGGGAAATTGTTGAATGATTTAGTTCCTCTTGTGATCAACTCCATAATTGAGACTCTAGTTACAAAGGCAGTCGAGGTAAACTACAATATGAACAATATTTTCTCTTGCGCTACACAATGATATAAAGTAGCTTGAAGTTTTTTTGGTTGAAATTTTGGAATTTTGGTCTGCTGGATGATGAAAGTAGTTGTATGTTTCAAATTTTATAGTTTTTTCATCGTATTTACTATTTGAAGGTAGCAGTCTGTAAGATCGTGGTTTGGGTAACTTAATTCATTATGATTTTCGGCAAATTAACCTAGGACTTGAGGCAGTTGAAGGGAATAACTGCTACTTATAGGATGACTAATAAACCTCTTCCAGTCAGACACTCACCCTATGTGACTGGGTTACTGCGACCTCTGAAGGTAATTCTTTTTTGGTTGATTCACGTGGATATTGTTCTGTTGTTATTTTTCTTCTTTTTTCTCATCTTCAAGCGCATAGTGATTTGATCTATTGGGTATAGGTTTTATTCAGAGTGCCAACTTATCAAGCTTTTGCTTGTTGATTTATCAAGTGTTGTACTTTAAGTTTCTGGAGACTATTTATTTGGCCCAGGATAGCCTATGTGACTGAGTATTTACTACTAGAAGTTCTTAGAAAGAAGAGTGAAAAGAAATAGCTTCTCTAAGTTGTATAGAATGAAAAATAACTCCTCTAATCTCGAAAATATGATGGGCCTCTAAATTAGACTAGTATATTTTCTGGGCTTCATCCAGTATACTTTTTTTTATGATTAATGTTAGATTTTAGCGTAACTCGAATTCTATCTGAGCCAGATCGGTTAATTTTACGTTGAAAATCTCATTAGAATTTTATTTTTTCTATAAATTTATGTGAGTTACAGCAGCAAAACTTGTTGTATTTCAATTTTCATAGTAGATTTGTTCATGTCTGTATTTTTTTCCGTCTAGAATTTTTCACGTAAATGTGATGTCACACATCGTATTTTCTTTTTCAGTTATCGTTCGATTTCTAACAATTAATATGATGATCGAATGCCAATGATATAAATTACTCACTTTTTAAGAGAGCTGAATGTGTAAATGATATCAATTCACTAGTTCTATATAATTATCTTGTGCATTGTAGGTTTTGTTAGAAGGAGAGCGTGCAATCATGTATTTGAATAGGGAAACAAGAGATGCACTACTAATTGGAGCTGCAACTGAGATTACTGGTCGATATTATGAGTCAGTAGCAGACCATGTCAGCATGGTTAGTTTTCGAAAGCGAAATTTCATTCTAGAATTAAATCTTGCCTTTTAATATTCACGAATCACATTTTCTGAACCATGTGAATGAACAGGCTAGGAAAACTGAGTCTTCTCTTCAAAAAATCAGACAGGGGGCACAAAGAAGAGCTGGAGCAAGCTCAGATATTGCAGACCAAAACGTTTCTGACATTGACAAAATGTATATGCCACTCTTTCTTGATATTCAGGTACATATTGATCTGATCTCTCTCTCTCTGTCTCTCTCTCAATTATTTGCATGCATCTTGAAATGAATCGTTTGCCACGTTCTACAGGAGTATGGGCGCAACCTTTTGGCTTTAGGCATTGAGGCAGAAAATATTTCCGCCTACAGATCCTTGTGGCAGTGTGTTGCCCCGCCAGATAGGCAAGGGGAGATCAAGTTTTAGAGTCTGGATTATTCAACACTCTCGTTTTATGCCCATTTTCTTTGCTTCGGTTGGTAATTTATTTTTTAAGATGAGATACAAATTCTTCACCATACATTAATTCTTCAGTTGGTCGAAAGACTTGACTTCTTTTTGTATTTCTTTCATAGATTTTTGTCCCAAGAACTTGTAATCATAGTCAAATTTTGAAGTATATAAGATAAAGTGCAGTTTAGATCATGAACTTAAAGGATATAAACAGCTGACGTGACGCACTATTTTTTGTCCTTTTGAAACTTGATGCAAATGAAGCTAAGAAAAGAGGTTGGCATTTTTTTTAGTTTTTAGTTCTGTATATGTATTGTAGTTTGAAGGTAAGTTCTTGAGCATGTTATTAAGTTCTAGAGTATCGTGATTCTGAAGCCAGATAGTATCTCACCAGATGACCCACGTTTTGTAACACTCGAGAATTTTTCCTCAGTTTAATTAATCGAAAGAATTGGAGAGAAAATAATAAAAAGGTAAAGTAATTAAAAGTGAATAAATTGGTTGAACTAAAATGTTTATTAAATTAGGTTCGTGAAATTAAGCCGTGAGTTATAATTAAGAATGAGATTTAACGAAATTGGAATGGTCGAAAATACGGGAGGGCAAAACAGTAAATGTGAATTTAATTAATAGTTGGTTTCATTATTATTATTATTATTATTATTATATTGTTTTTTTTTTAATTATTAAAACACAAAATGGCTTCGAAGAAGCCATTCCGTTCGAAAGCCCGACGGCGAGAGGAGAGCAGGGGAGGGGGAGAGTGCGATGGGAGGCGATCTCCGACCAAAACCACCGCAATTTCCGGCGTCCTCCGGCCAGACAACGGCGACGAGCGGGTCTCGGTTGTCTCCGCGGGCGAATCGACAGGTAAGATTCGGTTTTGCCCTGTTTTCGGTTCGATTTAGGGCCGTGAAGGACGAGCTCGATTGAGCTCTGATTTCCGGCGGCTTTTGGCCGTTCTTGGCGTCAAATGGCCGAGCTTAACGCCGGCAATGGTTGCCGAGCAATGGTGGCTCAACTTGAGCGAAAAATCAGAGGGCCCGATTTGGGCATTTCGGGTTTTGTAATGTGTAGCCTCTGAATTTTGATTGTTTATGCTAATTGAGGGTGTGGGTGGTTGATTGGTGAAGAGATTGATGAGAATTGATGGAAAACCGAAAATGGTGAGATTCCCGGTTTAGGGCAGATTCGGGTTTTTGGATTTTTGACCTAGCTAGAGTTGTTTGTTTTAAAATTCCTTTTGTCAGATTAAAATAGGTTATTAGAGGAGTACGTGGCCGCTGAAATCGTTCGATTCCGATAACCGACGCAAAAGTTATGCACGTTTGAAGTTTTGGGTCGGTTTTTATCGAACCCAAATTAGTGACCTATTTAGTTAGGTTTTAGTTGGATTAGGCTAGAAATAGTAGTTTGAGAGTAATTGGTGAATGTAACCTTGAGTTTAATAAAGTTTGAATATTTGTCGTAGGTTGAGCCATAGGTGGGCAGATAACTGAGCATCCCCAGCGAGCTGCGGACGACAAGTAAGTTCTCGTGATCTTCTTTGGCCGATTGGCCTACACCGTACGTCGAAGTCTTCTCGAGGAGTTTTGGTGACGCGTTATTTAAATTGCTTTGGATGGGTAGTTAGGACTAGTTATTTTATAGATTATGTTGTTTCCGTCTTGATGGTACGTATGTTGTTTGTTTATCGTCTTGATGGTATATATGTGATTGTTTACTTTAAGATATGAATTGTTCATGCATCATGATTAACGAAGAGGGAAATAAAAAGGTAAACGAAAAGGGAAACGAAAAGGTAAACGAAAAGGTAAACGAAAAGGGAAACGAAAAGGTTAACGAAAAGGAAAACGAAAAGGTAAACGAAAAGAGAAACGAAAAAGTAAACGAAAAGGTTAACGAAAAGGTAAACGAAAAGGTAAACGAAAAGGCTAACGAAAAGGATAACGAAAAGGTAAACGAAAAGGTTAAAGAAAAGGTAAACGAAAAGGTAAACGAAAAGGCTAACGAAATGGATAACGAAAAGGAAAACGAAAAGGTAAAACGATTGAATGGCTTATGAACAGCATATGCATAGCACGCATTTTCATTTACGTAAATTTTACTGAGATTTTTATCTCATAGTGTGTCTATATGGTGTAGGTGATTTCGAGGAAACAGGTGAGGACGAAATTCCTCCTTCTGAGACATGAGACCAGTTGACGAAGGATGCTCGCGGCAGTGTGTTGGCGTAGTCGATGCTCAACCGACCCGTGGGGAAGTATGTATAGATTTTGGGGTTATTGAGATGTTTTGGACTGATAGTTGTATAAACATTTTAGGATGCTTGGTTCTGGTAGTTGATAGGTTTACTTTTGAGGTTTTAAATGTTTTGGAAACCTGTTTTTATAAACTGTTTTGGTAAAGTTTTCATTGGAACTGTTTTGTGATTTTGAAACAGGAGGATATGTTAAACTTTCAAACGGAACCACACAGTTTATTTTCGTGAAAATGTACTTTGTTATAGTTGTGTTTCGAGTCGGTTTTGTGGTGGTATTTCGGAAGACATATGAGTATCGGGTGCTTGATGTTAAGTTGTATTGTGAAGTGTATGTTTGTGAGGTGGATAGAAATTGTGGTATAGATAGAATTGTGTTAGTGAAATGGTGAGGTTACGTATTGATTTAAATAATTGTTTTGTAATTGCTTTAAACGTTTTATTCAATTGATTTTAAATTGTTCTCAAATTGTTTTCCGCATAAACGCTAAGGATAAAGGAAAAAAAAAATTGTACGGTAATTAAGGGTAAATAAGGGTACAGTGTTAGGGTCGTGACAATTTATGGTATCAGAGCCCCCGGGTTTTAAAATCGGTTCTGTAGACTGCTAGACTGCACAGCCACTACGCGGACATTCTTCATCAACTGTAAGTATGTTTATAGCTTTATTTGATTTCTATTTTCTTAGAGATGTGTGTTTTAACCTATATAGGACTTATAGAACTATGGTGCGTCGAGGAAACGATCGAGATGACCGAGACGATACGATAGATACCCTTAAGGACTTTATTGCTCAACAGTCTCAACATATGGAGCGACAGGCTCAACAGATGGAGAGACAGTCTCAACAGTTGGGCACCCTTATTGACCGAGAGGGCGTTAGAGCTCGGGAGACAGCTATTTCGGGTAACCGTGGGATGGAGAGATTTCAGAAGCTCCAGCCCCCTATATTTAATGGACAGTCTATAGATCCCTCTTCCGCCGAGGAGTGGATTCGCACTATGGAGGACATGCTGGCGTATGCTAGCATAGAGGACGGAGAGAAGGTTGCATTGGTGACCTATCACTTGGCATTGGACGCCCGATTTTGGTGGGATTCTATCAAGACTACTGCAAATGTGACTATAAGGGGTTGGGAGCGATTCAAAGTGCTGTTTTATGACAAGTATTTCAGCCATACCGTACGAGAGGCAAAGATGGTTGAGTTTATGCAGCTGCGGCAGGTTGGTTCTATTGCCGAGTATGTAAGGAGGTTTGAGGCACTGTCCCGATTCGCGCCACGTCAGGTCAGCATTAATGAGGACAAGGTACGCGGATTTTTACAGGGACTTGGCCAGGAATTTCGGATGCGTCTTACTATATCAGGGGTGCAGAATGTATCCTATGATGAGATTGTGTCTAGAGCACTTGAGATTGAGGCCGTTGATCAGAGTTACGTCAAACCGAGGGAGCCAGCTAAGGGCTTCTTTCGTGAGATCCAGCCTCAACCCCAGAATGAAGATTGGCAGCCACGAGGACAACCACAGCAACAACAAAGAGGTGTTAAAAGGCCGTATGTGGGAAATAATTACCAGGGCAAGGGGAAACAAGTGCAGGGAGCTACTCAAAAACCTCTGTGTCCTATATGTCAGAAAGAGCACTTTGGCGATTGTAGAATGGGCACGGATAGGTGCTATAGATGCGGTGGTGCGGGCCATTTTGTCAGGGATTGCCCTCTACTGGGCCGTGGCCCACATGGTGGTGACCAGAAAAGAGCTACCCCGAGAGTCTTTGCATTTATCGAGCCCGGTGACGTTGATGACGAGGCACAACCTTCTCTTATTACAGGTACCGCCTTAATTACCTGTATGACAATATGTTTATGTTAAATAGATAACAATAATAATGATGATAATGATAGTCTCGAAAATAGAAAAGTAAGAAAATAGAAGGTGGGTAAGAAGAATAGGAGAGCCTCAAAGAGAAAACAGTAGACTACATATAGGACAATAAAGACTAAATAGAAATATAGTTATACATTAGTAAAATTAGTTTGATTTAGTCAACGGAGTTTGCGCACTTAAGGTTTAGTGGCAATTAGAGGAATACACCCTATGAAATACGGTTTTTAAGTAGGTATGGATTATGTCTAATTGACGACCCCTTGGAGTATTAGAATACGACTAATCAAGAAAGATGAAGGAAGATGAAGGTTTAGATATAAACCTATTAAGGAATACCTTAGATCGTTGTAATACTTGGAGTGTGTTTAAATAGATGAAGTACCGTAGAACTCGTATATTGAGGATTTGCGTGAAGTTAAGAGTGTCTAGATTAAGATAGAATTCAAGAGCTAAACTTAAAATAAATGTCGAGTAGAATAGTTGGGACCTGACTAGAAGGAGCGAGCGATGGTAGACTAGTCGGCGAACTCGAAATAGCCTTGAGGAAGTTAGAGAAAGATGAAGTAGATCGTTGGATTAAATGAGAGGTTAGGTTAGAAGCTTAGATTGGTGTTTAAAGGTCTGCAAATTGTGAAATTTGCGATTTATAGAATAAAGAGGGTGAGAATTTTCACCGAAATTATCTAAGTAAGCTTAGTAGTGAGGCTAAGTTAGTAAATTTCGAGTGTTCAACTGGTGTTTGGCAAGTCGAGACCAAATAATGCATGAATGACTTAGGTTAGAATGATTAGTTTAGAGCACATCAATGAGGAGATCTAAAAGTTTGACCATGCTCAGAGATTTAAGTTAGACAAACCAACGTAATTTAGATAGTACGAAGGGTTCAATTAAAAAATAAAAAATAAAAAAAATAATGATGAGGAAGTTCGTTAACATAGCTAAAATGACGTATGACATTCATAGGATGTTGTTTATACAGAAAGTTAGGAACTAAAGAAGACTCAATTTGAGGAGTTGAAGTTAAAATAGAGGGGAGTTCGGATTGCAACTTGGGTGTTGTTAGGAGTCCTTGAACGATAGTCAACCCAAGTGACGCCGGGAAATTGAAGTTATTTCTAGGATTGAGGGTAGAGACAATCTTTTGTAGAGACCAATTAATAAGTTAGAGTGAGTTTAACGTTTTGGGTGACTAAATGCAAACCAACACGTGCTCGAGACGTTAAGTGTCGAGTACCCAGTTAGAGATCGCTCGATTGAGGACTTAGAAAATTTTGTAAGACTCGATGCGTAAGCAAGGACACGTGTAGGCCAATTAAAAGTGAGGAATACGTTTACGAAGTTAATATAGAAATTGAGTTGGTGTGCATCCCGATTGGAGACAGAGTTGATGAAACTATGTAAGTTTGGATTACAGCCCAAGAGTTGGAAGGAATTTTTAGATGATATTCGATTTAACTGATGTTAGGAAATTTGGACGCAGATGCGATATAAAATAATAGCTGAGAGAAACTTCGATGGTAGAAGATTTTGAGGTTACTTCGTTAAGAAATTGAGAACTTGAATTAAGCTTAGATCGGGGAAGCCTGAACATAAGGCCAAGTCAGAAAAGTAAGGAAGTTTAACTTATGGACGATTAAGTGAAAACTAACGTGTGTGTAAATTATCTACATGCGTATTAATGCAGTGGGTTATTAAAAATTTGAGACGTGAGGATTACTAGCACGTGGTGCACAACCAAAGACTTAGTTAATCAATCAAACGCAGTAGACGTGGTTAGGAGGTTAACGATGCGTTATTTGATTTTAGGGATTCTAGTTTAGAACCATAGAGATTGACCCTAAGTATGGGCTAGAATCGAAGCCCTTGTGTGAGAGTTCAGAATTTTGGAGGGATGGAGAAAGGTGACTTGAAAAGAATGGAGCGATTGTAAATCATAGTATAAGGCCGCAAGACATGAGACAGTAATGCCAAGGACTACAGCTAAGTCAAATTTTGAGGACAAAATTTTAATTAAGGTGGGTGGATTGTAACACCCGAGAATTTTTCCTCAGTTTAATTAATCGAAAGAATTGGAGAGAAAATAATAAAAAGGTAAAGTAATTAAAAGTGAATAAATTGGTTGAACTAAAATGTTTATTAAATTAGGTTCGTGAAATTAAACCGTGAGTTATAATTAAGAATGAGATTTAACGAAATTAGAATGGTCGAAAATACGGGAGGGCAAAACGGTAAATGTGAATTTAATTAATAGTTAGTTTCATTATTATTATTATTATTATATTATTGTTTTTTTTTTTTATTAAAACACAGAATGGCTTCGAAGAAGCCATTCCGTTCGAAAGCCCGACGGCGAGAGGAGAGCAGGGGAGGGGGAGAGTGCGACGGGAGGCGATCTCCGACCAAAACCACCGCGATTTCCGGCGTCCTCCGGATAGACAACGGCGACGAGCAGGTCTCGATTGTCTCCGCGCGCGAATCGACAGGTAAGATTCGGTTTTGCCCTGTTTTCGGTTCGATTTAGGGCCGTGAAGGACGAGCTCGATTGAGCTCTGATTTCCGGCGGCTTTTGGCCGTTCTTGGCGTCAAATGGCCGAGCTTAACGCCGGCAATGGTTGCCGAGCAATGGTGGCTCAATTTGAGCGAAAAATCAGAGGGCCCGATTTGGGCATTTCGGGTTTTGTAATGTGTAGCCTCTGAATTTTGATTGTTTATGCTAATTGAGGGTATGGGTGGTTGATTGGTGAAGAAATTGATAAGAATTGATGGAAAACCGAAAATGATGAGATTCCCGGTTTAAGGCAGATTCGGGTTTTTAGATTTTTGACCTAGCTAGAGTTGTTTGTTTTAAAATTCCTTTTGTCAGATTAAAATAGGTTATTAGAGGAGTACGTGGCCGCTGAAATCGTTCGATTCCGATAACCGACGCAAAAGTTATGCACGTTTGAAGTTTTGGTTCGGTTTTTATCGAACCCAAATTAATAGCCTATTTAGTTAGGTTTTAGTTGGATTAGGCTAGAAATAGTAGTTTGAGAGTAATTGGTGAATGTAACCTTGAGTTTAATAAAGTTTGAATATTTGTCGTATGTTGAACCATAGGTGGGCAGATAACTGAGCATCCCCAGCGAGCTGCGGACGACAAGTAAGTTCTCGTGATCTTCTTTGGCCGATTGGCCTACACCGTACGTCGAAGTCTTCTCGAGGAGTTTTGGTGACGCGTTATTTAAATTGCTTTGGATGGGTAGTTAGGACTAGTTATTTTATAGATTATGTTGTTTCCATCTTGATGGTACGTATGTTGTTTGTTTATCGTCTTGATGGTATATATGTGGTTGTTTACTTTAATATATAAATTGTTCATGCATCATGATTAACGAAGAGGGAAATGAAAAGGTAAACGAAAAGGGAAACGAAAAGGTAAACGAAAAGGTAAACGAAAAGGGAAACGAAAAGGTTAACGAAAAGGAAAACGAAAAGGTAAACGAAAAGAGAAACGAAAAGGTAAACGAAAAGGTTAACGAAAAGGTAAACGAAAAGGCTAACGAAAAGGATAACGAAAAGGTAAACGAAAAGGTTAACGAATAAACGAAAAGGTAAACGAAAAGGCTAACGAAATGGATAACGAAAAGGAAAACGAAAAGGTAAAACGATTGAATGGCTTATGAACAGTATATGCATAGCACGCATTTTCATTTACGTAGAGTTTACTGAGATTTTTATCTCATAGTGTGTCTGTATGGTGTAGGTGATTTCGAGGAAACAGCTGAGGACGAGATTCCTCCTCCTGAGACATGAGTTCAGTTGACGAAGGATGCTCGCGGCAGTGTGTTGGCGTAGTCGATGCTCAACCGACCCGTGGGGAAGTATGTATAGATTTTGGGGTTATTGAGATGTTTTGGACTGATAGTTGTATAGACATTTTAGGATGTTTGGTTCTGGTAGTTGATAGATTTACTTTTGAGGTTTTAAACATTTTGGAAACCTGTTTTTATAAACTGTTTTGGTAAAGTTTTCATTGGAATTGTTTTGTGATTTTGAAACAGGAGGATATGTTAAACTTTCAAACGGAACCACGCAGTTTATTTTCGTGAAAATGTACTTTGTTATAGTTGTGTTTCGAGTCGGTTTTGTGGTGGTATTTCGGAAGACATATGAGTATCGGGTGCTTGATGTTAAGTTGTATTGTGAAGTGTATGTTTGTGAGGTGGATAGAAATTGTGGTATAGATAGAATTGTGTTAATGAAATGGTGAGGTTACGTATTGATTTAAATAATTGTTTTGTAATTGCTTTAAACGTTTTATTCAATTGATTTTAAATTGTTCTCAAATTGTTTTCCGCATAAACACTAAGGATAAAGGAAAAAAAAAAAAAATTGTATGGTAATTAAGGGTAAATAAGGGTACAGTGTTAGGGTCGTGACACGTTTGGGAGCGTCAAAACTAACCATCGACTACAAACTCACTTATAGTTGTAGAATTTTTGAATCTTACCAAAGTTTCCGGTCATAGGCTGAACAGGACCTTCAAGCTAGATGCCAATGGTGGAGGTCCAGAAGTTCCGTCATGGCAAGAGACAAACCTCCAGCCATGTTACAAATCCAAAATCTACGAGTTCTTAAAATATGATACTCATGGGGCGGGTAACTGATCAAGTGCGCGTGAATGAATGATTTACGCCAATGGGAAGCCAATGTGCAGTGGCTGGGATCATTCAAACGAAGGATAACACCAGTCCAATACAACAGTTAGTTTAAGTAAGATGCAGAGATCCAACATGAGGCAGTAATCTGAGGAAATAGCTTAACATAATACATGAGCTACAAATACATCTCAACCCAGTACCTCAAGTGTCCTGATAATACAAGGATAACAGCACAACAGTTGATTCTCATCAATTACCAGAAAAAGTTCTGTGGGTGTTTTACCAGTTCTTAGGCTTCACTTCGATAGCCGAAAAACCATGGTAGACCTTGGTGGAGGCATTGCTTCGAACCTGGAATGCTGACAATTGGTCCCAGAAAGATGCGCCATAAATCGAGTATTATCGTAACTAGCATTGCCGCTCCCAATGCGTCAACCGCCACTCGGCCTAGGTCCCATGGATCACCAGGCTTCTCGTCTATCCTGCTTAGATGGATAAACCACCATAAGAAAACCCATTTTCATAATTTCTTCATGATTGTTTTTATGATTTATTTCAAGTCGAGATCTTAGTCTATTGTGTTTGATCGGTTTCTCTCGTGTTCATATAGATCAAAATACCAACCTTCGCACAGGGGACGGTACAAATTATTATTTTATAATGAAAATTAACGAAAACTGAAGTGTCATACCCAGATTGTAGAGCTATAAGAAAAAATGCATTTTTACCCAAAAAATAAAGAAAAAAATTAATACAACTTTCATGGTTGAATCAAATAGTTAAGAAGTACAACTGGTTGAAATTCATACCTTACAAACATAGGGAAGCTGACCACAAAGTAGATAGCATAAAACAAAGACCCAACTGTGTACATAGTTGCCCGATCCACAAATTCATAATATGGGAACTGCATATGGCAAACAAAACATCATTATCAGTAGCTTTAGCCAGCTAATGTATCCACAACACGACAATATAATTACAAAAAAGTCTAAAACCCACCACTAAAATCAGCTAAATTCATTTCAAAATTGCAATTAATTGTTGGTGTCACCATCAAAATAACATCTTTACAGGCTATGTTTTTGTGTACGCAACTTCTTCGTTTGTACGAGAAAAGTCAAAATCGTTATGTTAAGAAAATAATTTAATTGTCGATAATTCCTAAAAAAAAAAACTTGACTTTGGATTTCTCGAGAAATTCGTATGCCTTGTCTACTTAATACTTACAAAACAAAAAGTCTACCGTCCTATATTATTATACTCAGAGAAGAGGAGTGAACGTACATTGGAAATGGCTAAAGTCTCTAGGTATGCTATGAAGTAAGAAAGGGCCAAAATCCATGCAGCCTCCACAAACCACTGAATTTGCTTAGGCATGTCAGCAATGGAATGCCGAATTCTGCGAAGGGTCATGTTTGATGATACGTGATAAAACAGAAAGCAAACATGAGTAAGAAGGAAAGTTGTATGCGGAACCTGCAATACGCACAAGAATGTGGAAATTTATCGTAGAGTTACTTAAAAAGCAATAAATTTAACTTCCAAAAAATACTATCTTCCACCGGGGTACTCATCGACGAACCAGTAGCCCTTTTGAGAGAAGCTATTCAGGAAAAGATGGAACATTTGTACTTCAAGAACCGGTTTAAATAAATTTTTTAATCGCAAAGGGAACAGGAGCTAGTCTAAATGTTTTATGGTTCCTCACATTATTCATCCTCCATGAGGGAAAGGTATAAGCTGCCCCCAGAACTGTAAAAAAATAATGAGTCCAGAAGTAGTTGCCCACATAACTAAAAATTATTATCCAAAGACTCGCCTGCAACAAAGTAAATGGCAATTGTTGAGAGAAAAGAATGGCCTTTCACACAGAATAAGAATACTTCAAGGTTAGAGAGAGAATAGTCATATTGAGAAATAAAACTATACAAAGGTTGCTGAAATAGCAATTACCTTGACCCAATAACAACCTTTCCATGATATTTTGCTATCAGCCTGCACGCGTACCAGAAAAACAATAAATATTTAGGCATTCAAATTAAGGCAGTGCCTCAAAATGCTTTCTAAACAACCAAAAACACTAGCAAAATGCTTTTTATAAATAAGAAAAAACCAGAAGCACTTGAACAATGCTTTTGTGAGCATCACCTGTAAAGTAATTCTTCGAAAAACAATTAATTTCTTTTGGTTATTACACGTTTATTTTTCTGTTGATATCCCAAAAATTTTCGTTCTCTCCCCCTCTCTCTCTACGCCAAACTCTTTCCCTCCTTATTCCTCTGGCCTCGACCTCTTCCTTCGTCTATGCTTTTTGTTTTGTTTCCTTGATAAATTAAAATTATAATGGAAACAAACTATAATGGAGAACCTACAGTCTTTATCTTCTAATGTCAAAATCAGATTAGAAATTAGAATAATAACTTGGCATAATAATTTCAAACAAAAAATCACCTTATATGAAATATTTCACATAAATTTCAAAATACTTAAAAAAAAAAACAACATTTCTTGCAAAAGTAATAAAATGAGAAACACTCATAACCACACCCAAAGAAGAATTAAACTCATTGAAGTCATCCAACCCAACTCTAATGCATCGCCCAAATGAGTGATCAGCTGAGAACGAATTAACCCATTGCATGTTGGATTCAACATGGATAATGTAATAATTAACTTTAAGTCCTGAACTCTCAATGCAAGGGCTAGAGGGCTGTATTGTTTGGCTTCTTAAGGGGATATATTTTGTTCAATTTCAAGAGGATGCTCTGAAAATCACGTAAACAACATTGCAAGAGAGAAGCAAATTCTCAAGAAACAGAAAAGTCAGGGCCAATTGAACTACCATTTACAATTGAAAGCAAAAGTAATAGAATACTATATTGGAGTTTTGTAGAGTAGTTGTGCAGGTTAATTAGTGACTAAATACTTTTGCCATCATAATGCAACAGAACGTTCACCTTTCCAGCAAACAGCATAGGTATCAAGAAAGAAGGAAGTGCTGAAACTAAGCCCAGAAGCAAGTATTCCAACTCCGTAAATTTCTGTCAGTCACAAATGAAAGTCTGAACTTGAGATAGAGATTAGAGAGAACTGAAATTTTAAAGTTGATTGCAGTTACTACCATTTTCCATCAGATTCGAGAAGGCAACAATGAAAATATAATGAATTTTTCATATTGAGAGCTGAAAAACCAAGAACTTTCCTTTCAGCAAATAGTAAAAAACAAAAAAACAACAACAACAAAGACTAAATGCCCATCGACCTTATTCTCAGTTTTGCATTTTGATTTCTCTCTGTCATTTTTTTCTCAAAGCGAAAAAGAAACCCAGAAAATGGAATGTTTTTTCTTTTTTTTCTAATTGACATCTTTAAGAATGAAAGTTGGCTTCTCAGAACCAAACTGTCACAACGCGTTATTCGTCTATTTAGTTCTTCAAACCTACTTTCTTAGCAGTTACATGCACCATTCCTTCCCTATAGAAACAAGCATTTTCCAATGCACTAATCCACATAACTCTAAAATTAGTCTTCTCTATCGATTCATCGATTAAAGAGAGTAATGCGAGCAAACCTCGTATAGCTTGTAGGGCACGACGATTCCCAAGCAAAGAGTGAGCCAGAACGGAGTATAGCAAAGAAAAAATATCTCTCCCCATCTCTTGCTCGGGTTTGCGGCAAGCCATAAACTCGAGCAAGAAAAATCCGATTCTTTACCTGAGCATTGCCAAACAAGTTTTTGTCAGAGATTCAAGACATTTCAGGCAGTACGAACTCTTCATTCCAAAACAAAGGCCAGCATTTCGAAGATAATGGAGAAAAATTACCACCCATGTATGAGATTTGGACCAGGAATTTGAAAAATTCAGATATCGGCTTGAAAATGTGGAGCAGAGAGCGAGAGAGAGAGAGAAACAGACAGCCTGAGTGAGCTGTTATGTCACCCAGTCTTGAAGATGCTTACCACATAGACTCAGAAACCATGAGTTCTGAATTAAGAAAAAAGGCGCAGTCCCCCAGTGAATTACGAAACTGCCATGGTATAATCTATCACTCAAGTGTGATTAACACGACACAACATATCCAGCCAAAACGAAGGCGACCAGAATTAGTACGAATAATATGAAATTACATTTTAGACCTTACTCGTATTTTCAAAATATTATTATATTACTTAAATTTTTGAGATATATTAGAAAAACAATCAAAGTCTAAACTGTACTTATGACTGCAATTCTCAATCACTCCTAATAATTCATAATCAATTCATCCATGTGAATGATCGATGCATTGAACATCGATATATAATTGACCAAGACTCGAGTTTACGAGTTCAACCCAACATGGAACTTTGGTCAAATGACATTGGTGGCGTGTTAGTGACATTATTAATAATTGAGATATCAGCTATGGACCACTCTTTCCTCTGACATCCACCTTATTCACCTACCATTGGCAGGTTTGAATTTATTATACAAAATGGCATTAACGTGAATAATATGAATGATCAAGGGTATTTCAGTCTCCAAAAAACCTATCATCCCTGCATTACTCTCCGAAAAACCTCACACCCCTGCATTACTCTTTCCTAAACTGGCGCGCCCGTGGCATAAACTTCGCCAGAGAACCGGCGGCTACCCGGCGCTCCGTCGGCTACTTCGACTTACTCCGCCGGAATTCAAAGACTATTATTGCTTTCACAATAGCTGGAGCGTGAAACTGACCGGAGAATTCTCAGGGTTCAGTCCCGTTTGTTCTTCGTTTGTTTGCTTTACTCGTGATTTTTGAAATTTTTCTTCAAACCCAATATTCATTTTGAATTGATGATTCGACAATGGAAACGAAGCGTGGCAAAGACGATGATAGATCATTCAATTTATTTTACAACTGTCGAAATAGAATAGCCATTGGAACTCTTCAGGATCGTCCCCTCCAGAAAGAACCATGATTACAGAGAGAAATCAACATACAACGGCTCAGAAATGTAATATCGTCCGATGCCTAGAATCATTTTCTGCTGCTTCTTGAACCTGAACTGCATATTGTAAATTCCAAAGAACGTCTTCGATCGATGGGCGATTCGACTCAGGACAAATGCACCGGCTCATTATGTTGATCACGGTCGATAAAGACTCTTGAGAGCAAGTGGCTTGAACCACCGGATCAATCATTTCTCTCCGCCCTTCGGGACCATTCAACGATGCCTATGACAAATTGCAACGGATCCTTAACTAAAAACTCGATGATAAATGATTTCCGGAACCGAAACTAGAAAATGACTTCTAAAACTACATTTTTCTCAAAATGCATTCTCTGTTAGTGCCGAGAAAGTAAACAAACCCGCAGCAATGAATGCTTGATTCGTGCCAAATGTCGAGTAATAATTGGGGATGCGATCTATGGAAGGATCATGATTGAAACTCATAAAAGAATTATAAGCACCTACCATTTCGTTTAGCACGAGGGCCTCCCTATTAGCGTATGCGGCAGGTGTGCCGATGGTTTCGAGCAATATAAATCCAAAGCTACGTACATCATCCTCTATGTTCACCATTTGCCTGAGAACATGTGTGTCACGAGTGAGATGTTATAAGAGTAACAAATTGCATTATATTAAACGGGTCACATGATAATATCGATTAACAATAAGCGAATAACTCCTTATTCGAGCCCCCCGCAACAACATCAAGTAAAGGAATTATTCGAAAAAAAGGGAAGTATTCAATTTTTGAGCTAAGTATTGTAATTATTCGTCTACCAACAAAAAAAGGTAAGTATTCGATATTTTGCTGATGTGTTTATAATTGTTACCATGATTTCGGGACTTCTCCTTTGGCCTGCATACAAAAACCGGAAGTCAAAACCACTTTGAATCCAACAAAATCGAAGATTGATAATAAAAATTAGCGTGAAAATGAAAGACGAAGACGTACATCAGATTTGGAAGTTTCTTCGGAGATAATCGACAATCCGTAATCGCTCAACTTTGCCATCTGATTCTCGTCGAGTAAGATATTGCTTAACTTCAGCCGGTTGCTATAGAAACCGGGGATGACACCAGTGTGCAGAAAGTTAACAGCTTTGGCAACTCCAATCAAAATTGATAATCTCTCAGACCAATTGAGCACTTTCTTAGAACTTTTTTCTGCAGAAGCCAAATAGATATTTCTTTCAAAACTGTTTTTGAGAGAAAATTCATCACTAAATGTTTTCGATAAACAGTAAAATACATTCTCAAAAATTGATTTGATCACCGAACTCATCCACTGCTTTCGAAGAACAAATTTCGAAACTGGCTTTGGGCAAACAGTAAATTTCTTTAACTACATGTATCATTTTATTAATACGAACAGACATGACGATGGCTAGAGAGCTAAATATCGTGAAGACAGCCTCCGAAATACTGTATTTTTTTGTCGGCACATTAGACAGTGAACTCACGAGACGTTTTTAGCTCCGCGATTTCTTAGTTTCTAAAATTATGAAAAATAGAAAAATATGAATTTAATAATTACCAGAAAGGCGCAAACGAAAACTTCCATTTAGCACGTATTCAGTTACCAAAAAAACCTTGCTTTCGCTAAAATCTTCTTGTCCATCGGCATACATGCAATGCCCCAAGAGGCATACCAAATGAGGGTGTCTAAGCTTTCCAAGCATATCCAATCTAAGTTTAAGATTACGGATAGAGTATTTTTTTGGTAAAGGAAGACATCTTATGGCGACTTGTGTCCCGTTCTGCAATCTTCCTTTAAAAAGCTGCAAGAAAAAAGGAGAGTTTTACATAGAGTAACATCTGGGTGCAGCTATAGCAGTACGTAGTGTTTTCAATATAAGTAATGTTACGTTAACACTTTAATTTTACACTCTAATCTCATACCATAACGTAGAGCTTACGTGTCATTTACTTATTGATTCATGTAATCTATTATTTTAAATATTTATAATAATTTTACTAATGGGTGAATGACATGCAAGCATCACGTCAAAATATAAGATTAGAGTGTCAATGTAACATTACCCTTTCAATAACAATGAATATCTAAAACAATGAGCATGTTTTTAATAACTATGAATATCTCAAAAAAAGAACAAAACATGTTTTCTATGTGTAAGTGAACAATGCAGACGATGTCTTGATACATGAACTGATTTGTTTTACAATAATATAGATACTATTACAAGAGAGATTCCATGTACTTGTTAAAACATCGAACAATAATATGAAAAAGAAATAACGAAAATTAGATACCAAAATTTACATCAAAGATGTAAAGGGAAAAAATCACGAGTAGAGACAGAAATTTCAGTATAAAAAAATATAAGTGCAATTGAATTTTGCAATTTAAGCAGAACAATATTCAAACTTTTAGTTTTGCACGGAGAGCATAGGTCCAAGCACAAGAATGATAATTTTTGAGAAAAAAATGATCTAAATGTTATTCTTAGTTCTTCAACCCATTTCAACTTTCATCACCATTGTCATGGCAGCTAATTAAATAGCGATAAGAATCACTTTTAAAAGTTTTACAATATATCGCAGAAAAAACTTTGGCTGCATTATTAGATTATAGACTTTACCTTTCCATATGAACCTTCACCCATTAAAGTCGAGTGGTTGAAATTGTTCATCGCTTCTTTTATCTCCTCTATTGAAAACGATCGGCATTGAGGAAGACCTAAGGTGCTTATTTTTTCGGCTTGAGAAACAAATCCTGCAGTATAGGAGAGATGTAATTTAGTTCCCACATAAGATCCAAAATTAGGAACCGTGAAATTGTGAAAAATCGATGGAAAGTACACAATTTCGTGTCAAAATTATTTCTTTTTTGAATCATTCAGAATTCGATCAAGACCAAAGAACTCACTTGCATTTGCTAGAAGCTCAGAGGAAAATCCTACAGCGGAACCTTCTTGACTAGATTTCTGCAATAAATGCTGTTCTGATACCTCACAAGAGCAGTATCTTCTACTTAAAACAAGAACAGCAAAAGCTAAAATCACAGTAATCAAAGAAACACCCAAAATGAGGCCAACCAGAAGCCCTAACTTTTTGCCCCCGGATTGTTCCACATGCAAGGGGGCTTCATCACAATATGATTTTGGATGTTGGTGACTTCCATTAAGAACTAAGCAATTCCCGTCCAACTTAACGATCCTTTGCCTTGATTCATTTTTCAAACACGAAGGCAATTTGCCCATAAACATATTAAACGATAAATCGACAAAGTCGAGATTGTTGCCACAGATCAGATTATCAGGTAGTGAGCCACTCAACTTATTTGAAGCAAGACTGAGGTAGGTGATGTTGGGCAGAGAGAAGATTTTTGAAGGAGGAATACCTTCAAGAACATTGAAAGATAAATCAAGGTGCTGAAGCTGACTTAGATCATAGTATTGACGGGGAATCTCGCCCTGTAGAGAATTTTTGTTGAAAATAGCCTCGATCAATCCACTGGGTAGTGAAGGTAGAGCAAAATCCAATTTGTTTCCACTCAAATCCAGTATTTTCAAGTTCATCAAGCCGCTGAGATCTGGTAATCTACCAGATATTTCATTTCCAGACAGAACAAGCTCAGTAAGAGCGGAGACACTTAGAATCGATGATGGAAATGACCCTTTCAATTTGTTATTTGCCAAATTAAGGACTTTCAAATTAGACATTGAAGCAAACCAGTTTGGCAGAGTGTCATTGAAGAAGTTTTCATCCAGGTTGATGGTTTGGAGCATCACCATTGTTGAAAGCTTAGGTGGGATTGAACCAAAAAAATAATTTGAACTAAAATCCAAGTATTCGAGTGAAGATAATCGATGAATTTTGTCAGGAAGTGGACCCCAAATGCCCAAAGAGACTAGACCAAGAACTCTCAAGCTGGTTAGCCTTGTTAAGGTAGTGATTAGAGAATCCATGGAGAAGCTCTCTGATAAAGTTTGATTGGGTAATGAAAAACCAGTAAAATTACCAATCTTGCCAGGCCTATCGCCATTAATCGTAAGCTCAGTTACAACATCATCCTCGCAAGTGATGTTTACTTGTGCAGAAGACTGCAATGAACAAAAATCTACTCTCCGATCAATCCAAAGCTCCAGCTGCTTTGGATACTCCAAATGCTTCCTCAGTTGTAGAAGAACTTGGGTCTGAGAGGATTGCAATTCGTAGGTACCCATGAAAAAGAAACTCCATGATAACACAAAAAACATAAACAAACTACGAATCTTCATGAAAGATTCGCTCTTTAACACGGGAATTTCTTTGAGCAATACAGCTTCAACTTCCCAGAAATATCACCATACACAACCAGCCTGCATTTTTATGATTGTAGAAACAGAGAAGGAAGCAAGAAGCAAGGACTGAAACCAATGAAAAATGCAGCTGCTTTTGAGTTAAACTTTCAGTACTATAAAACCAAAGTTTGAACCCAATTTTGAACTGGTTGATTGTTCATTTTAGCTCAAAAATCTCTGGCCGTACCTCCCCTCCTAATACCAACAACTTATAATGACATAAACTAGGGAAAGAAAACTGTGATCGTTAATCAAGAACCCAAGATTCTTCAAAGGATAAACACCAACCAGTGAAGAATAAAAGCGTTCAAGGTCTTGCATTTTGCTGAAATTTTTAGAAAAATTAAAAATGGGGGGTTTACCTGGAGCAGAGAAGGATAGTGAAGTTCAGGCATTTAGTGCTTCCACATGGTTTATTTTCCTCGAAAGGAGGACTCATTCCAGCATTAATGGTGTGGGGACTGGCTCGAAGCAGTGAAAGAAGTGGTGGCTTCCTTTGCTGGGCTACGAGCAAACGTGAGGCGCCAGAATGAGAGGACAAGTTGGCAAAAGTGGCTTCCATTATTTGCAGAGTGAAATTTTGAGATTCTCTTTTGTAATCTTCGATTTTGACACCAGCTATTCTTTTCTCCTTCCCTTGATCGATACTGCTACTTTAATTTGTTCTATATTCGTCGTCTTCTTCTTCCCAAGGCTTTTTTGTTTTTACCCATTTCTTATTTTCATCAATTTAAAGAAAATCTGCTCCTTGTTTTTTTTTTTAAACAAATAAATTATTAGTTCTCACTTCTCATATTCTAGAATTGAAATTTAGTAATTATAATTTTAGATTCATTTTTAAATGTCATATGTTGGATTTAATTCAACATGTCTACATCATTCTGTCTATTTTAAAAAATATTTTAACGTGATTTTTAATTTTTTCTGTAAATTACACTTTGATCTTAAATATAATACAATGGATTTTAATTTTATCTTCTATTATCTATTTTAAATATTATTTATTTATTTAGTTGTGTATTTAATTATATGATATTCTGACAAACATAAAAATAAATAATTTAAAGAAAAATAAGGGATGAATCTAAAACTCGTGGTGTTTAAAATGAGAGAAAAATGCATGGCATTGGAAGTTGTGTCATTTATGAACATTATCTTCGCACTTCACAGCCTGTCTGCTTTGAAAAGTTTTGAAAGGCTCATTATTAGTAATACCCTTCCCCCAACCTACCTGTCCTACACCAAATGGTACATATTATTAATCAGGATAATTATCGATTTAAACTTTTTACTATACATTTTTTTTTCAATTCACGTTGTGCACTAGAAAACATAGGCAAACCAAATCCTGTAATTTAATTTTTGTTATTATTTTTTATCTTCTCTCAATAATTTTATTAAATACTCATTTAAAAAATTACCAAACGATCTTAGATTCAGTTGAAATTTTTACCACAAGTTCACTACTTAATAAGAAGATAATCTGAAAATTTTCGTTCTTTTTTAACACATGTACAATTTATTGTAATTTTATTTTAGTATTTTATAAAAATATTATAATAAATCATACAAGTTTGAAAAACTTATGATAATTTTTTTATTATCTTCTCATAATGTGGTGAATATGTGGAAAAAGTTTCAAATAAATCCAATATTTTTTGGTATTTGTTTAAATTAATCTCAGTTTTTTCTTTACTTTATAAATTAATTTTTTTAAAAATACCAAACTATATTTGATTTATTTGAAGACTTTCCACAACCTATCATGGATAGATAATAGAAAATTTTTTGTGGTTTTCTAAAATTTGTATGATTTATTATAATATTTTTATAAAATAATAAAATAAAATTACAATAAATCGTACATGTCTTAACAAATCACGAAAATTTTCAGATTATTTTTCATTAAGTAGTGAACAAGTTGTAAAAATTTCAATTGAATCTAAGATCGTTTGGTAATTTTTTAAATGAATGTTTAATGAAATTATTGATAGAAGGTAAAAAATGATAATAGAATCAAAGTACAGGGTTCGGTTTGTCATTTTTCTTAATACAGGGGGCGAATTGAAAAAAAGTGTATAATACAGGATTCAAATTGATAATTACCCTATTAATTATTTTACTCCCTACATATTTTAAGAAATTAATTTTTTATTTTTAATTTTATGACACAAAGATGAACATGTGTTAATTTATCAATATTAATACGTCATATATATGTGATATTGATGTAAAAATATGCACGAAATAATAGTATTTGGGAATGTGGTTTGACTCCATAAGTATAAATTCTAATTATTGTAAGTAAATGTATATGCAAATTTTTAATCATCTTCCTAATTTTTTGATCAAGATTATCGATGATGAAGTAAGTTGCCACCCTAATTTTTAATCAAGATCATCAATGATGAAGTAAATTTAGAAGATATTAACCACATTAGAGATAGAAAAAGATGATCGGTAACATGTTCACTTGGTGGAACATTAACTTAATAAATAAAAAAGTGGTCGTATTAAAGTCAAAGAGATAGATAATAAATATGTATTATTAAATAAAAGTAAAAATTGTAAATTATTTAATTAAACATAGATTATGAGACTTTTTAACAATATGTGTTGATAATAGAGAGATCTTTCAAATAATATTTTTTCTCTACCACTTTACATTTTGTATGTTTTTACATCTATTATAAATATTCTACCAATAAATCAACAAAGTTGTTACTCTTTTAATTAATTTGATATGTTATTTATAAGATAAGAAAACCATGGATGGGTGGGTGGGTGGGTGGGTGGGAGAGAGGGAGAGAGAGAGCTAGAGAGAGAGAGAGAGAGAGAGAGAGAGAGAGAGAGAGAGAGAGGGTAGATGCATTTATAACTTATTATATTACGTAGAACTCTATTATTGTTGTCTCTGTCCGAGTGTACTTAATTTGACTGATAAAAACTAAAATAAAATGTTAGTGCAAATGAATGTATTGGTGGGACTCTTACGTGTAATTTTATTTTATATAATCTTAAAATCGTAATGGTCAAACTACACTTGTTAAGATAAAATAAAGTCTTACACTTTAATTGGATGCCTAAAGCCCAATTACCTTAACCAATATTTAATCACTTCAACGAACTTAACTTTTTGACAACCTATATATTATTATCATTACTATTAAATATATGAGAACCTACGTAATTGTTAAATTGTGTCCAACTTGAACTACATCATTTGAAATTGGACAAGCACATTGTTGAAAAACAAAACAAGAAAATAATTGATACCGAGATTTACGTGGAAACTCTAGAAGGAAAAAATCACAGGTATAAGAGAAAAATCACTAATCAAAATCAGTACAATAAATTTTACGAAACAAGCATATATTTATACATAAACAGAAACCTTAATCAAATTGAGATTCTTAATATGGGCTGAAACTAGTTTGACCCAAGTAGAATTTGGGTCACTAAATCTAACGATTTCCATCTTGACGCAAATTTCACTGTATGAAATATATCTCCAAAACATCAATCTAGAAAATAATATCCTCTTCCACAAAGTTTCTGAAGTCATAATCAGCAAATAATATCAACCAAGCTCAAATAATGTTTAAACTTGCTTGCAGGTAATGTCTTAGTCATCATCAACAAAATTATCACGAGTATTAATTTTAATCACATAAAATCACCATGAGCAACCACTTCACGAACAAAATGATAACGAATATCAATGTGCTTCAACTTCTCATGAAACATCTGATCTTTAGTGAGAAATATAGTACTTTCACTTTCGCAAAACACTGTGACTGTAACACCCGGTTCTTTACGGAATTTATTAAATAAACAATATAATGACATTTTTGTAAATATGTCAAGTCAAGTCAGTTTTTCAAAAAGAAAGCGTTATTACGATCCTAATAATTAATAAGGATTTCAGGAAAATTTCGGGAATTTTAGGAGTTTAACGCTAATTTTACGAGAATTACGTTTATCGTAATATAAAGAATGCTTTAGTAAAAATAGTAAACGAGGTCCGATTTGCGAACGGATAGTTTTAATAGAACCCAAATAATAAGTTAGAATTATTGGTGAAATAAGGAAATTTAGAGAAACCAAATCGCTAGTTAAATAACGAAACAAAAGACGAAATAAAAAGAATTAAGTACAAAGGGCAAAATGGTCATTTAAGCAATCAAATTATTATTAAAAGGCAAAAGCCTTTTCTTCTTCTCCAGAACGTTTTCTCTCTGGTTTTTCTTTCCTCCCGCGGCCACAGAGCGATTTTCTCTCTGCCGTCGACGTTCTCTCCACGCCGGCGACCGATTCCTCCTCCGTTCTTTGCGATTTCTTCTCCATTCCTGACCCTAGGTATGAATCTATGATTTTAGAGCGTTAGTTTACGACTTTCGCGAAGTTTAACGGTTAGGGTTTACGATTAGGGTTTTGTTAAAAATGTGATTTGAGGTTCGAAATTTATAGGTTTGCCGTAATTAAGGATATAGTGAACGTATTGAACGTTATTGGATGAATTTAATTGATTTAAGACGAATGTTAGATTTGGTAAAAATTTGAGATTTAGGAAAAACTCGTATTTTGGGATTTAAGGTACCGAGCGTGTATTGCTTGATGAAATAGCTCAATGAATTGGATTAAAGCTTTAGGAAATGTCTTTAGTTAAAGTTTTGTTAATGTGGACTTTTAGTAGCTTAAACTCGTTTTAACGTCGATGGTTCTAAATTGCCTTAGGTGAACGACTCTCGTGGACGAAGCTCGAAGTTCAGCGCACACGAGGTAAGTCCTCGTGATCTTCTCTGGCCGATTGGCCTATACCGTACGTCGAGGTCGTCTCGAGGAATTTTGGTGATGCTTTTAGTTTAAATTGTTTTGGTTGGGTAGTTAGATAGGATATGTTTTTAATAGCTTTTATTGTCTTGATGGTACGTATGTTGTTTGTTTAAATTATGCTATTAATTGTTCACGCATCACGGTTTCAAATTATGCATAGAAAATGAATTTACGCACAATATTTTAAAGAAAATGGCGATGCGGCCTGGAGATGGGCTATTGATCTATTGTGTAGGCACGAAGGGGTCTGTCACAATACCACATCTAATATGTACTCATACAGTTATAGGTCACGCAAGGTGGGGCTCAGGTACGGCTGTACGTGTTGTAAGCATGTACCCCCCTCATCTAAGTGGAAAGGGTAGTCCGACCGCTGGATGTGCCCTCTCCATTTAGGGGGATGAGATCTCGGTGACAATCAGAGTAAAGATAATGAAAATGTTGAATGGTTTTACGAACTCATAAGCACAACACGCATTGTATTTACGTAGAGCTTACTGAGATTTTTATCTTATAGTGTGTCTGTATGGTGTAGGTGACTTCGACATAGGTGAGGACGAAGTCCCTCCACCTGAGGAGTGATGCAGTTGACGGAGGATGATTGCAGGAGTGTGTTGGCGCAGTCGAGGCGCATTTTGACCCGTGGGACTCATGGTTAGGTGTTTTGAGGATTTTTGGAAATTGTCGAGCTAATGGTTAATTGTATAGTTGAACATATTAGGGTGTTTGGATCTGATTAGTTGATAGGTTACGTTTTGATGTTTTTTTTAAACGTTTTGGTAATTGAATTTATAAAACGTTTTGTTAAGATTTTTATTTATATTTTTATGAACTGTTTGGTGATTTTTAACAGGAGGAAACGTTTAGTTTTTAAACCGAACCATGCAGTTTGTTTTTATGAAATCGGGTTATGTTTTAATTGAATTTTGAGTTGATATTTTGGGTGATTGATGAAGTGAGGAATGGATGGGTTATGGGTGAGTTTATGTTGAAGTATGGGGTTTAGATGTAGGTGGAATTGTGTTTATGTGTATGTAGGAGTCGGAAGGAAAAATGGAAAAGAATAAAGAAGAGGAGAAGAAAGAAAGAAGAGAGAGAGAAGAAGAAAAGAAAGAAAAAGAGAGGGAGGCAGTGATGGTGGCGATCGATCGCCAGGGAGGGCGATCGATCGCCCCTCGTTTTCGGGTGATCGCCTGAGGAGGCGATGCGATCGCCTCTTCAGATGCCACGCTCTGGAAAATTCCAGAGTGTGTGGCGATCGATCGCCACAAACGGGCGATCGATCGCCACTTGTGTTTGGCGATCGCTGAGTGAAGGAAACGATCGCCGAAGGGCGATCGTTCGCCAGGGTGTGATCGCCCCTTTTTGCCCCTTGTTTTGTCTTTTTCTCCTGCTGTTTATGTTTTTAAATTTAATTATGGTTTCTTTTAATAGTTTTAAAGCTTTACTAATCGGTTTTCAAAATAGGCTCGAACGTAAAGTTTAAAGTTAAAGTTTAAGTATAAAAAAAAAAATAATACGGGAAATACGGGTACAGTGTTAGGGTCGCTACAGTGACAATTTGTAAATCTTCACTGAGCTCACCAAACAACTCTTTCAACCATATGACTTCCTTACATGCTTCAGTAATAGTCATATATTATGCTTCTGTAGTAGACAATGCAACGGTATCCTATAAGGTAGTTTTCAACTGATAGCACAACCTCCAACTGTAAACACATATCATGTAAGAGATCTCCCATTGTCAAGGTCTCTCGCATAGTCAGAATCAACATACCCAATTACCGGGTCCTTAGTTCTTCCAAGCTAAAGACATACATCACTAGTTCCACACAGATACCTAAGAATCCATTGAACAGCTTTTCAGTATTCCTTTTCCGGATTTGCCATGTACCTACTAAACGCACTTACTACGTAAGATAAATCTGGACGTGTGCAAACTATAGTATACATGAGAGATCCCACTGCACTAGAATTATGAACTTGTAACATATACTGAATTTCATCATCTAATTGCTGACATAAGTCAAACGAAAGTTTAAAATGAGCTGCTAATGAAGTACTGACAGGTTTTGCCTTGTTCATGTTGAACTTGCAGAGAACTTTCTGAATGTACCCCCTTTAACTTAACAATTTATCAACTTTTTGATCTCTTTGTATCTCCATACCAAGTATCTTTTTAGCTGCTCCCAAATCCTTCATTTCAAACTAACTCAGTTGTACTTTAATCCTTCTAATTTCATCTTTATACTTAGATGTGATCAACATGTCGTCAATATATAAGAGCAAATAAACAACTGACCCATTTTCATTCTCTTTGATGTAGACATAATTGTTATAACTGTTCCTCCTGAATTCTTGATCAAGCATGAATGAATCGAACCTCTTATACCATAGCCTTGGCAACTGTTTCAGACTATAAAGAGACTTCTTCAAGGAACAAACGTAGTTTTCCTTTGTCGAGACTACAAAATCTTCAGGTTGTTATATATAGATGTCCTCCTCAAGTTTTCTATATAAGAATGTAGTTTTAACATCCAACTGCTCAAGTTCAAAGTCGTGCATAGCCACAACACTCAGTAAACTTCGAATCGAACTATGTTTAACCACTAGAGAAAACACATATGTGATGTCTACACTTGAAATTTAACTGTAACCCTTAACAACAAGACGTGTTTTATACTTGTCTTCTTCCACACCCTTTCTCTTGAACATCCATTTTCAACGAACTGCTTTCTTGTCATTTAGCAATTTAACTAAGTCCCACATGTCATTTTTCTAAAGAGACTCAATTTCCTCTGCATGACAATCATCCATTTTCCAAATTTATCTGAATTCACTACCTCTGAATAGGTAGACAGTTCTTCACTGGAATCAATGCTTTTAGCTACACTTAAAGAATAAGCGAGTAAATATACTTCACTATATTTCTATGGAGGTCTAATCTCCATTCTCGACCTATTCTTAACGATAGAATACTGTGGTGAAGGCATATGTAACACCCCAAAATTTTATAACTCGAATCGCTACTCATAATGCTGAACAGAACTAAGACAATCTGGGAAGGGTTTTAAAACTTCACTCCACAGTCAAAAATTCGACTTTTATAAAAGTAAAAAGTAAGACGTTAAAACTTGCAGCGGAAAAATATTTATATAAAACAGGGTTAAAACAATTCACTAAAACAATTCTTATATAACTGTTAGATGATAGAAACCATCGGCCAAAAAAGAACCGAGGACATAAAAGTTTTGAATATTTAAATGTCTTAAAATTTCAAACACAACCTCCGCCAAAAGTCCCAGCGGTAGAAGCAGAAATAGAAGACTTCTTCTGGCAAACAATGTCAGCGGTGGAAGCAGAAACAGAAGACTTCTTCCACCAAACAGTGTCAGCGGTGGAAGCAGAAACAGAAGACTTCTTCCGCCAAACAGTGTCAGCGGTGGAAGTAGAAATAGAACACATTTTCCGATTGACAACGTCTACCGATAGACAACATCTACCGATAGACAACAGAACAACGCATCAACCATTTACACTCTAAACAAAGGAACAACTCTAACTGCTAAAAGAACTTGTAAATTTTTTGTAAACATTCAAAACAACTTGAATCCACAACTTACTAAAAATCCAGAAAAATAACTCTCATCAAAATCAACCACGTTTTATCCTCATAATCATTTCAAAAAGTACAACGAAACATTTAAAACTATCACTACTATCAGAAATACTAAAACTACCAATGTCATTAAAATTCTCAGCATAGTTAAACTAAACAATTGTTCGCTAAACTTTCACGCCTATTGCCACAAGTTAAACCACCCCATCAGTTTACCAAGTCGACACATGAATATACTCCTCCAACCAACCTAGTCCCCATCATGTTCAGAGAACACACCTGCTGACACTTCTTCACCTACATCACAAAACTCATCTATTAGCCTAATGCTAAATAAGTAGAACAATAATGTAATGAAATGCTGGAACATAAATCTTATTTGTGCAGTTTCTACTTTTGCTACTTAGTTGAATTCGTAATCGTTTTCTGCTGATCTGATCCTTCTGACCATTGGGAAGTAGATCAATTTTCCCAAAGTCATAAATCCTCTAACTCAATTAAGGGGCAGATTAGTTCCCTTAATATCCTTCTGTCCATTGAGAAGTGGATCAATTTTCCTAAAGTCATACATCCTCTAACTCAATTAAGGGGCGGATTAGTTCCCTTAATAGCTGATCTGGTTAATTCTATTCATGTCTTACCATGTCATTACATGTAAATTCATTTTCGTAAGCTTTCAAAACAATCATGATACATGACGTACTGGAAAACATACAAAATATGCATAAATCTTACTGTTTTGTGATGTAGGTCCGAAGGCGCATACAAACTCTACTTACCTAGCTTCCTGAAAAAGCTCGGTTGCAAACTACTTCGGGTTTTACTCAAACCTAAAACCGTAAACAGAGTATTAGTTAGATCTTTGCTAAACCTTCATTCTAAACTATCCAGAAATCTAAGAAAACTAGTTTGAGAGCTCTGTTCATAGTGCACTCCCGATTCATTTCAAAATTGAAACTACTCTTACTTACCGCATTCTCAAAACTTACATTTACATTCCCCTCAATCCTCGATAATGTAACGCCCCGAGTTATCTGAACCCGGTTCGTCACACCATGCCCGTACATGACTAAAATTTCAATCATTTTTTTTTTTAAAACTTGACATAAGCGGAATCTCCAAAACAATAACATTCGAAACTTGCAGCGGAAATCGTTTAAGTAAGAATCAAGTTAAACAAGCCTAATGTACAATGCTTAAACACTCAGTTAAAATTTTGGGGATAATCGGCAAAAGGAATAAAGGTTTAAATCGTAAAACACTTCATGAGTTTCAAAAGTCAAACGCATCGCCCGCTGAACAAAGTCAACAAAAGGGGCTGAGGTAGAAGAGGGAAGACATCATCCGGTGGCAAAACGACAAAATGCACTCTACATCTTCCGATGACGTCAGCCAGATGATTTCCTTCATCCGATCGACTTTGTTCTACATCTACCGGTGACTAAACGACAAGATACTCTCCACACCTTCCGATGACGTCAGCACGCATCTGCCGATGAGTTTACTGGGACATCATCTGATGGACTTAAACCTACATCTTCCGATGACGTCAGCACGCATCTGCCGATGAGTTTACTGAGACATCATCCGATAGACTTAGACCTACATCTTCCGATGACATCAGCACGCATCTGCCGATGGGTTTACTGAGACATCATCCGATGGACTTAGACCTACACCTTCCGATAGGTGACAGAACACCAACACAACATCTGCCGATAGAGGACAGAACCACATTTCATCTACTCCTTGGAATACACACACAATCCTAACTGCAGGAAAGAATCTTGCTCACTTCACTGAGACCATTATATTACTAAAATTCTAGTGAGCACCAATATTAATCCCGACAGAATACCATTAACTGGAAAATCTCGAAAAAGTATTCAGAACATTGAAATCACTACTATTGAAATCACTACTGTTATGAAAACTCAACATGCTCAAATTGAAACATTTACAACTAAACCTTCAGACCAATGACACCAGTTAACCCGCCTCATCAGTTTACCAAGCCGAAACATGAATGTGCTCCTCCAACCAGCCTATTCCTCAGTGAACTCAGAGAATTCACCTGTAGTATCCTCAACACCTACATCACAAAACTCATCTATTAGCCTAATGCTAAGTAAGTAAAGTAGTAATGAAATGTATTGCTGAAACATAAATTCCTAAACATGCGATTTCTACTTTCTCATCTCAGTTGCATACACGTACGTTCATAAACTGATCTGATCCCTTAGTTCCCTTGGGAGTGGGATCAATTCTCCTAATGTCATACATCCTCTACTCGATTAAGGGGCGGATGAATTCCCTTAATAGCTGGTCTGATCCCATGGTTCCCTTGGGAGTGGGATCAATTCTCCCAATATCATACATCCTCTACTCGATTAAGGGGCAGATTAGTTCCCTTAACAGTTTGTCTGTCACATTCAGTTCATACCTTACCATTCCTACATGGAAATTCATTTTCGTAGTCTTTCAAAAACATGATGCATGACATACAAAATCATTCACAAAATGCACAACCCTACTGTTTTGTGATGTAGGCCCGAAGGCACATGCATACTTTACTTACCTGGATTCTTGGAAATTGTTCGATTACCACTACTCGGGAAGCTCTGTACACCTAATGTCATAAGCAGAATACCGATTAGATCATCACTAGCCTTAACCTTATATCGTTCAGAAACCTAAGGAGCTAGTTTGGAAACTCTGGTTACCGAACATTCTCAACACTAAACCCAAACTCAACACACTCGCAGCCTCATTAAAATATACGCATTGTACTCTCTCTGCTATATAGCCACTAAAATCTCAAGATAACGAAAGGAAAACTTACCTAGTTTGAAGGAGGGTCGGGCGAGGGAAAATCGTCTAGAGAGCTCGACTGCTTGAGCTGAAAACCCAAAGAGGAAAATGAGGGAACAGTGGCGGCTAAACCTCATTAAACCCTCCCTTAAATGCGTTATCCACAATAAATTGCAATTTACCATTCTGTCCTTGCTCAATCACTTGTTAACCTAGTCACTAAATCACCCATATTTCAATTATAAAACATTCTCTATAAATGGAAAAAAGGTAAATCGGTTAATGAAAACCGGGTGTTACAGATAATCACTAATGTAGCAAGAAATCAAGGTAAAACTCACCTAGGTTAAAGAAGAATCGGGTAGGAGAATCGCCGAGAGGAAGTCTGTTGAGCAAGCTGAATGCCAAAAGAGGAAATGAAACAGTGGCGGCTAAAACCCTTATCTAGCCTCTTTTATACACTAACCTTCATAAAATTACACATTTGCCCCCAGTCAGTCAAACCTTAACCTATTTAAGCAACCAATCAAAATCACTTACTTCCATAAAAATAAAAGCTTCATACCGGTTGCTACAGCATAACTGGTGATTGTTCGGAAGCAATATCACCTTGATTATCTAAGCTTATTTGACCCGAAGACTCTGATGTCAACCCTAATTAAATTTCAACTTCAACTTTGTCACTGGAAATATTATTGTTTTTATCATACAAGACTTTAGAAGGTGAATTAGCAATCATGGTAACCTCATCAAATACCACATTTCTGCTGATTATTGTTTTTTTGGATTTTGGATATCATAACTTGTATCCCTTGATGCCAGACTTGTACCCAAGGAATATACATGTCATTGACCTTGATTCTAACTTCCCATTGTCTACATGAGAATATGCAGTGCAACCAAATACCCTCAAAACAGAGTAATAAACAAGAGTACTAGGCCATACTTCTTTAGCAGTTTTCTTAACAAGAGCAGTCAACGAAGAACGATTCATAAAGTAACAAGCAGTATTAGCAGCTTCAACCTAAAACGACTTAGGTAAACACGAATATGAGAGCATACACTGAACATTCTTCATTAAAATTCTATTCATTCGCTTTGCCACACCATTCTGCTTAGGAGTACCAGATAATGTCAGATGCCTCAAAATTTCTTCTGACCTACAGAAAGAGTTGAACTCGTCCGAATAAAACTCCAACCCATTATCAGTGCGAAGATGTTTTACCTTCTTTCCTCTATGTTTTTCAATCATTGTTTTCCACTCCTTGAAGGTAGAGAATATATACTCTTCCTCTTCAAAAAGAACACCCATACTATTTTTCTTGAGAAATCGTCAATCAATGTCAACAGATAGTGTGCCCCTACATGAGAAAGCACCGGTGCTGGTCCCCAAAGATCTGAGTGGATATAATTCAGTGTTCCTTTCGTACTATGAGTGACAGTAATGAATTTAACTCTTTTTTGCTTCCCAAAAACACAGTGCTCCTGGTGCTCTGACCATTTAAAATTCCTCTCTTACTCAGCTCATTCATTCCATTTTCACTCATATGTTCTAGATGCATATGACATAAACTGGTTAAATCCTCATCTGACAATGAAATACGAACTGTCGTATCCCCTACTATTGTAGAACCCTACAAAACATATAAATTTCCTAACACTCTTTATCATTTAATCTTGACAAGAGAACCACGACTGATCCTTACAACTCCACTTTCACCGGTGTATATATACCTTTCAAATCAATAGTACTCAACAAGATCAGATTTCTTTTTCGTTCAGGAATATGTTGCACATCACCAAGTGTTCTGACAACTCCATCATACATTTTGATTCTGACCAAACCAATCCCAGTTATCTTGCACGATGCATTATTTTCTATCAACATGACACCCTTTGACACGGGATTATAAGTTGAAAACCAATCTCGATTGAGACACATATGAAATGTGCAAGATGAATCGAGAATCCACTCCTCGGATGACCTTGAGTTTCCATCAGACACTACAAGAAGTCTCTCTCTTCTTCACTCTAATTTTCTTCAGCGACGATAACTTCACCAGACTTCTCTTGTTGTTTTTCATTCTGTTCAGCCTCTTCTTTTCTTTTGTTCTGCAATTTATAACACTATGGTTTTACATGCTCTTTTTTCTGACAGAAAAAACATACTTTGTTTTTGTTCTTGGATTTCCATATGCCTCTTGAATGTTTTCTCCCACTGTTGCCTTTATTAAATCTTTCAATTGCTCTTCTCCGAATAACTAGACTCTCTCATTGAGTTTCAAATGCAACTACAAAGTGCTTCATTCTCTCCTTAGAAAACAAGACATCATAGATTTTCTTTAGGGTTAACGTGTCACGACTATATAATATAGTTTCACGAAAGGAGAACAAAATTTGGAACTAGATCTATCATATTTGAAGGCGGTTGGTTTTGTTCTCAATAGTTTTGAAAAAGTTGTTGGAACCAAACCAAAAAGAAATTGCGAGATTATTTAAGTTACCTTTTGCAATTTTCAAGTATTATGAGTTAAAGTAAAATTGAACCACAATCGAACCACTCAACCCTTATCATTAATTATTTAATTCAACAATGGAAAACTTTCAAAATGGAAAACTTTAAAAACCAAAGCCCAATAACATCAAGCTAATCGAACGACCAAACATAAAATCAAAGATAACTAATAATACAAGTCTAAAATAAATATATTAAATACGTAATTAACAAAGTAGTTTAAAGGAAAATAAAATAAGCTAAAAAACATTTCGTCTCAACAAATAACACCTCTCAAAGTAAGGAAATAAATAAATGAAAATGTGCTGACCAGTCTTGCATCGACTGCTAAGGTCTCTCTGACTAAGAACTTAAGAGGACGTTGTTGTGTTGTTGTGGTGAATCGAGTTATCTCAGTAAGAATACAACTTTATACTCAACTATTAATGAGGAAAAAAAATGAGCATAACAAGTGAGAACCATAGTATAAAAATCATTGTTAGAAAAATATTAAGTAGCTTAAAGTTCAAACATTCTACTGTAGTATATTACATAAATGAAATATGTCACTACTTAATTAACATAAATTTCTTAGTGAAAATGAGTTGCTTACAAATTTTGGAACATTGAGCCATCGATATATACTAGAATAATAACGATATTCCATGATCCCAAGCTACAAAAAACTCTAATCAAGTTTTGAATTTTGCATCTTGGGACACAACATGTTCAGTTGTCTTATTGATCTAGTTTATGGACGAACACATTCTCCAACAAATTGAATATGCGTAATAAAAACATGACCCACTAATGGATCAATAAAACTTGGCTTACATGACCGAATTGATCAGCAAAAAAATTTGCAAGTGCATGTCCAATAAAAATATGTCCAAGTGAAAATATACATATCATGTCATACCATGTCTATGATATAAGAACACGTGAAAATATATTTTTGAGAAAACTGTGCAATACCAAACGTAACTATAAACCCTTACCTCCACCGGACCTACCCACTGGCTATATCTTAAAATCTGAGAAGTCAAACAATGAATATGGATCCGTACCTAGCCATAATATCTTCATCCATAATATGCTGATTCTCAAAAGAATTTTTAAAACTCATAAATAACGTAGAAATTGACCCAGGAGCCAAACATGACAAAACAAAAAATTAGCCCAAAATGTAACTAGAGCCATAATAATATTACATTCTTTTTCTTGCATAAATCTTAATCTTTATCCATAAATACTAAATTTGAATATCAATATTAAATTTTCCAATAAAAGTTCTAAATATTGGGAAAAATGTTTAAACTACATTACCCTACCCTTGAAGATTTCTCTAGCTTTTCAACGGGAATCGTTGTTGAACCCATTTCAAAATATTTATCTTACAGATTTCTGTAAGAATTTTCAATTTAAATCCATCAATTTCATGTCTTTGATCAAAATATCTACTCTCCTCCATTTTCCCTTACATCAATTACATCAAATAATTCCTTCATCTCTTTCGTGCAAAATGTTTGATTCTTGATTCATAAAATCTCAAGACGTTTCTATTAAAAATCTAACTTTTCTCAATAATTCTTACATCTCTCCAAAATTAAAGTTACGAGTTTATGGGAGCCTATAATAACAACAATGTTCTTCAATTTTCTTAACAATGTATGCCTCAATAAGGCAAAAATATTGTTGATCCCGTAGAATTTGAATTTGAATCGAAAATTACATTTTGAAGATCTAAGTTTTCTCATAAGTTTCAAAATTGATTACGCAATCCAACTTCAAAACGATAACAGATTGATTCCATGTCAATTTCGCACATAAAAATCAACCTTTATCCACTAAATTAAGTAACAAAATCATGCTTCATATTGTATTAATGATATGATCTTTAATTGTCTAATATTTAAATCATTCCGATTTCAATACAGTTTGGGCTAAATTGATATCTATATTAGATTAGTCAATCGAAAATCCAAATTCTTCGAGAAAAAACAAGCAACTTCCACTTATCTATGTGTTGCCTTCAATCCTTCATTCAAAATTTCCCTTGAAAATCCGATGTCAACGCCGACCCAAAATTCCATTGTCCAAATGAAAATCTAATATGAATAACGTGTTAATGTCTTTAAATTTTCCATAGAAATAACGAACCGACAATGCATAGGACTTACCATCGAATATCTTTAGGTGTCGGAACTTTTGACGACCTTATCTCATCTGTTTGAAAAGGTGGTTACAACGTAAACAAAACTAAAACCAAACCAAACCAAACCAAAATCGAATAAAAAAAATTAAGTTTTCTTTCAGATCATTCTGTACCATGTTCTTTTCAATTTCAATTCACAAAAAAATCTAGATCTATCCACTTGAGCTTTAATTTAAGGTGGAAACAAACTGAGCCTGTCCCACACTATGTAAAAGAATGGTTGGGTGTGAAACAACTAGCAAGTTAGTGTAGTACTAGAAAGCAAGTGGAAATAAGAAAAGATGTTGTAGCTTTCAGAATTTCTTTTTCTATTTTTTATTTTATTGGAGAAGAGATGAGGATCCACCAATTTGGTGGTGGCAACTGCACATCATTGAATGTCAATCAAAAAGTTATTAAAAGTCAAGAAAATCTACAACCATATAATATAATTATTTTTTGCAACACCCAATATTGTCTATGCTGTTACTCAATGAAAATCAACTTCAATTATTGAGGTCTATAATGGTACTACAATTTCTCAACTAATAATGGATCACCCATTTTCCTACCCTTTTATATCAAATTAAATTAGAACTTATTGCAATCATTTGAGCCTATACAATATTTTGAGTAAAATTTGGTCGTAAAAATAAATTCTCATAAACTTGAAGAAAGAAAGCAAGAATCCAAAAATGAATTGTTTTTGGAAGTAGACTTTAATGGGCTTCATTAGGCCCATGAATAAAAACAACTATTTATTTAAAAAGTTATTATTTTTAATTTTTTTTTTTTTAGTGCAAGATCATAACATAAGTTCTTTTAAAATCTTAGATGTTTTTTATTAGGGTCAACCAACGTGTCTCTAATTAGCAACTGATAATTTGCATTTGACCCACATCTTTGCTAAATTGTTATCGTGTCAAATACCAAGTAATGCAATCTTGAGAACACACTATATCAAATACACATACCAATGCATTTATGCAATGTCAATACACATAAAGTATTATTTTATTATCTTCTGTTAAATTTCATGATGCATGAATAATATGTCTAGCTATCACATTCATATTGTGACATATAAATGTACCGATATAAACGTGCACAGTGTCTATTTACTATTCCATATCTTCAGTATATTAAATATATAAATATCTCACAATTTACACCAACATCGTTGTTACGACCTGCAAGGAAATCAAGACAAATTAGGAGCGATCCGACTTAAAAATGGACCGAATCGTCTAACTCTTAACTTTAAACTTTGAATAGCAGGGGAAGTCTTTAAATTAAAACAGATGTCATAGCTCAATAAAATTGGGCTATGGTATCAAAATAGTATAAAATAAAGCTCCAACAATTGTATGCAATGAACATGTTTTGTATAAAACTTTTAATGAAAACTAATTAGAAAACATAAAGAAGGATAAATGTTAAAACAATCCACTATAATGTGGTATATATTTAAAATAGGCATATAATGTATAAAATTTCAGTGAAAATAGAGCTACTCACGGATCCCGAGCACACCGTGTGGAAGACAAAACAACAATAAATAAAGAAAGTATGTTAGGAACCAAAGACGACATGTTTGTGTACATACGAACTAATAATCTGAATGTGATTGACTACTCTGATTTAGACTTTGTTGGCTGTGTTGATTCGCGTAAATTGACATCAAAATATATTTTTATCTTTATCGATGGAACTGTGTAAAACAGTTACTTGACTGCTTTATCTACTATGAAGACTAAGTTTGTATTGATTACTTCACATGATGTATGGATGAAAAGTTTTATTTTAGAGCTTAGAATAGTAGATTTTTTTTTTCTAGGCCATTGAAGATATATTGTGGCAATTCAACTATAGTATTCATGGCTAAAAACAACAAAAGTGATAGTTGAAGTAAACACATCGACATTAAGTATTGAGCCATAAGAGAACGGCGCGGCGATAGGCAGCCAAGCAGGGCGCAAGCCCGAGGCCTAGTGTAACGTCCCTCGATCCTCCCAGTACAATATTGTCTGCTTTGAGTCAAAGCCCGCACGGATTTGTTCTTGGTGTTAGCCTCAAAACGCGTTATACTAAGTAGGGAGGATAACTCTATTTATAAACTATACATTTTTCACTATCTCAAGTAATGTGAGATTGTGCACCCCCACTGGTATATGCTAGGCCCCACTGGACCCTCCTTGCCTTCACATGGCAGGTTGTCACAATCTCCCTCCTTCGGTATTCGACGCTCTCATCGGCCACACTTCTGGTTGGGCAGTGACTCTGATACCATTTGTAACATCACCCTGTCCTCCTAGTACAATATTATCCGCTTTGGGTCAGAGTCCCCAAAGATTTGTTCTCGGGGTCAGCCCCAAAACGTGTTGTACGAGGTAAGGTGAGGAACTCTACTTGTAAATCATACATGTTCACTCTCTTAAGCAATGTGGGATTGTGCACTCCCATCGGTATGGGCTAGGCCTCACCTGTAACACCCGGTTTTACGAGTTTTTGATTTTCCGTTATATAAGAGAATTTTCGTAAATATAGTAAATTAAGCCCGTTTTGTGAACGAAAAGTTTTATTAGAACCCTAGTTATTTATTGAAATATTTGGTGAAACAAGAAAATTTGGAGAAACCGAATCAATAGTTAAATAATGAAATAGGTGGAATATTGATGTAAAGGGCAAAATGGTAATTGCCAAGTTAAATTTTATAACCCCCCACCCACCCAATACGTGAATTTCTGGAGAAAGGGAGAAGCTTCTCCCTTAGCGTTTTCTTCTCCCTTAGCGTTTTCTTCTCCCTCCCTCGACGGTTCTTCATGGCTCAACGGTGGTGCTCCCTCCAATCGACGGTTTCCTTCCCATTTTCTTCCACAATCGACACTCTAGGTAAGGTTCTACAATTTTGGACGTTATTTTCTGGGTTTTAGGGTTTAAAACGGTTAGGGCTCGGATTAGGTTTTGAGAGAAATTGTCGATTTTTGTTAGAAACGGTTAGGTTTACTATATTAATGCCTATTGATGCAGTAATTGTGATTATTGATAATAGTTAAGTAGAATTAATGGTGGTTGTTGGAAATTTGGTGGATGGAAATGTGTAAAAAACTCCATTAATGGAGGTTTAGAGAATGTTGAGCGCGAATTGTTCGATGAAATGCTCGAATGAAGTAGATTGAGGTTTAGGAAACTTCCCTTAGTTAAGAGTTTTGATTAGATTTGTGATTCAGCTGTTTAGCATCGATTCTAATGATGAGAATTGTGAAATTGGCTTAGGTGAACAAAGCTCACGGACGGTGCTCGGTGTGCTAAGGATCCGAGGTAAGTTCTCGTGACTTACTGTGGTCGATAGGCCTACACCATACGTTGGTTTCTGATTGTTGAGGAAATTGGTGAAATGAATGTCTTTTTATGCTTTTGGATGGATAGCCTAGGTTTAGTTGCTTTATAGGTTATGATTGTATTGTTTTGATGATACTTATGTTTATGTTATGCATTTAATTGTTCATGCATCATCGTTTTACAAATTGACATGAAAAACGGATTTATGCATTGATTTCATGAAAAAGAAAATGTAAGAAATAAAAGTAAAGTATCAGGTAAAGAACGCACGGTGATTATCGGGGTGAGATTCAAACCTGGCGGTCTATCATAATGTATAAGTTTTCTCTCTTAGTTCATTAGATTAAATCAAATATGCAATCATAAACAAAATATTAAAGAGAGAAGGAAAAGAGATAGTAAACAAATTTATAAACGTGGTTCAGCCAAACTACCTAGTTCGACCTCCAAGACTTCTCATTGAAGATTTCTTTTTCTCAATTACCCTTTTGGTTATAAGTGATTGAGTTTCTGGGTGCTAATCCAACCTTACAACTATTACAAGACATTACTCTTGTCTTTGATTAAACTTGCAGGTGTCAATCGAATCTTTTAGATGTTTTCACGGGCGTCCGTTTCCACAATAAATGATTAGGTGAAAAAAAGTATTGTACGATTGCATAACTCTCTCAAGTTGTACAATCTCAAGTTTAAGAATATAACATGTTAGGTTTTGGCTCAAGCATGAAGGCACAAAATTACAAATGAAATCGGCATTACTTCATCGTAAAATTATTTATTGGTGAGTTGTATAGCAAAAAATGTTTCTATTTATTGACCCCTTCAAAGTCTTGGAGTTCTGGGTATGTTGTGTGATTATTGAACTGTCCAGGTCAACCATCGATATCTTCAAGTCAACCTCTATGCCTGCATTATTTTGTCATATTTCTGAACTGCGGTCTTCTACCAGTATTTTTTGGTTAATTGCTCTGATCTACTTCTGGTATCTTCTGTTCTATCACTCAAATTGGCCACATATACTCCTAGGTCGATCTCTTTAGAATTTTTCAGAAACTAGTTGCTCTTGGAAAGTTTTCTAGACGACCTCAATTATGACTGGTCAACTGCCCTGGTAGACCTATACATTCCTTAGTCGATCTTTTCAGCAGATCTTCAAAAATTTGTTACTCTCGGTAGTTTTTTCTAAATGACTCGTTAACTTGGGACGACCAATTGCTGATGCATCATTTCTTTGATTGAAATCGTGTTAGTTCTATGAACTTTAACATTAACTTTAAGGATTTAACAAATGCAAAATAATCCAAATGTCTATTTTCAAAGGTATTTTTAATTAGAACAAAGATATAAGGGAAATTACCAAAAACGACCACCAACTACGTGATTTTTCCGAATTCAACCACAAACAAAATTTTCTAACAATTCAAACCACCACGTATTGAAAATCTGCTAAATATAACCACGCCGGATGGACGGACATTTATTGCGTCCGTCCAGACCAAATTTGGCCCCCACCCGGACGGACTGCTAAAAGTATCGTCCGTCCCCAATTTATTGTTCAATCATAATCTGCCACGTAGTCGCCATGTAGCCCGTTCGGACTTTGTACATCCCCGTTCGTCCGAGTTAACTTAAAAATTTCCCGGACGGACGGAATATTTTCCCGTCCATCCGGGTCCTCGATATGAAAACCAACGAAAAAGGGTATTTGGATTTTTCACCGCAGACAAAAACATCGACGGAAGGCGACGAAATTACACTTTTCACTCAGAAGCTTTGAAATTTTTCGTAGATTTACAATAAAAAAAATTTTTTCAACTCTGACTCTTAAAAGCACATCCACCGCGGCTTTAAAATCACATCCCCGCTACTTTAAATCACATCACACTGGGTACTCATTTCTTCTGTATTCACATCCACCGGTGAACTCATTTCTGTCTGGTAGTTCACATCCACCGTGTTAATTCATTTCTGCCCTACATCAAACAACCGCTTGCCATTCAAACTCAATCCACCGCTGCCGGCTGCCTGTTTGACCTGTAAAACCACATCTACCTGCTGCCCTTAGACTATTTCTAAATTTCTAACCGCTGCCCTTTTAAAGCACACCACGTACCTTTTTCATTTCACTTCTGTAACACCCTGATGACGGGATTTTGTAATATGTGAATATTGACATTTTCGTAATTATGTCGAATTTAAGTTGTCGTTTCGTAAAAAAAAGCGTTATTACATCCTAATAATTAATAAGATTTTAAGAAAATTTCGGACAATTTTAGAGTTGTAACACTAATTTTAACCACAAACGAAGTTACGTTATCATAATATAAATGATACTTTGGTAAAAATAGTAAACGAGGTCCGACCTTGCGAACGGACAGTTTAAAAGAGCCCTGAAATAATTGAGTTATTGTTGAAATAAGGAAATTGGATAAACCAAACTTCGTTTAATTAAAGGAACAAAAACGAAACTAATAAATTAAGTTCAATGGCGTTAGGGTAATTTGACAACCCAAATTTAATAAAACCTTTTTCCTCTCTTCTTCTC
>CM039504.1:21384641-21430055 GCA_022432975.1 Begonia masoniana
ACCAAGACCACTTGAAGAAATGGGTCCGTAAAGGTATTAATGTGTTACAAATACATGGAGTTTGCATTAGGCCCAAATTAAGCAAAACGGCTCTAGAATAGTAATTTCGACGAAGAGAGTGACATCCATAGGCATGTAATATTGGAATAAGACGGCAAAAGAGTGTTTGATGGTGTCAAGAAGGTGACTAGAACCATATTAGAAGCAAAGTTATTTCTCATGTTTTCAAGGCTATAATGCTATTCTAGACTATTTGTAAGCCTATAAATACTTGGGATTCTTCATGGTAAGGACACCACTAGATGGAATCTCTTGTGCGAATTTATCCAAACGTTTTCTGTAGAACTTGCGGAAATGCAAGTGCAACCACTGATTTCCAACCCTTATAATCTTGGTTCTTGCTTTCCATAGCAACGGGTCAATATTCCTTCTTGATTACTATGGTTTCGGTTTTAATATAACACGGGGTCATTAGCCTAAACTTTTGGAAATGAAAACTTACTATTGGGCGATCCTGAAGTTGATTCCATCTATTGACGTTGGGTCTCACAAACAAGTTTGTTGATGTTTGCATCATTTGGTATCAGAGGACTAGACATCCATTGAGGTTTTTTTTTTTTTTTTTTTTTTTTTTTTTTTTTTTGAGGCCGTCCTATTGTCTATTTCTTTCTCTGCTTCCTTGGTTACGTTGTCGTCGACAGATGTGTTTGACTTCTGCAATTTCATGGGTATTCCACATTTTTTTAAAGCTTTATATTTTTGGCCCATTATTCTTAACACTCCCAACAATTATTTTAAAATGTTTTCACAGATTATTTAACTTCATTGATGTTCGATTGATTTCCGCTGCAAGTTTTAAAATACATCGAGTTTTAGAAAATGTCAAATTTTGGCTGTCGAGTGAAATATTTTTAAATTTAGTATCAAGTCGTCATGGTTCGGTTCAGTGTGTTGAGTAGCAAACCGGGTTTAGATAACTCGGGGCGTTACAGAAAGCCAATGGTTGGTTGCCATGTGTTCAACTTGTTGAACAAGACATACTCTTTCCTCCTACGTGAAACCTTCATTTCATCTCTCTGTTTCTTCTCTTCCTTCCTGTTTTCTCTCTTCCAGACGACAGAGACAAATTTCCAAACTTTGTTCTCCTGTTTTCTCCCATTTTCTCAGTTACAAGTAACTATTTTTCATTAGTTAACGAGTTTAGGTTAGTTATTTTTAGTTTTATGAATGTTTTGGGTTGACAGCCTGATTATTCACGATATAGGTTTTGAACCACCATGGACGTGTGAACAAAGCTTTCAGCTCTACAACCACAGGTAAGTTCATGCAATTTTGTTGGCCCTTAAGGCCCTACAACTTGGAGGTACTAGGTTTGGTTTGGGTAGTTAGGATTTTAGGTTATGTTTTAAGTTAAACCTGTCTCCTTTATATTCTGTTTTCCCTGTTGCATTTATTCTGTTATTTATGAATGTCAAGTTGAGCATCACACTTATTCATGCATACACGTTTTCTGGAAAGTCATGTAAATATTTTTGAGCACTAGATTTTGAAGTAATGAAAGTTAAAACCTGTAATGTAATGTACGGTTAAGTGTGGACGAGGGCTGACATCCTGTATGTACTCATGTTATGTCATGTTGTGGCATGTACTCCTGTTGCGCCAGCTCTTCTTCCCACTTATACCTTCCTGTCCAGTGAAATGTAATGTAACGTTCATGTATTTAAAAATGTTCATGCATAGCATATGTACACTGCATTCTAGTATGTTCTTACTGAGCTCTAGGCTCATAGATGAACTCTCTATTGTAGGTACGGATACTCCAGATGAGGACCTTGTGCCTCAAAATGACGAGCTGATGTAGTTGGAGGATCGAGCTCACGGGGTTTGGCTGCTGCAGTCAGACAAGAGTTAATCCTGTGAGAATGTGTTTTCTGAAGTTATGTCCAATGTTGTACCATCTTTTGAAGTTTTAAAACATTTGAAATGTAGGTCCAGTTCTATACTACTTTTGTAATACCCGGTCCTATCAAACCGTTTCTCTATTCCTTTTAAACTAATGGCACAATTTATATGGCAATATTAAATGTAGAGTTAGTGGATGATTAGGCAAGGGCATAAGGGTAATTAGCAATTCAAAGGTGGATAACGTATTTAAGGAAACTATTAATGAAGCAGCCGCCACTGTTTATTTCATTTCCTCTCCATTCTCAGCTCCTCAGCTTAGCAGAGCACGATAGGAGACCCCCTTCGACTTCCTCCAGCGATTTCCTCCGAACTTGGTGAGTTTTGCTTCTATTTCCTATTACATTGTATCTATTGTTGGTAGGAGGGATGATAAATGAGGTTTTGAGAAGGCGGTAAGTGAGTGGTGGTTTCGGTTTAAGTTGAAATCGGGAATGCACAATGTCTAGAGCTCCAAAAACAGTTTCCCTTAGATTTCTAGTGGTTTAGAATGAAGATTAGAGGAAATTTGATGCATGCTCTGTCTATGGTTTTAGGTTTGAGTAATACTCGAAGTAGCTTGCGACCAAGTTTTCCAAGAGACCAGGTAAGTAAAGTTTGCTTGTGCCTTCGGGCCTACATCACAAAACATTAGGGTTTGTATGCTGGAATGTGTTGGTATGTCATGCATCATATTTTTTTTAAAGTATACGAAAATGAATTTGAAGGCATGTTGGCATGGTGAGGATTGAACATATTGAAACAGCTATGTGAATCAGATTTGCTGTTAAGGGAATTTATCTGCCCCTTAATGAGCCAGTGGATATTTATACTTTGGGAGAGTTGATCCAACTTTCAATTTCACAGGGGGATCTGAACATGTGAATCAGATTTGCTGTTAAGGGAATTTATTCTCCCCTTAATGAGCTAGTGGATGTATATACTTTGGGAGAGTTGATCCAGCTCCCAATTTCACAGGAGGATCTGGACAGAAACGAAACATGAACAACTGAGTTGAGAAAGTAGAAATTGCATGTTTAGGAATTTATATTTCAGCGTTTCATTTCATTACTGCTTTACTTACTTAGCGTTAGGCTAATAGATGAGTTTTGTGATGTAGGTGTTGAGGATACTGCAGGTGAATTTCCTGATTGCACAGATGATTAGATGTGGTTGGAGGAGTACATTCATGTCTCGGCCTGGTAAACTGATGAGGCGGGTTAACTGTTGTCAGCAGTGGTGGGGGGTTTAGTTGGTAATAATCTAATCTGAGTATGCTAAGTTTTCACGACAGTAGAGGTTTTAATATTTTGACTATGTTTTGAGTTTTACTGACATTAGTGTTCCGTTGGATTTTATAATGTTGTTTTTACTGAATTTGAGCAATACAATGATTTAAACTGCCTCTGAATGGTTTTTGGTAAAATGTTTAAGTGCTTTTAATAGTCGGGACTTTCTTGATTTATAGTAAAGTCTACTGCCATGTTGTTTAGTCCATCGGTAGGAGTCGAGTAATTTGTCTATCGGATGATGTTTTGGTAAAAGCTATCGGTGGATGTGTGTAGAAGTTTATTGTTTCCTATCGGAGAAAGTTGTGTTGTTGTCTTTCGGAAGATGCCTTAAGAAAAGTCATCGGATGATGTAGGTTGATTCTATCGGAAGATGCCTTAAGAAAAGTCATCAGATGATGTAGGTTAATTCTATCGGAAGATGCCTTAAGAATAGTCATCGGATGATGTCTCAGTAAAGTCACCGGTACATGAGGTTTGTTCCATCAGAAGATGTAGAGTGCATTTCGTCGTTTAGTCACCGGTAGATACAGTCTACCGAGAGATGTCCTTTGTTTTTCATTCGTCTGACGTCATCGGCAGGAGCCTTCTATTTTGGTTGTTTCTGCTTCTTCCGTTGACTTTATCAATCGGCAGATGTGTTTGACTTCTACGACTTCTCTAGTATTTCGCTGTTTAAACTAGAATTTTCAAATTGCCGATTGTTTCTTAACAATTCAACAGCATTTCGTAGTTTTGTATAACTTCATTGTGGTTCAAATGATTTCCGCTGCAAGCATTTAAATGTTTTGAAGTTTCTTTAAAAAAAAAAATGTTAAATTTAGACTTTCGAGAGAGTCTTAAATTTAGTACAAGGTTTCTTAGTTATGTACGGCTTATGAGTAACAAACCGGGTTCAGAAAACTCGGGGCGTTACAACTTTATGGTTTGTAAAACGATGTATGGAACCGGTATTGATGTTTAAAACCTCTGCATTTGACAGTTGAATTGTGTTTGAAGTATTCTGGAATTTGTTTGGAATATTTTCTGTTAGTCTGTGCATGGATAGTTCTGGTTTTAGAACTATCCATGTAGTGTGATCTTTCTTAAGTTTTTGTCATGTTTTCTGTCGTGTTCGAAAAATATAGTTTTTGAATTGGTTTGAGAATCTGAGTCTTTCATGTTTTCTGTTTTTCTGCTCTCTGTTGGTAAGCCTTCCTGTTAAAAGCTGTCAAACTTTGTCTTTAAAACTATGTCTTCCGATTACATCCACCGGTGAACTCAATTCTGTTTGTGGTTCACATCCACCGGTTATCACTGTTCATCTTTTGTCGTATCTGCATCTACCGCCCAACAGTAATTCTGTTTAGGTTTTGCTCCTACCGATTCCGTTTATTGCATTCATCTTCCGATGATGTCATCTCCTTTTTCGATGACGTCACCATAGCTTTTCTACTGCCGATTTCAACTGCTGCCTGCATCTTCCGGTGATGTCATCCATCTTCCGACTGACGTCATCACCTTCTGCCGATTACGTTTACTATCTGTATCTGCCGATGATGCCATCACATCTTCTGATGACGTCATCTCTTCTTCTGATGACGTCACCCGTAGTTTACATTCTCCGAATTCCGTCTGCCTCCCCTTCTTCTATTTACATCTTCCGATGACGTCATCCACATCATCCGGCCACGTCATCTGCCTAAATCTTCCGGTATCATTTCTGCTCGCATCCACCTATTCCACTCAATGCCTGCTTCTTCCGTCAACGCCTTCTGCCAGTTTATTTACTTTTGTTTTCATCACTTCCTGCTTTTCTTCTATCATCCATTTTGCGTTCTGATTCTGTTAACTGTTTTCCCGTTTGATTTCGAATCCAGAGAACTTTCTCTCTCTCTATAAACGTTTTAAAATTTTAATGCACAAAAAAAAATATAGTCCCTGTTTTCTGTTAACTGTCCCGGAGTGATGGCTCCGATCCCGAACCCCGATCGGGTCTGGTTTTGGGTCGTCACATAGTAAAAGATATTGGATTTCATTAAGAATTTTATCACATATTCACAACATTATGAGAAGATAATCTGAAAAGTTTCGTGATTTTCTAACACTTGTACGATTTATTGTAATTTTAGTGAATTATTTTATAAAACATACGTAAAAAAATTATAATAAACCATGTAAGTATTGTAAAATCACGAAAATTTTTGAATTATCTTCTTATAACGTGGTAAATATGTGATAAAAATTTTAAACATATCCAATATCGTTTACTATTTTTGAAAAATTAATTTATAAAACAGAGAAAATAAAAAACCTAAACGGTACTGTTGACGTGAACAGTACCGGACGGACTCGGTTTTTAGAGTCCGTCCGGGGTACTGTTCACGTGAACAGTACCCGAACGGACGGGGGTTGTTTGCGTCCGTCCAGCGTGGTTGTTTTTGGCAGATTTTCGATACGTTACGGTTTGAATTGTTAAAAAAAATTGTTTGTGGTTGAAATCGAAAAAAACCGAAACTTCGTGGTTGAATTTGGTAATTTCCCTAAAATTAAAATAAACAGATTCTTTTTTTAGTTTTGTCATATACCAGGGTAATAAATTTTTTTTTCAATATAAATTATAATTGGTAAATAAATTAAAATTAAGTATAAACAATATGTTAGGTAAAGCCTTGAGATTTTAAATGAGTCCGTCAAACCAGCTCCCCGAGCCTAGCTGTAACGACCCATTTTCCCAGCAAGATATTGTCCGCTCTAGGGATTGGGCCGCAGCCCAATATCCTCCCCTCACGGCTTTGTTTGGCGAAAACTTCCTGGAAGGTCACCCAACCTGGAATTGCTCTCGCCGAAGCACTTTTAACTTCGGAGTTCTTATGGGATCCGTTGTCAATTGTGCTCCAAAACGCGTCTTGCTATGTTGGGAGGGTCTCTTTACATATGTTTCATTTCCACATACTTCCCCAAGCGATGTGGGATTGTGATGATCCCCTTTTTACGACCCGTCACCTTCCGGTTCACCCGCACGGACGTACCGCCATCCGGGTTCCGGTTTGTGCAGCCATCGTACACATACTTACACATCCGGGTCATCACAATCACCCCCCTTGGGGGCCCAACGTCCTCGTTGGCCACATTTCCGGTTGGGTACAAGCTCTGATACCATTTTGCTCTTCCGTAATTTCCGTTAAATCTCGTTCTTAACTATAACCCACGGCTTAATTTCACTGGAAATGCCCGAATCCAAATTAATTAACCAATTAGGTTAACCAAATTTATTCGCTTTTCTTTTAAATTACTTAAAACAATTATTTATTAAACAATTACCTATCATTTTATTTTCTCTTAAAAATCCCGGGCGTTACATCCTTCCCTCCTTAAATGAAATTTTGTCCTCAAAATTGTTGCTTAGTCAATCCTCTTATTTCTCACTCCAATGCTACCACCGTAATTACTGTTGCAATACTAAATCTTGATTACATTATAGCCTTAATCACCTATCATGTAATGACGATTCCTAGATTTTCAAAGTTGTGATTCTCCTAACTATGCATTTGTAACTTAACCACTCATACGTCCATTGCTTTCAACCTAATCCATCATCACTTAATCTCTCAATTCTCTCCCAACTCAACCTCCACTCTAGTTTTCCTCGAATTAAATTCAATCGTTTCCCTACTTTTCTCATACAACTTCAATCTAACGAATCTATAGTCATCATATTTCCTCGAAGTTTCTTCTCTTACTTAATACGAAGGACCTAATACATAGCCTTCTTATCCTAATTCTTCCACTTCCAAGTCCTCCTATACTTTACCGTCAAATTTTTAATCCATCACTCGCACTCATACACCTATTGACATTGGGCAAACATGACGTTCCTTTAGTCACTCTAACACAATCCTAGTACTCGGGACTCTGAATACTTAAATTTACCCTCTTCTCTTTCAAAGTATTCTCTAAGTCTTTATAATTACGTCTATAACGCTCGTTTGTCCAACTTGTGCCTCAATTTCATCAATCACTGACAAATTAGTTAAACTATTCACCCAACACCTTAAAGAGTGCATAAACAATTCGACGCAACTTACGAGTCGAAACTTTCCTAAACCTCCTGATCTAACTTCACTTCTAAGCTCACTTGCACAATTTTCGTGCAAACCCTTCTTTCGCTCATCCAATCCCTCGATTCGCACGACTTCACATTCAAGTTTAACTTCAAATCTAAACCCTTTATTTAATTAAACGAAAATGTCCTACACTCTTTCTTAATATCTCACAAGGACCTCCTCCAAATTTACAATCTAGTCCATTATTTATTTTTTTTTTTTCATTCCTGCTAATCAGGTTCTAAATATTCTACTTGTCTTCTTCACAATAATTTGTCTAACAATTTTCTTGTTAGCAAACTTGTTGTAAATAGATTTACAATCTTGATCCTAATCTTCTAAAATCCTCTAATCTTGTTCTTCTATTCTCCCAAAAACTTAGAAGCATCCATTACCTTTAATGGGACCAAGCATGTCATGGCTCATACCACAAGCCCTATCAATTCTCAAGTCTCTAGGGAAATACCAAAGTGGTCGAGTTCACTTCCTTAAATTCTCACATGAATCGGCCCAAATTTGATCTCATTCTCCAGATTTCCTCAATTACTACTTGGGCGCTAATATTTTGACTGATCTATGGCTTTAACCACCTATTGAGTAATGACTATTTCTACATCCCCAAAGTTCTAAACTTTTCCAGCTTCACGCTCTATCGTTCGATCACTCATACACACTTCGAGTTCCATTTAATTAGTCATCACCTAAACTCTCCAGTCAATTCTTTTCCCAAAAATCTGGAATGGCACTTCATTACGATCTACCTCTTGGGTCCTTTAAACACTAAAGTTCCTACTTCCATCTTGGAGGTAAGTCACCGGTTACGGTGTTTAACTCGAACTGCATCAACTTTAGACTTACTACTTATCTCTTATCTTTTTAACTCAAAAGTTCGAAATCAATTACTCGTTACTTTTCCTAATTGGTACTCGACACTTAACGTCTCGAGATCGTGTTGGTTTGCATTTAGTCACCCAAAACGTTAAACTCACTCTAACTTACTAATTGGTCTCTACTAAAGATTGTCTCCTATCCTCAATTCTCGAAATAACATCAACTTCCAATGTCTTTTGGGTTGACTTCCGTTCAAGGATTCCTAACCTCATCCAGCTTGTAATCCAAACTCCCCTTTATTTAACTCAAATGTCGCACATGGACTTCTCTCAAGTCACCCGATGGTCTACATCCTTTTGTTCCCCTTAGTCAGGTTCTACTTATTCCACTTGGCTTCTGTACAATGACTCATCTAACAATCTTTTTGTTTGCAAACTTGTTGCAGATAAGTTTACGCCATCGACCCGAACCTCCTCTAGTTCCCCAAATCTTACTATTCTATATTCTAAAGTGCGTTAGAAACACCTCTTCATTAAGGTTCACCCCTCCTAGTTCCTCGATTACTGATATTTCTATTTCTATACCAGAGGTAGATCTTATGTTTGCAGTTCTTAACTTGAACGGTACCCGCTATAGACTCGCTCTAACTACATCACCATCCCTTCTATGGTTATACCGGTTGCCTTAAACTCCTAAGCACAACCACGAATCTGAAGTGCTAAATTCCTCCCCGGTAGATATTACGTTTACGTTTACTAGCCTCTAATCAAGCAACATCAAAATTTTGACGTGTCTACCATTCATTAGTCACTCATAACTCCACTAAGCTTCTCGCCTAGTAGGTCGGTTGTAATCTTCTCACAAATCTAAAATCTTTCTTTATTGATTATCCTTCTTTATTGATTAGTCTTCTAAGGCGGTATTCATTTCCTAGAGAACAACAAAATTTGGCATCTTGGGTATTACCTTGCACATGACCTATATTCCATAATGTTTCAGAATTTATTTACTCTCCAACCATAAGTAAATCCCCTTATTCTTTGCCTCAATATCGATCGATACGACCACTCCTACCCGATCACTTAAATCTTATGTACACGACTTGTATTGATCTACCATATCTTTCCAAACTACAATCGTAATAGTCGTTCTCATATCCTCTCAACAATAAAGCTAGTTAAGTTCTTGGACAAGGTTTTTGTCTAAATGCATCCATCTTTTTATGGATCTAGGGCATACAAGTTTTTGCTATATCTTCCTACTTGCTTAAGTGCACTTAGTATACCTTGACAACCTAAAGCATCTTCCGAGGCTTAATACTCTAAGGGTTCAAATTTCATCGACTAGGGCTCATTTTCTATCTATTCAAATCTTATATGTCATAAGCTGTATTCCTCTCATGGTAACAAAATCTATGTGTACAACTTCTCATGGTTAAGTCGGGCTAATCTTATTAAGTCAGGCTACCCTTGGTGTAACTTCTTTCTTTCGATTAAGAGTCTTCCTCTTCGTACCGTGATTACTGGGTGCGACAAACCCAATATTTCGAGCTGACAAGATTGCCTAATTATGTGCTGCGCTTGTAGGCTAATGTGTTGGGATTGTTGGGCAACGAAATCCTTAAGGTGATCTATCGTAACGTCTCGGTTGTCTCGATCATTCCCTCGACACACCATATCTATAAATAGCTCCTATAAAAGTTAAATGCAAACATCTCTAAGAAACTGAAATCGAATAAAACTATAAACATACTTACAGTTGATGAAGGATGTTCGCGTAGTGGCTGAGCAGTCGAGCAGTCTACAGAACCGATTTTAAAACCCGAGGGCTCTGATACCATAATTGTAACGACCCATTTTCCCAGCAAGATATTGTCCGATCTAGGGATTGGGCCGCAGCCCAATATCCTCCCCTCACGGCTTTGTTTGGCGAGAACTTCCCGGAAGGTCACCCAACCTGGAATTGCTCTCGCCGAAGCACTTTTAACTTCGGAGTTCTTATGGGATCCGTTGTCAATTGTGCTCCAAAACGCGTCTTGCTATGTTGGGAGGGTCTCTTTACATATGTTTCATTTCCACATACTTCCCCAAGCGATGTGGGATTGTGATGACCCCCTTTTTACGACCCGTCACCTTCCGATTCACCCGCGCGGACGTACCGCCATCCGGGTTCCGGTTCGTGCAGCCATCGTACACATACTTACACATCCGAGTCATCACAATCAGCCCCCTTGGGGGCCCAACGTCCTCGTTGGCCACATTTCCGGTTGGGTACAAACTCCGATACCATTTTGCTCTTCCGTAATTTCCGTTAAATCTTGTTCTTAACTATAACCCACGGCTTAATTTCACTGGAAATACCCGAATTCAAATTAATTAACCAATTAGGTTAACCAAATTTATTCGCTTTTCTTTTAAATTACTTAAAACAATTATTTATTAAACAATTACCTATCATTTTATTTTCTCTTAAAAATCCCGGGCGTTACACTAGCGAGCCTAACATTTCTAGTTAGCCTACCGATCTGATCTTAAAAAAAATTTAATGAGCCTAACGAGTTGTCAGGACCTAACTCGATGAGCCCCGACGATTAGGATTCTCGAAGTGGAAATGATAATAAATTTCAAGTTTTCAATTTGCATGGATCTATTTTAATCTAATCGAAAACTTACTTCTGCAATCCTGACATCCTAAATTATGATCTTCTAAATTTAACATCAATCACAAGACAACCAACATACATTTCATGAGCCTAACATTTCTAGTTAGCCTACCGAGCTGATCTTAAAAAAAATTTAATGAGCCTAACGAGTTTTCAGGACCCAACTCGATGAGCCCCGACGATTAGGATTCTCGAAGTGGAAATGATAATAAATTTCAAGTTTTCAATTTGCATGGATCTATTTTAATCTAATCGAAAACTTACTTCTGCAATTCTGACATCCTAAATTATGATCTTCTAAATTTAACATCAATCACAAGACAACCAACATACATTTCATACGTTGAAATATTTGCATGACATCATCATCAATTTGCTTTACTGTCTCAGTAAACATTCTTGTTATCTGAAAAATATAGATAATCTACATAATGAGTTTTACACCCAACAAATAAGTCTAGCAGTTAGAATAGCTAACTCAGCCTTTATCTATACTATCTAGGATCATATTTCATCCTCCACCTAACATTTGATTTTTTTTTATATCAATTTTTTTTATTTGAAATTCATGTCATTTATATAAATATGCATGTATATTTGTATTCGAACCATTTAAAAATTCATATCATTAACCACACTTTAAAACCATTCTCAACAAATAGATAAATCTCATGCAATTTAAAATAAATATTTCACGATTTAAAGTCGTGTTTTCACAAAACATTCAATGCAATATTTTAACATTCAAATTGATATGTCAAAAATGCAATTCACTCTAATTGACTCATTTGACCATCACATGTGACGACCCGAAACCGGAACCCGATCGGGGTCCGAGATCGGAGCCATCACTCCGGGACAGTGGACGGAAAACGGTGACTATTTTTTTTTTTAACATAAACAGGATGACCTTATAGAAATAAACTCATAAACTTTTCAGAGGAAGGGAAAAACATTCCCTGGAATCGGAAGACTTAGGTGGAAAGCTGGCGGAAGACTTGGTTTAAAACTGGGCAGCAGACTTAAACTGATGCATTGGACAACTTATGAGGACCGACTGAACTTTTAGAACTTCACAGAAAGAGTTCTCTGGAGCAGAAAGTAAAACCAGAAACCAATAACGATTTAAAAAGGGAAGCAGGAAAGAACTGTAAATACGGGGGTATAATGAAATCAGAAGACAGTAAACATATTAAAAATCAGAAGACAGAACCAATAACAGAAGAAGATCGAGGCAGAAAACATAATATGAAGTCGGAAGACGTAGGCAGAGAACTGACGGTAGATGTCGAATAAGACAAAAGAGGTACAGTGATCACCGGTGGATATGGTTTTAAACTGGCAGAAGGGATAAACTGGCGGTGGATGTCGAATAAGGCAAAACAGTGACGTCAGCCGGAAGATATAAATAACTGGGCGGAAGACTTAGGTGACGTCAGCCGGAAGATGTAAATAACTGGGCGGAAGACTTAGGTGACGTCAGCCGGAAGATGTAAATAACTGGGCGGAAGACTTAGGTGACGTCAGCCGGAAGATGTAAATAACTGGGCGGAAGACTTAGGTGACGTCAGCCGGAAGATGTAAATAACTGGGCGGAAGACTTAGGTGACGTCAGCCAGAAGATATAATTTAACAGAAGGAAATGGACAGCGGTGGACTTGGATTTTACACTTACCGGTGGATGTGACTTTTAAAACGGGCAGCGGGAAGCGGTGGACGTGATCGGATGAAATAGTTTCTAAAGTGAAACAAAACAACTTTTAACAGGAAGTCCTAGGAACAGAAAACCTCATACAGAAGGCATAAGGGCTTCAAACTCTCAAACCCGATTCCAAACACAGTTTTGAAGCATGACAGAAGCTAGAAAACCTAACAGAAATTCAGGAAAACAACTGCATGGATTACTCCATAACCAGAGACAATCCATGCACATATTTTTTTGGGGAATATCCCTAACGAATTCAGAATACTTCAGAACTCAATTTAACTGTCAAATACAGTACAAACAGAAGGCATGAAAGTTATAGACCTTCAATACCCGAATCAGAACAAGATTATGAAACATGCCTCACAAATGACAGATTCAAGAAAACAAACTGCATGGATAGCTCTAGAATTCGAGGCTATCCATGCACAACCTGAAAGGAAGAATCCCAGCAGTTCCAGAATGATTTCGACACATTGAAAAACATAAATACAACTGTCAGATACAGAGGTTTTAGAATACACCGACAAAACCTATACATAAATCGGGTTTCTAACAAAAATCCAGACAGAGTTTTGAAACAAAACACCAGAGTTCAGTAAAACCTACAGACATAAGCTCTACTTAAAAATAGACATGACTAACGAGCGATCCGAGCCGAGCCGAGCCAGAAGTAGTCCGGCTCATCGAGCCTAACGAGTTAAACGAGTCGAGCCTAACGAGCCTACCGAGCCTAACGAGCCGAGCCTAACGAGCCTACCGAGCCTAACGAGCTGAGCCTAACGAGCCAGCCTGAAAAAAATTTCAACCCGAGCCGGCTCGCGAGCCACGAGTTAAACGAGCCGAGCCGAGCCGGCTCAACGAGCCTAACGAGCCTTAACAAGCCGAGCCTAACGAGCCGAGCGTATATAAATACTTTCAATTTATGAGTATGATTTTTAATATAAGTTTTTTTAAAAAAAATTATGTAAAATTATAATAAGTATTAATAATTATGTCAACGATATTTACTCATTTAATTTAAAAATTAGTTATGTTAAGTAAAAGTATATAAAATTAAATATAATAAATAAATTATTTGAAACTAACGAGCTATCAAATAAAAATATCACATAAATATTATTAAAAATATTTTGAAATATACTTCAATTACAAAAGAAATTACAAAATTACAAAAGAAATTTAATAAAACTTACAAATTTGAAAAAAAAAATTACTTCAAATTACAAAAGAAGTTCAATAAAATAAATCTCTAGTCTTCAACATCCAACTGCGTAAACTCCTCAAGAATTTCATCATTTCGTTGTTGATCTCTCGTCTTGGCGTCGGTCCAATCTTTGATACAAATGAGCGCCTCCACAAGGTCCGGTGCAAGTCTTCCTCTTCGTTCATCATAAACACGTCCACCTGCACTAAAAGCAGATTCCGATGCTACAGTAGAAACAGGAGATGTTAGTAGATCACGTGCCATTATAGAAAGAATAGGATATGTAGTAGAATGTTTTTTCCACCAATCTAAAATATCAAAATTCTCATCTCGAGAAAATTGATAACGAGCTTCAAAATAAATATTGAGTTCATTTGTAGAAGAAGTAGAATAATTTTCAGTTTGTAATTCACTCCATATATCATCAATACTAAAACTATTACCACCACCACCACTACTACTGCTAGGATAACTCTCGTTATGTGAAGGTCGTGAATTATAACGATTAACATTGAAATATTTTGTTTCATAAGAAACATATAAACTTGAAATTCCATTTGTTACCTCATCACTAGTAATTAAAGGTTGAGTACATAAATTTGCAGAAATTCTATTAAGAATAAGACATACTCCTTTTAATTTAAATCTAGGATCCATGATACATGCATAACAAAAAATGAGAGGAATGTTATACCAATATTTTTTAAATTTTGTTTCCATTTTATTAAGAATATTACTAAATTCATCTATTTGTCGATATTTCGCAAAATTACATGTTAAATCTACAAAAATAGGAAGAATAATATTAGAAGTTGGATAATAAATTCCAGAACATTGATTTGTAGCATCATAAAAAGGTTTTAAAAAGTCAAGAAATATATTTGCAATATCACAACTTGATTTGTCAATATTAATATTTTGCGTCTTATCATTAATAAAAGCACAAATAACTTGCCAATATGGCCTAGCATTTTGCAACATCAAATAAGTTGAATTCCATCTATTATCTACATCGGTTTTTAATTTTCTTGGTTTAAGTTGGGCAGCTCTACAAAAATCTTTATATTCTTGTTGTCTCGAATTAGACCCAATAATATAAGAAATTGCGGATCTAATTATTTCAATATGAGATGAAATATATAACATACCATCTTTAACTACCAAATTTAAAATATGACACACACATCTCATATGAAAAAGAGAATCACGAGTAATATCTAATTGTAAAAAATCTTTAAATTGAGAAATAGCAACATCATTAGGACTAGCATTATCAAGAGTTTTGCTAAAATTCTATCTTTAATAGAATATTCTTGCAATATTGTCATAATAAATCTACAGATGGTGGTGCCAGAATGAGGATATTCACAATTACGAAATCCTAAAATTCTTTTATTTAATTGCCAAGATTCATCAATAAAATGAGATGTTACCACTATATAACCAATAGCATTAGGTGCACTCCACAAATCAGAAGTAATACAAATAGACATTGTAGGAGCATTTGAAAAAAATGTAATTAATTCATTTTTCATATCTTTAAACATTTTAAGGATATCACTTCTCATAGTAGTTCTAGGGACACGTTTAAAACTAGGAGTAGCATATTCTTTCATAAATTTTTCAAACACTTCACTATCGAAGAATGATAAAGGCAATTCAGATTGTGCTACAAGTTGTGCTATTCCTTCTCTCATTCTATTTTGTGAATATGTGAAAATGCCACTACCACTAACATTTAATTGAGATTGTGTTGAATCTCGTGTTTCAATATTTAAGTGACATTTTTGAAAATGTCTACGAATTGTGCTAGTAGAGCTACCAGAAGTATATCCAAAATTTTTAGCACAATATTTACATTGAGCTCTACTTTCTATTTTGCCCGCAATTTTAATATCTTTTAAATCAAAATGTTTCCATACATCCGAAGTTTTTTGTCTTTTTTTTCTAGGTGAAGTGGATGCTTGTGCAGATGATTGTCCCACAGAAAATGTAGGAATTAATTCTCTAATTTCCTCTATGTCATCATTATCATCAATAATATAATTGCGAGGATCCATAATAAATAAAACTGAATATATAAAATTAAATTTTTAATAATAAATTGATACCACAGAACGAATTTCCAACAAAAGCTTGTAGGTTGGTGATGTGAATCGATCAACTTCACGACTACGAAATCTAAAAAAAATTAATGGAAAAAAAATTAGTTAATATAACTATAATTACAAATTATATAAATATATGTAAAAAAAATTAAAATATACCTTGTTGAACGAGAAAAATAGTGAATTGCACGAGCAGAGAAATTGATTGATAGCACCAAATTGATCGAGAACAAATTGAGGGGATTGGAAAACTAATGAAGTGAGAGTTGAAGAAGAGATGGTGTAAAAAATAAAAGGAGGGGGAGACAATTTATAGGAAAGGCCGAAAGGGTGGGCAAGCAAAGCAACGGTCATAAAAATGACCGTTGCTGGAGATGGGTGGGCATTGCTACAATGGGCATGCAAAGCAACGGTCATAAAAATGACCATTGCTGGAGAGAGAGAGGGAGAGAAGCAAGCAACGGTCTCATGACCGTTGTTGTTGAGTGTTGAGAGAGAGAGAGAGAGAGAGCAACGGTCTTATGACCGTTGCCGCTCTCCTCTCCCTCTCAGTCTCAGCACTCTGCAACGGTCATATGACCGTTTTGCTCTCTCTCTCTCTCTCTCTCTCTCTCTTTCTCTCTCTCTCTCTCTCTCTCTCTTGCAAAACACAGAGACGTCTCTGTGTTTAAGTTGCAAAATAGGGACTCACAGTCTCTGTTTTACAACTTAAACACAGAGACACAAAGTTGCTCTCTCTCTCTCTCTCTCTCTCTCTCTCTCTCTCTCGCAAAACACAGAGACGTCTCTGTGTTTAAGTTGCAAAACAGGGACTCACAGTCTCTGTTTTGCAACTTAAACACAGAGACTCGCAAAACACAGAGACGTCTCTGTGTTTAAGTTGCAAAACAGGGACTCACAGTCTCTGTTTTGCAACTTAAACACAGAGACTCAAAGTTGCTCTGGAGTCTCTGTCTTTAAGTTGCAAAACAGAGACTGTGAGTCCCTGTTTTGCCAGAGACTTTGAGTCTCTGTGTTTTGCAGAGAGACATTCTAACTCTCCTCATTTTTTGCACTTGCACCGTTACACTACACAGTTGCACGTCTCTCTGTTTCGCACTGATGAAGACGACGAAGCGTGAGTGAGAGACAGAGAACGAAGACAACGGTTGTCTGACAACCCAGTTGCAGAACGAGTCGACATCCCCATCCTCCGGCGGGCTACGGGGTGGGCTCGCGAGCCAGCCCGCCGAGCCAAACGAGCCGGTCCGTTGGCTGGCTCGTTTGGCCCGGTCTTTTCCGGGCTCTCGAGCCCAGATGCTAGGCTCGGCCCGGACCGCATATGTGGACCGGGCCAGGCTCGGCTCGCCACTGTAGCGAGCCGAGCCAACTTTGGCCCGCTACAGTTTCGGGCCGAGCCTGGCTCGACCCGCCATTGTAGCGGGCCAAGCGGGCGGGCTGGTGAGCCAGCCCGCCCGTTAGCCAACTCTACTTAAAAACTGAAACCTCAGAGCAGAAACATGTTTGGCTGCAACAACCACCCCATGAGCTCGATCCACCCTCTACATTAGATCATCATTTTGAGGAACAAGATCCTCGGTTTCGGGTTCAGTACCTACATCAGAGAGTTCACCTATGAGTCTAAAACTCAGTAAGACATAATCGGTATGCAGTGATGCAAAATGCTATGCATGCCGTTTTTTAGAATACAGTGACAGTACAGAGCATTTAGTTACAGTGGCAGTAGAATTAAGTGGAGCTTATAGGGGAACTGGCAAACAGTGGGGAAGAGGGAGGGTGCACTATCAGGCACATTCAGGGATACAGTACAGTGGGGGAGGGGGAGGGTGCACTATCAGGCACATTCAGGGGTACAGTACAGTAGGGGAGGAGGGGGGTGCACTATCAGGCACATTCAGGGATACAGTACAGTAAACGGTAAACAGTAACAGTTCAGTGGCCAGTCCCCGTTTCACACTTAACCTGGTACATTTCAGTCGGATTTTATCTTATTAGTTTCAAACGGTGTACAGAAATCGGTTTTTGCATGAATTTTCAGGAAAACAGTGTATGCATGACATTCTCAGTGCCTGAACCTATAACAGCAGACATCAGAAATAACAGGGCATATTGTGAGATAGAAAACAGACAACTCAGAACGTGAACTGAGCAGACAACACATAACACAAACTGAACAGAAACTATAACATTTCTACCCAAAACTACCCGACAGAACAGGAACCCTAGTACCTCTGTGATGTAGGGCCATAAGGGCCAACCTACGGTTATGAACTTACCTGTCTGCTGCGATGTCAGAAATCTTGAACGTCTCGGAAATGCTCGAACCTGTACATGCACGTTCAGAAAATAAACAAGCTGAAAAATGTTTACTACGTACTCTCCTGACTCCATTCAGACTTTTAGAAAACAATCCAACATGTTTTCATCCAAGAACAGTGAGTTTTCTCCAAAATGTCTTAACCCTAAACTTCAACAAAACTCACATTTTAGCTTGTCCAACCTCATTAGTATAAGTAGATGTTTACCTTTGCTGAAGGAAATAGAAGAAAAGAGGAGAGATGAAATCTTCTAGAAAGGTTTGAATCGCCAGAAAGAGAAGAAACAGAGAAGGAAATGGAAAGAGCAGAGAAGAGAAAGTGAGGGTTTCACGTAGGAGGAGAGAGAAAAGAGTATGGCTTCTTAAACAAGTTTGCCAAGTGTCAATCATCCATTCAATTTCTCCCACCAACCTTAATTTCTTCCTAATTTGCCCTTCCATTTGTTTTTAACTAAAACATCATTTCTAACTAAATGAATGTTTTGATTACACCTTAGTTTAGTTTTCCACTAAACATTCCAACAATTTCACCAACTCATACGTTATATTAATATAAACCTAACCTTGTTCGACAATTCGAGGGATAATTTTCCGATCGAAAATGCCGGGTGTTACATTCCACCCACCTTAAAAGAATTTTGGTCCCCAAAATTTGCTTAAACAACAAGATAAGGGCATTTGTCTTTTACATCATGTCGTTCTTCCCAAGTGGCCTTCTCCACGTTATGGTTGTGCCACAAGACCTTCACCAATGGAATCACTTTATCGCGCAATACTTTGATTGAAGAATCAAAAATCTTCACAGGCCTCCCTTCGTGCGTCAGCATCAGCTGGATATCTAAGTCCACCAGTTTCACGATCTGAGTAGGGTCATGCACGCATCTTTTCCAGCATCAAGACTTGAAAAACGTTTTGGACTCGACTCGTAGACACTAGCAGCCGCAGTCTGTAAGCTGTGCTTTCAATCCTCATCACGCCCTTGAGAGGTGACACCTTCAGGACTACTTCATCGCCTTCAGTGAACTTTACGTCTTTCCTCCTTTGATCCGCATAACGTTTCCGTCGACTCTGAGTAGTACCAACCCATTGTCTGATAGTAGCCCACTATTTCAGACATCTGTTGCAATAACTCAGGGCCGATCAGTCTGGCTTCTCCAACCTTGACCCAGCGCAAGGAAGACTCGTACTTTCTGCTGTGAGCCTCACGAGAATTTTAAGACCGCCGGAATATCCTGGAGCTCCACCACATAGGCTAGAATTCTAGAACATCGTGGCGTCATCACTAAGGCGGATACCACGGGCATATTGCGTGTCACTAGCATAGCCTGATCGGAGAACTCCTCCACATTCGGGCGCCTAGAGACACTAGCCCAGACCAACAATTAATGGTGGCATGTTGTCTAAACAGCCAATCCATATCCAGAATTCACTTCGTATCCTCTCATACCGATAACGATATGTAATTGGCATACAATTTCTGGTCCCCTACTAATACCATATCACCTTGCACTACCTGCTCGGAGTGCATAAACTTTTCAGACGACAGCATGACACTGTAGGGTTGATCAGACGGTACTAAACAGAACATCTCCCTAACCACAAAGTCCATAGCCACAACAAGTGTGTGGCCCCCGTGTCTAACAAGGTACGTACAGGTGCATTACATAACAATATGGTACCTGCGATCGCTGTGTGCTGGGCGTCATCATCATTCTCCATCAAAGCGAATACTCTCTGGTGGCACGATTCGGTCTCGTGTCAGGCATCGGACAATCCTGGACTTGGTGGCCCTCCTTGCCGCAACGAAAGCATCGGTCAGTAAAGAGCCTGCATTTCCCCATATGACTTCTCTGGCAACGTGGGCATACAGGAAGTTAAGAAGCTCCCATTGATCTTTTCCCCTTGACTTGGTTGGCAGTTGTCACATTGAGCCTCTTCACGCCCCTACTCCGTTGCTGCATCTCTTCCACCTCAAAAGCTTTGGCAACCACTTTCGAGTATGATACGTTCTGATCTCCGGATATTTTCACACCTCTATATATCTCTCCCTCTAACCCTTGCATGAAATGAAAGACCTTGGTTTCGTTCTCCCTTACTAAGTGGCTGACAAAAAGGGTTAACGCTTCAAACTCTCTAGCATACTTTGTTACCGATCCCGTCTGTCTTAGCTGGGTGAATTCCGACATCTTACTTGCCCACACGGCGTTGTAGAAGTATTCATCACAAAATAATTTCTTGAATAGTCCCCACAATATTTCCTCCACGTTAGTCGTGGCCTGTATGGTGTCCCACCAAAGTTTCGCGTCGAGCTCGAGATATAACGCGGCATAAGAGACCTTCTCCATGTCCTTCACCTTAGCAAGGTCAAAAAAATCTTCCATAGTTCGAACCCACCCCTCGGCATGGACCGGATCCGTAAGTCGCCCGTCGAATGTGGGAGGTCGAAGTCGCCTAAAACTCTCACCACTATGGTCTTCCGAAGTAATCGAGCTCGAATCCCAAAACTCTCTCCCGATCATGAACATTTTAGACTGCCGGGATTGACGAGCAACAAGATCCGTTAACTATTGGATACTAAAATCTCTCTCTTCAGCTTCTCTGTACCGTCCTCAATCCATACTAGGAAAATCCTATAAACATAATATCTAAATTTAATAAACAGAACTTTTACAGGAACTTAAACACTTACAGCTGGTGAAGCGACCTCACGTGGCGGATTGCGCAGTCAGACATTTCACAGAATCGGTTTTAAAACCTTGTCGCTCTGATACCATAACTGTGACGACCCGAAACCGGAACCCGATCGGGGTCCGAGATCGGAGCCATCACTCCGGGACAGTGGACGGAAAACGGTGACTATTTTTTTTTAACATAAACATGATGAGCTTATAGAAATAAACTCATAAACTTTTCAGAGGAAGGGAAAAACATTCCCTGGAATCGGAAGACTTAGGTGGAAAGCTGGCGGAAGACTTGGTTTAAAATTGGGCAGCAGACTTAAACTGATGCATTGGACAACTTATGAGGACCGACTGAACTTTTAGAACTTCACAGAAAGAGTTCTCTGGAGCAGAAAGTAAAACCAGAAACCAATAACGATTTAAAAAGGGAAGCAGGAAAGAACTGTAAATACGGGGGTATAATGAAATCAGAAGACAGTAAACATATTAAAAATCAGAAGACAGAACCAATAACAGAAGAAGATCGAGGCAGAAAACATAATATGAAGTCGGAAGACGTAGGGAGAGAACTAACGGTAGATGTCGAATAAGACAAAAGAGGTACAGTGATCACCGGTGGATATGGTTTTAAACTGGCAGAAGAGATAAACTGGCGGTGGATATCGAATAAGGCAAAACAGTGATGCCAGCCAGAAGATATAAATAACTGGGCGGAAGACTTAGGTGACGTTAGCCGGAAGATGTAAATAACTGGGCGGAAGACTTAGGTGACGTCAGCCGGAAGATGTAAATAACTGGGCAGAAGACTTAGGTGACGTCAGCCGGAAGATGTAAATAACTGGGCGGAAGACTTAGGTGACGTCAGCCGGAAGATGTAATTAACTGGGCGGAAGACTTAGGTGACGTCAGCCGGAAGATATAATTTAACAGAAGGAAACGGGCAGCGGTGGACTTGGATTTTACACTTACCGGTGGATGTGACTTTTAAAACGGGCAGCGGGCAGCGGTGGACGTGATCGGATGATATAGTTTCTAAGGTGAAACTTAACAACTTTTAACAGGAAGTCCTAGGAACAGAAAACCTCATACAGAAGGCATAAGGGCTTCAAACCCTCAAACCCGATTCCAAACACAGTTTTGAAGCATGACAGAATGATGTGCCAATAGGGCCAAAAGCCCAATCCAAGACTAAGGCCCAATCCATATCCAAAGCTCATACTACTTATTACTTGCTTACTAATGACTTTATTTCTTTTGCAGGTAATGGACTCAATGAAGGCTTGGAGCGGAAGCCCAATTCACATGGCAATGATCAACCTCATCACTTAACCTCTTGGGATGCACGAGATGAAAAGAATCAGCTGGATTAACAGAAGCGGGAATTTGTCTTCCCGGAGACAAATCTTGTAATTTATTTTATGTTGGTTTTCTTTAAACAAACATTAGTTTTATTTTATGTTGTGGCAAAAACCATTAGCCCTTAGAGTTGTATGGTGGGTAGTTAATTTGGGTTAAAGTGAATCATCTTGATGTGGGAGGCCCAACCAATTAGAAGACAAAATTGAGAAGAAGCACACAAAGACCAATTGGTAGTGGACACAAGGATTGATGACGTGGCACAAGGAGGGCACTTGATGACGTTTGTAAGGGAGGAAGCCTCACCATTGGATGAAGAAGCAAGGACAAGAGGTAGTGCTCACAAGGATTGATGATGTGGCACAAGGAGGATGCTTGATGATATTTGTAAGGGAGGAAGCCTCACCATTGGATGAAGTACAAGCACAAATAATCTTGGCCACCCATCATCACACTCATCCAACGGTTCACATTCAAACTTACAAAACCCTAGCTACCCTAGGATCTCTATTTAAGCATCACACTTGGCCATTGTATGGGTCTTTTGCCAAACTTAATACAATTGAGGTATTTCATTTAGACTAGTGTCTAGAGAAAGTCTTCTTCCAAGGGTTGGTGCCATTGGAAATCCCACCAAGGGTTGGTGCCCAAGGTAAGTATCGGTTTGCTTAAACCGATTGGAGAGAACCTCCATTATTTACAAGCTTGTGGTGGCTTGTAAATTCTTACTCTTCCCTCTTCCCCACCTCCTTGAGGTTGGATCCATAAGAGGAAGGTAAAACCATACCCAAAGACCGGTTTTCTTCCCTTGGAAGAAACATTAGCCGAGAGGTCTTCCATACCTCTATCGGCCGGTTCAGGGCTTCAACATTTTTTCTTCCATTTCTTTTACTGAATATTTTTAACACTTCATAGAACTTCATCTTCTACATCTTAGTTTCATTTTCTCTGAAGAAGTCATTTCCATCTGAACATTTTAATGCTTCCGTTTCTGCTCATATATTTTATTGCTCTCGGGTTAGCAGACCGGTGAGCAACCCTTACTATTTGGGTGATAACTCGCTCATTTTTAGGTCGTTACCCATCATTTTGGTATCAGAGCGTAGCTAACATCCGTGGAAACATTTTGGTACCTTTTATATGTGCCCTTATTTACAAATTTTTAGCTGCATTGTTCGTTGAAGTTAAGTTACATTCTGCTGTTAACAAAATCAGTTTTCCAGATTTGTGCACTTTCGGGTTTAGACACTTTTGGTAGCGAATTTCTTTATATTTTTTGCATTTCTTTGCTTAATATTGTTCTATTATTATTATCTAACATTTCATGAGAGTCGTTTAAGTGCAATAACATTGTTTCCATTTCGTTTACTTGCTGTACATTTCATTTCTATACAAAAAATTGCTCAAAAAAATCTGCTTTGAATATTGAACTTGCTCTTGATATTTAGTTGTTGTTTTTGGTTTATTGCTCATACTTTATTCATCTATTGTTGATATTAGCATGCTTGGATGATATTCTGAATGTTTTGGGGAAGAAATCGCTTATAAAGTCACTACATTTAATTTGATATTTGAAGAAGTTTATAAGGTGTTTGTTGAAATGACATAACTAAGTAGCATGCAAGAACCCTAAATTTTTTTTTTACAAGTTGTTATTTTTATGCCATGAATCTGTCATATTAATGTTTAATGGGGATTAAAGTGACGTAACATGCAATAAATTAATGACCTTGAGCTTTAAACGTGTTGGTAATTGAATATTGCAATGGTTACTAAAAGCTGTTTTTTTTAATTAGTATAAATTGATTGATATTTGAGGGTTCCATTTCACTAAGTAGTTGATAGCTTTAATTAACCAACTTGGCATAACATTGATCACTAAAGTTTTGTGGACTAAATGGAACATTAAATCACTAAACTTGCACGTAAAAATGTTATGAAACGTTTCATGCAAATCGGTTAAAAATAACAAGAAAACTGTTTTAACACATCAACTAGTTTGGAAAGTGTTTGAGAAAATACCACACCTAATTTTATCACCCAATTGCCTAGTCTTTAAAATGTTTTCTTCTGGTTTAATTTTCTAATTGTAGGTTGTTTTAGTTGTTTTTTTTTCCTTTTAGTATAGTAAAAAAAAAAAGGAAGAAACCATATCCTAAAACTTAGATTAAGTGTTAACGTTTCCTTTAATTCCAAAATTAGAACCACACTTAATTTAACTACATTTCCTAAAATTTAGGGTATGATGTAAACAAGAAGTGGAGCTTTAAGGGAACAAAATAGGGGCAAGGAAATCCCAAATCAACATCCCATGGCTCTTACCCAACCGGAGGGTGAGTCGAGTATGCAAGGACAAATTAATGGAATAAATGAAGCCCTTATTACCCTAAGCCAACAAATTCAAAACATGAATTTAAGAACACTAGCGAAGCATGTCAACGAGAAAACTTATTTCACACCCGATGCATGATCAAAGATAAATTGTGTTCTGTGATAATCGACGGAGAAAGCTGTGCAAATGTGGCTTCACAAGATTTGGTAGAAAAGTTATCATTGGAGACTAATGCTCATCCCCATTCATACAAGTTAAGATGGCTCAATGATAAAGATGATGTCAAAGTTACTAAACGTGTAGCCATAAATTTCAACATTGGAAATTATAAAGATTCCGTTATATGTGACGTAGTGCCCATGAGGGTAAGTCACCTAATATTAGGACGACCATGGCAATACGATCGAAGGGCCATACATGATGGAGTCTCAAACTACTATTCACTCAAGTTTTGTGGAAGGAACATTACGTTAGTACCTTTGACTCCGGAACAAGTTGCTAAAGATAATGCTACAAGGAAAAAGGGAAAATCAAATCTTTTAATGACTAAAGACCAAATAAGAAACACCTTGCTAGAGGAAGAATCTTCAAGTGATAATGAATATGAAGAGAACGAGGATGATGCATCCGATGAAGAATCCTCAAGTGAGGATGAGAATGAAGAGATCAAAGAGAGAAAGTTCTATTTTGCAAACAATCCACTATTTGAGTGGAATGATCAAAAAGATGAAGGAGTTGAATTCAACCTTATTGAAAATTTTTAGGATCAACACCAACTAGAAGAAGAACCATTTCCATTGATGAAACCAAACATTCACAAAATTATTAACAAACCTATAGATTTTGAAGGTTTATTACTCAAGGATCCATATTATGATGAAACCTCAATACCACATCATTTAGAATCCTTAAGAGTAACCTTGACTTTGGGAAGTTCGGAGTATAAGTTGCGAAATGTCAAAATTTGTGATACTTATACACAATTTATCTTACTTGAGCCGAAGAAGAGTCGACACATATTTAAGGCAATCTTGGAATGTTTTGCTCAAAATCATTATTGGTGGCTTAACGGATTACAACTTCTCATTATTATGCTCAATGACTCACTATTTTTCTTGATAGCGAGCTATTTAATGAGTCAAACCCAATAGTTGTGGACATTTCTTGGTGGATAAGAATCATAAGCAACCACCTAGAAGATTCAACTTTGATAATGGTATACCAATATCTTTTAATAGATATTTGGAGATGAACATCGAGGTGACCCGAGAAAGGGATTTGAGGACAAATCCTAAATTAGTTGGGGAGGATGATGTGCCAATAGGCCCAAAAGCCCAATCTAAGACTAAGGCCCAATCCATATCCAAAGCTCATACTACTTATTACTTGCTTACTAATGACTTTATTTCTTTTGCAGGTAATGGACTCAATGAAGGCTTGGAGCGGAAGCCCAATTCACATGGCAATGATCAACCTCATCACTTAACCTCTTGGGATGCACGAGATGAAAAGAATCAGCTGGATTAGCAGAAGCGGGAATTTTTCTTCCCGGAGACAAATCTTGTAATTTATTTTATGTTGGTTTTCTTTAAACAAACATTAGTTTTACTTTATGTTGTGGCAAAAACCATTAGCCCTTAGAGTTGTATGGTGGGTAGCTAATTTGGGTTAAAGTGAATCGTCTTGATGTGGGAGGCCCAACCCATTAGAAGACAAAATTGAGAAGAAGCACACAAAGAACAATTGGTAGTGGACACAAGGATTGATGACGTGGCACAAGGAGGGCACTTGATGACATTTGTAAGGGAGGAAGCCTCACCATTGGATGAAGAAGCAAGGACAAGAGGTAGTGCTCACAAGGATTGATGATGTGGCACAAGGTGGATGCTTGATGATATTTGTAAGGGAGGAAGCCTCACCATTGGATGAAGTACAAGCACAAATAATCTTGGCCACCCATCATCACACTCATCCAACGGTTCACATTCAAACTTACAAAACCCTAGCTACCCTAGGATCTCTATTTAAGCATCACACTTGGCCATTGTATGAGTCTTTTGCCAAACTTAATACAATTGAGGTATTTCATTTAGACTAGTGTCTAGAGAAAGTCTTCTTCCAAGGGTTGGTGCCATTGGAAATCCCACCAAGGGTTGGTGCCCAAGGTAAGTATCGGTTTGCTTAAACCGATTGGAGAGAACCTCCATTATTTACAAGCTTGTGGTGGCTTGTAAATTCTTACCCTTCCCTCTTCCCCACCTCCTTGAGGTTGGATCCATAAGAGGAAGGTAAAACCATACCCAAAGACCGGTTTTCTTCCCGCTTCAACATTTTTTCTTCCATTTCTTTTACTGAATATTTTTAACACTTCGTAAAACTTCATCTTCTACATCTTAGTTTCATTTTCTCTGAAGAAATCGTTTCCATTCGAACATTTTAATGCTTCCGTTTCTGCTCATATATTTTATTGCTCTCGGGTTAGCGGACCGGTGAGCAACCCTTACTATTTGGGTGATAACTCGCTCATTTTCAGGTCGTTACCCATCACAGAAGCTAGAAAACCTAACCGAAATTCAGGAAAACAACTGCATGGATTACTCCATAACCAGAGACAATCCATGCACAGATTTTTTAGGGAATATCCCTAATGAATTCAGAATACTTTAGAACCCAATTTAACTGTCAAATACAGTACAAACAGAAGGCATGAAAGTTATAGACCTTCAATACCCGAATCAGAACAAGATTATGAAACATGCCTCACAAATGACAGATTCAAGAAAACAAACTGCATGGATAGCTCTAGAATTCGAGGCTATCCATGCACAACCTGAAAGGAAGAATCCCAGCAGTTTCAGAATGATTTCGACACATTGAAAAACATAAATACAATTGTCAAATACAGAGGTTTTAGAATACACCGACAAAACCTATACATAAATTAGGTTTCTAACAAAAATCCAGACAGAGTTTTGAAACAAAACACCAGAGTTCAGTAAAACCTACAGACATAAACTCTACTTAAAAACTGAAACCTCAGAGCAGAAACATGTCTGGCTGCAGCAACCACCCCATGAGCTCGATCCACCCTCTACATTAGATCATCATTTTGAGGAACAAGATCCTCGGTTTCGGGTTCAGTACCTACATCAGAGAGTTCACCTATGAGTCTAAAACTCTGTAAGACATAATCGGTATGCAGTGATGCAAAATGCTATGCATGCCGTTTTTCAGAATACAGTGACAGTACAGAGCATTTAGTTACAGTGGCAGTAGAATTAAGTGGAGCTTATAGGGGAACTGGCAAACAGTGGGGGAGAGGGAGGGTGCACTATCAGGCACATTCAGAGATACAGTACAGTGGGGGAGGGGGAGGGTGCACTATCAGGCACATTCAGGGGTACAGTACAGTGGGGGAGGGGGAGGGTGCACTATCAGGCACATTCAGGGATACAGTACAGTAAACGGTAAACAGTAACAGTTCAGTGGCCAGTCCCCGTCTCACACTTAACCTGGTACATTTCAGTCGGATTTTATCTTATTAGTTTCAAACGGTGTACAGAAATCGGTTTTTGCATGAATTTTCAGGAAAACAGTGTATGCATGACATTCTCAGTGCCTGAACCTATAACAGCAGACATCAGAAATAACAGGGCATATTGTAAGATAGAAAACAGACAACTCAGAATGTGAACTGAGCAGACAACACATAACACAAACTGAACAGAAGCTATAACATTTCTACCCAAAACTACCCGACAGAACAGGAACCCTAGTACCTCTGTGATGTAGGGCCATAAGGGCCAACCTACGGCTATGAACTTACATGTCTGCTGCGATGTCATAAATCTTGAACGTCTCGGAAATGCTCGAACCTGTACATGCACGTTCAGAAAATAAACAAGCTGAAAAATGTTTACTACATACTCTCCTGACTTCATTCAGACTTTTAGAAAACAATCCAACATGTTTTCATCCAAGAACAGTGAGTTTTCTCCAAAATGTCTTAACCCTAAACTTCAACAAAACTCACATTTTAGCTTGTCCAACCTCATTAGTATAAGTAGATGTTTACCTTTGCTGAAGGAAATAGAAGAAAAGAGGAGAGATGAAATCTTCTAGAAAGGTTTGAATCTCGAAAAAGAGAAGAAACAGAGAAGGAAATGGAAAGAGCAGAGAAGAGAAAGTGAGGGTTTCACGTAGGAGGGGAGAGAAAAGAGTATGGCTTCTTAAACAAGTTTGCCAAGTGTCAATCATCCATTCAATTTCTCCCACCAACCTTAATTTCTTCCTAATTTGCCATTCCATTGGTTTTTAACTAAAACATTATTTCTAACTAAATGAATGTTTTGATTACACCTTAGTTTAGTTTTCCACTAAACATTCCAACAATTTCACCAACTCATACGTTATATTAATATAAACCTAACCTTGTTCGACAATTCGAGGGATAATTTTCCGATCGAAAATGCCGGGTGTTACATCACACAACCCTTACACGTTTTCGGACTTTCACCGGTTCCTCGCGAGGTTTAGGGATTTTCAACTCAAAAATGATACATAGTTAATCTTCCTATCATTTTCATAGTCATATTTATCGCACACGAAGAGTCAAGTCTAGTCCAATGGGTTCTTATGTTACCATGACTTCTAACTTCCTCATTCCTAAATGCATGCTTTAAAAACAGTTATAAAGCAATGTTATGCACGTTTAAAACTATGCAACTCAACTCACCCATGCAATTGATATCAATATTTTCAATTCAACGTAAAACATCGTTTTCAAAATTCTATGTTTTAATATTTCAATAAAATCATAAATAAATAAAATTTCACAATTCATTGTCCAATTTGTATAGAAAATATATCAATTTATCACTTTCATTCATCCAATCTCAACCAAATCACAATAATCTCTAAACATATTCAGAGTCAAGGCAGAAATGTAAACTATTTCCACCTAGTAATGCAATAAAATATAAACTAACTATTTTAACAATTAGATTTACTTACCGATTTGTCGGTTCCTTCGCTTTAACCGAAAATCTCCTCCGAATCTATCGATTTTTCCACCAAAATAATCCTCTCGACGACATGACCAATTTTCTCTAAAGGACGGATCGACGATAATCACTTTTTCCTCTCATTTTCTTTCCTCCTTTCTTTCTGCAGTTTTTCTTCTCTGGTTTCTTCTATCTCTCTATCTCTAAATTTGTTCTCTCTTCTCCTTCACGTAAATCCCAGAAGGGTTTTCACATAACTCCTTATTCAATAGTATTTGATGGTTAATTACATTTTAACTATTTTTATCTCATGAAAATGTCCCTTTTGCCCTCTCCTTTTAATTATTTACAAAATAATCATAATTAATTAATAATTAATCACAATTAGTTTTAATCTAGTCCAATTAGATTAGTTATAATCTAATTTTTGTAATTAATTAAAAATTAAATCTAAAAATTGAATTTTATACAAATTTTACTTTTAACAAGGGCGATCGATCGGCCATGTTTTTCACTTTTTAACGTATCATTTCTTCAATCCAACCTCTCCAACATATATTTATACATTCTTTAAATATTTATATTCTCGATTACATTTTTGAATTTAAAAATTTGAACCATTACACGAGTCTAATTTAACGAGCTTAGTATACATAAATAAAATTATTTTATATAAATATATTATATATTTTTTAAAATTTTAGTTATTAAAACTATAATAAATATTTATTGATATAATGTTAAGATATGATAGTTAGTCATTTAAATAATAAAATTATTTAATTAATATAAAAATGACATGTAATTACAAAAAAATTATTTGAGACAAATATATTGTTGTTGATCTCTCGTAATGGTGTCGTTCCAATCCTTCATGCAAATGAGTGCCTCCACGAAGTCAGGTGCAAGTCTTCCTCGTCGTTCATCGTACACACGTCTACTTGCACTAAAAACAGACTTTAAGGTACGGTAGACACCGGAAGTGTTAGTAGATCACATGTCATTATAGAAAGAATATGATATGTAGTGGAAAATTTTTTCCATCAATATAAAATATCAAAATTCTCATTGCGAGAAAATTGATATTGAATGTCAAAATAAATATCTAGTTCATTTCGCATAGAACTAGAATAAATATTCGTATATAATTCATTCCAAATATTATGAATACCAAATTGTGGAGCTACAATAGCTCTACCACCACTAATAGAACTAACATGTGAAGAAGAATGTGAACGACTAACATTAGAATATTTAATTTTATAAGAATAATATAAACTAGCAATTTCATATGTTATTTGATCACTAGTGTAACACCCGGCATTTTCGGCCGGGAAATTATCCCTCAAATTATCGAACGGGATTAGGTTTATGTTGATATAATGTATGTTTTGGTGAAATTGTTGGAATGTTTAGTGGAAAACTAAACCAAGGTGTAACCAAAACATCCATTTAGTTAAAAACCAAACTAATGAATAAGTAAACAAAACCATTAGTTAGAAATGGATGAAGGGGTAAATTGGGATGGAATTAAGGTTGGTGGGAGGAAGCCAACGGATGAATGCCAAGTGGCAGCTTGTTGAAGAAGCTATGTCTTCTTCCTCCTCTTCCTCTCTTCTCTTCACTCTTACGTGAAGCTCCTCTCTGTTTTCTCTCTTCTAGGCGACTGAAACAAAGTTCCACACTTTGTTTCTCCTGCATTCTTTTGTTTTCTTCAGTGAAGGTAATTCCCGTAGGTAGTTAACAAGTTTAACTACACTATTTACTGATTTTGAGAAGTTTAGGGTTTATGACCGATTTTACTTGCTGTAGGTTCGTGAACCACTGTGCTTGTGTGTTCACGCTTGCTACATTCCAGCAAAACAGGTAAGTTCATATGCATAGATTCGGCCCTTAAGGCCCTACATCACGGAGGTATTAGGTTTTCACTTCTGTCGGGGTTGTTTTGGGTAGAAAAGTTAAGGTTATGTCCTGAGATGTCTGTATTTTCTATTGTCTGTTGTCTTATTTCTGTTATCTGCCAGTTTAAGTTCAGGCACCGTTCATGCATACACGTTTTCTCTGAAAGACATGCAAAAGTTTTCTGTGCACGGTTTTGAAGTTAAAAAGAATGAAAATCTGACTGTAATGTACCGGTTAAGTGTGGGACGGAGACTGGTGTTCTGTTCTGAATTACTAGTGCCTGATAGTGCACTTCTGTTACGTCTGTTCTCCTATAAGCCCCGCTTTCTGACAGATAAAAGTAATGTTCTGTAATGTCACTGTATTCCGAAAAGTTCATGCATAGCATATGCATCACTACATTTATTTTTGATATGTTCTTACTGAGCTCTAGGCTCATAGTTGAACTCTCTGATGTAGGTACTGAACCCGTGGATGAGGATTTTGTGCCTCAGACCGACGAATAGGTGGTTGGTGGTTTGAGCTCTCGCGGGGTGGTTGTGGCAGTCATACGCGTTTGGACCTAGGGTGTGTTTTAAAAGTGTATGTCATATCTGTACAGCTTTTGGGATGTTTAAGATCTGTGTAAATGTTTTTAAAACCTCTGTTATAACAGTTGTATATTTTGAAGTTTATGTCAAGTTCTGTACAGCTTCTGAGATTTAATAACCGTGTACAGACTCTGTGTTGAGTTTTATGCCTTCTGTCTTTGTGCCTTCTGTTTATAAGTTCTTCTGTTAAATGTTGTCTTTCAATTCTGTCGTCCTTCAATTCTGTCGTCCATACTGCCTCCATTTTCTGTTGTCTATTTTGACTTCAGTTTCTGTCCTTTATTTTGGCTAAGTGTTAGTCGTCCACAGTCACTTCTACCTTCAGTAAAACAGTTGTCATTCTCTTCTGTAAAACAGTCGTCCACGTCCATTATGCCTTCAAAATAATGGTCCATTTTGCCTTTGGGCTCAGTCGTCCACGCCCTCTGTTAAAATAGTCGTCCATCCTGCCTTCTGCTTTTTCTTAAAAGTCCAGGCTGCCTTTGAAGATAGTCGTCCACGCCTTCTTCAAAACAGTCGTCCATTCTGCCTTCTACCTTTCAACGTCCACTCTGCTTTTCAGTTTCTGTCCTTCGGGTTTGCACATATTCGGCTAAGTCTAAAAGTCTACTGCTTTTTGTCTTTTAGCGTAAACGTCCACGGACTCCTGTGTCCACTGTGTTTGTCTTTTAGCGCAAATGTCCACAGACTCATGTGTCCACTGTGTTTGTCTTTTAGTGCAAATGTCAACGGACTTCTGTGTCCACTGCTTCTGTCTTTTAGTGCAAATGTCCACGGACTTCTGTGTTCACTGCTTCTGTCTTTTAGTGCAAACGTCCACGGACTCCTGCGTCCATTTTACCTCTGACTTCAAACGTCCACGAACTTTTGTCGTTTTCTGTTTCCAATCATCGACTTTTAAATGTCCACAGCTTCGGTTTGTCTATTGTTTCTGCCTTTAAATTTAAACGTCCACAGCCCCCCTATTAGTCGACAGATTTCTGTTCTTTTTTTTTAGGTCTTCTCCTACATGTCTATCGTCCATTCTGAATTCTTTTCTAAAACGTCTAAATTATCCTGTTCTTACTGTTCTCCCTGTATTCTGTCTTCCTGTTTCAATCGTCCATTTCTGTTTTATGACTTTCTGTTTTCACGTCCAAATTATTTATGTTTACCGTTTCAATTTCTCCCTGCCTCCTGTTTTCTGTTTTATTCCTGCCATTTATTTCTGAAGTCCAACTTCTAATATGTTTTCCAGTTTCATTTCCAGAGAAAGTTTTCTCTCTCCGTAAAGTTTTAAGAGCCAAAATATTAATAGGTTTGCTGTCTTCGATTATGTTTTCTGTTAAAGTTTTAAAAGTAAAGTTCAAAAAAAAATATAGTCCACGTGTGACAGCCCGAGACCGGATCCCGATCGAAACACGAGAACCGAGCCGTCACTACGGGTCATTTGCAGAAAACGGTGACTAATTTATATATATATATTTTTTGAACATAAACAGGATGAGCTTATAGAAGTAAACTCATAAACTTTTCAGAGGAAGGGAAAAACATCCCCTGTATCCGAAAGCAAAACTGGAAAATACTGTAAACATATCTACAATCGGAAGAAAGAGCAAATATTAGAAGAATATCGGGGCAGAAAACAGAATGTGAAGTCGGAAGACTTAGGTGAAAGACTGGCGGAAGACTTAGTTTAAAACTGGGCGGAAGACTTGAATGACGTCAGTCGGAAGATGTAAATGCAAAGACAGAAGTAAAGATGACATCAGGCGGAAGACACAGACAGTAACTGAAATCGGATGAGGAGATGACGTCAGCCAGAAGATGGATGACGTCAAGCGGAAGATATAAGCATTATACTGGCGGAAAAACTGGGATGACGTCAGCCGGAAGACATAATTACACTGGCGGAAGACTGGGGTGACGTCAGCCGGAAGACGGAGTTTTAAACTGGGCGGAAGACTTATGCTGACATCAGTCGGAAGATGTAAATACACTGGGCGGATGACTTTGATGACGTCAGCCGGAAGAGATAGTTTTAAAGGCAAAATTTACAGCTTTTACAGGGAGACATACGGGCAGAGAGCATCAATCAGAAGACATAAGAGTTTCAGACCTTCAAAACCCGATTCAAAATAAGATTTTTGAAACACACTTTGCAGATGACAGATCTCAACTGACAGATTTAAGAAAAACAGACTACATGGATAACTCTAAAATTCGAGACCATCCATGTAAATCTTAAAACAAGAAAATATTCTAAAACATTTCAGAACATTCAGAACATGAGTTCAACTGTCAAATACAGCAGTTTTGAAAACTTTGACACAGAATCTATGCAGTATTTCGAAATCTAAAGATCAGTAAGACATATTTTAGAATTGACAGGTTCAAGGAAATAAATTACATGGACAGTTCGAAAACCAGAATTCATCCATGCATGAACTAATAGAAATATTCTAAACAAATTTCAGAATACTTTAGTATATAAACTTAACTGTCAAATACAGTGGTTTTAAACATTGATGCAGAATCTATACATTGTTTTAAAATCTCAGAGACGGTATTGAACTTAGCATAAAATTACAGAGTTTCCCAAAACAGAAGTTTTCTAAAGAGTTTTTAACACAGAACCAAAATTTCAGAAAGCTTTACAGAAACCTCTGAACTGAAATCATGTCTGGCTGCAGCATCCGACCCACATGAGCTCGAGCCACCAACACCTAATCATCAGACTGGGGCACAAGGCCCTCATTTTCAGGTTCGGTACCTACATCAGGGAGTTCACCTATGAGTCTAAAACTCAGTAAGAACATAACAGATATGCAGTGATGCAAAATGCTATGCATGCGGTTTTCAGAAATACAGTGACAGTACAGAACATTACGTTTCAGTGGCAGAGGAGTATAAGTGGGGCTTATAGGGGAACTGGCGAACAGTAGGTGCACTATCAGGCATATTCAGTAGTTTTCAGATTCCCAGGGATGGATAAAACCAGAGGGTCCTTGGCAAGGACAATTTTTTTCAGAATCCCAGGGAGGGATAAAACCAGAGGGCCAATCCCCGTCCCACACTTAACCGGTACATTTCAGTCAGATTTTATCTTATTTAGTTTCAAACAGTGTACAGAAGACATTTGCATGGCTTTCAGAGAAAACGTGTATGCATGAACAGTGCTTGAACTTAAACAGGCAGAGAGCAGATGACAGAAGTAACAGAACATACGGTGAAACAGAACATAGACAACTCAGAACATAACTATAACCTTTCTACCCAAAACAACCCGACAGAACAGAAAACCTAGTACCTCCGAGATGTAGGGCCTTAAGGGCCAACTTACGGATATGAACTTACCTGTTTGCTGTAATGTAGAATGATCGAATGTCTCTGGAACGCTCGGATCTGTTGCTGCAATGTAGAGAAATTAAACAAGTTGCAAATGCTAACAAATAACTTGGAAGATTATGCAGTAAACTCCATTCAGACTTGTAGAAAACAACGAATGTGTTTCCATACAAAAACCGAGAGTTTTTCTCCCAACTATCTTAACCTAAAACTTCAGCATAACCCATAGTTTTTGCTTGTCCAAATGTGTTAGCATTAGAAGATGTTTACCTTAGCGGAGGAGTAGAAAGGAATCTGGGAAGATCGAAATAACTTCGATGGTTGTTTGTCGACAAGAAGAGAGAATGCAGAGAGGAGAAAGGAGAGAGAGAGCAGAGAAGAGAAGTGAAGAGGGTTTCACGTAGAAGGTGGAACTTAGCTTCTTCAACAAGTTGCCAGATGCCACTCAACCATTGGCTATCTCCCACCAACCTTAATTTCTCCCCGATTTACCCTTCCATGCATTTTAACTTAGTGTAATGCTTAGTTAAACATTAGTTTGGTTTTCCAACAAAACACATATTGCATTTATATAAAATTAATCCCGAGAAATGGTTCCGGAAAATAATTACATACAAAAAGGCCGGGTGTTACATTCCACCCATCTTAACAGAAATTTTGTCCTCAAAATTTGCCTAAGCAAAGAGGTCCGGATACTGTACTCTAACATCTGCTTGTCTTTCCCACGTGGCCTCCTCCACATTGTGGTTGCGCCATAACACTTTTACCAGTGGAACCACCTTGTTTCGCAATACTTTGAGTGACATATCCAATATCTGTATAGGTCTTTCTTCATATGTCAGCGTCGGCATGATATCAAAGTCCACCTGTTTTACGATCTGAGTTGGATCTCGCACACATTTTCTCAGCATCGAAACATGGAAGACATTGTGAACTCCATCCATTGACGCCGGCAACTGTTTTCTGTAAGCCATGTTTCCCACACACTTCAGGATGGGAAAAGGGCCAATGAATCGTGGGCTGAGCTTTCCTTTCTTACCGAATCTCATTACACCTTTGAAAGGTGACACTTTCAGGAATACCTCATCGCCCACAACGAACTCTAAGTCTCTTCTTCTATTGTCCGCATAACTCTTCTGTCGACTATGAGCAATTTTTATTCGTTGTTTGATAGCAGCTATCACCCCGGACATCTGCTGTAATATCTCAGGGCCGATAAGCTTGGTTTCTCCGACCTCATCCCAACACAATGGGGATCTACACTTCCTGCCATAAAGAGCTTCATAAGGAGCCATGCCAATTGTAGCGTGATAGCTATTGTTGTAGGCAAACTCCACGAGTGGCAAATATCTACTCCAAGGAGCATGAAATTCCAGCACGCACGACCTTAACATATCCTCTAGTATTTGAATTGTTCTTTCAGATTGCCCGTCCGTCTGTAAATGAAACGCCGTGCTGAAATCCAACTTGGTGCCCAGAAAGTTCTGCAAACTTTTCCAAAACATGGAGGTGAATCTGGGATCACGGTCTGAGACAATCAACACAAGAACGCCATGCAGTTTAATAATCTCGCTAATATACAGCTCTGCATACTGATCCATGGAGTACGTCGTCTTCACAGGTAGAAAGTGGGCCGACTTCGTTAACCTGTCCACTATGACCCAAATGCTATTATGGCCCTTAGCTGTTCTTGGTAGGCCAACAACAAAATTCATTGTGATATTCTCCCATTTTCACTCGGGGATCGGGAGAGGCTGAAGTGTTCCACTTGGTCGTTGATGTTCAGCTTTGACCTGTTGACATATCATACAAGACTCCACATACTTGGCCACGTCATTCTTCATATTCGGCCACCAGAAGTGAAGTTTCAAGTCCTGATACATCTTTGTGCTTCCAGGATGCACAGAGAAAGAAGATGAATGGGCTTCCGACAAGATGTTCCTTCGTAACTCTTCATCTTTCGGAACATACCATCTATCTCTGAACTTAAGAATACCATCTCCCGAATAACTGAAATCGGAAGAAGCTATTGGTACCTTGCTCACCATATTAGCCATCTCCTTTGAATTGGTTTTCTGGGCTTCCTTAATTCGGTCCAAGACGGTGGGCTGTAGGGTTAAATCTGCTAGTATGGCCGATAGCCCAGAAACTTCTCCATATCGAACTTCTGTATCTCCGTCCTCAAGGCACTGATACGGCCGACACAACTGGTTGCACGTAGCTGGCATCCTGCTCAGTGCATCAGCTACCCACATTAGCTTTACAGGGTGGTATTTGATCTCAACATCGTAATCTTTCATAAATTCTAACCACCGCCTCTGCCTCATATTCAACTCTTTCTGAGTAAAGAGGTACCTCAAACTCTTGTGATCAGAAAACACCTCACATGATTACCCGTACAAATGGTGTCTCCATACTTTCAGCGCAAATACAACTGCCGCTAACTCAAGGTCGTGAGTAGGGTAGTTTTGTTCATGGTTCTTTAAATTGTCTGGATGCGTATGCCACTAGTTTCCCTTCCTGCATTAGCACACACCCCCAATCCAATCTTGGAAGCATCACAGTATACGCTGAATTTACCGTCTTCAACTGGCAATACTAACAGAGGAGCAGTGGTTAATTTCTGCTTAAGTGTCTGAAAGCTCACCTCACATGCTTCAAACCACTTGAACTTGATTTCCTTCCTCGTTAAGCTGGTCATAGGCTTCTCTATCACAGAAATCCCTGATGAATTTCCTGTAATAACCAGCTAGTCCGATGAAACTCCGTACCTCACTGGCATTCCTCGGTCTTGGCCATTCCTTCACTGCCAGAATTTTGGCTGGATCCACAGACACTCTCAGCAGGGACACCACGTGGGCCAAGGGACACATTAATACTGCTTAGCCAGGAAATCACACTTTGATAGCTGGACATCTAGTTGGATGCTTGCCCAGAGTTGATCAGCACAATTGGCCAAAGTTGCTCTTCTTGCTCGGCCTTCACTCAGGAAGTAAAAATTCAGTATGCGTCGATGAAAACGATCACTAAATTTATCAAGGGGGACACTTGGAAATAGTCCTGTTATCAGGTCCATAAAACAACTGCCGGAGAGGAGTATAGTTAATCCGAACGAACAATAAACCAGCACTCGTAGTGTCCGTATGAGTCCTGAAGGGTCTTTGCAGTCCTCAGGTCGACCTTAAACTGGTTAATACCGGAGCGTAAGTCAATCTTCGAAAACACCCGGCGCCCTTGAGGTGTGGATCAAATTAAATTCATCGATCTTGCGCAACGGGTACTATTCCTGATAGCAAAATCTGTTCAGCTTCACGGGTAGTCAATTAAACATCAGTAGTGCACCACTTTTCCTGACAACAAAGACGGGGAGCACAACCACGGAGAGAAATAGGGGAGGCACAAAGCCCTTGGTCCACCAACTCCTTTAGCTGAAGTTTTAAGCCCTTCAGCTTCTATGGCGCCATACGGTACGATTCTCGGACAAGGTTCAGGCAAAACCAGCGATAAACACGATCTCAAAAACTCTATTCCCACGATACGGTGCAATCGGTTAGTTGCAATCTAAGAAAAACTCAGGGGGGAAAGTCCGAAACCACAGGGACCATTTTGAAGTTCGGGACTTCACTTGGCCTCTGAACATCTACACGTGGGCAAGAAATCAACACATCCGACCTCATCAGCTGTTGAGCTGTCAAAGGTGGATAAAAAACCAGGACATACTATGTTTCTTTGGTATTGCATGATAGGATAAAAACTCTACTTTCGTTTGGGAGGCTTAAAAGCAAGAGGGCCCGGACCTACAGGTCGATTGGTGGCATGATGTATAACTACAATAGCCAGTCCATCCACAGAATCACTTGTATCCTTTTGTCATACCGAGACGATAAGATTGGCATACAATTTATGGTCTCCAATCAGGGGCACACATTTATCCAACCTGCATGGGGGGCTGGCTCGGACGAGTCATAAAACTCTCCGGCTTGGTAGAAACACGTCGGGCTGGATCTGACGATTGCAATGCCACCAAAGTTCTCCATTACCCGCAAAGTCCATGGCCACAAATGATGAGTGGCCCCCGTGTCTAACAAAGATTGCAGGTATATCACCACCAAAAATTGTAACTGTAATGCTGTGATGCAAGTCTGCATCATCAAACGTCCTTCCGCACTAGGCAACGAATCTTGGGCACGGCATGAATTTGTCTGTGGGTCGCGGTACGAGCAATCACGGACGTGATGGCCATCCTTGCCACATCGAAAAGCAGCCACCGTAGGGAAGCATGCATTCACCCTTGTGACGTTTCTGGGCATCGTTGGGCATACAGGTGAGCTGAGGAATTCTTCCCATAGGGGGGTCTCTCCCTTGTCTGGGTAAGGATGGTCTGATTGGGACTCTTAAATGCCCCAGTTTTGGTGCTGATTGAGGTTGAAAAAATTTTGGCCTCTTGCGGTTGCGTTGTATGTTAAGAACATTTTCTTATAATCCCCTTCTTGGGTGGATCTCTCATCTATGGGATTCATTTCTAAGGCTCTAACTGATAAGGCCTGGCCACCACCTTAACCAATATGGGGCTCAATCAAAACCCTCCAGTTGTGACTTCCCCGAAGAAGGTCAATTCTGAACCCTGAATGACATGGTGTACCTTGTTCTTAATCGGTGGCAACCATAGTGTTGCCATATCGAGACAGGACTCAATTTTTGAACATATTTCAGCCACTGTCCAAATGTCGCAGGCCGAGGAGAAACTCAAGCAAAACTTTCTTCCCTCACTCCCCGATTCAAAAGGATTCTGTAGAAGAATTTTCGTGCATCATCCCAGCTTAATGCCACTGTAGTTGATGCACTGTGTCCCACCAAAAATGCCCGCACTTCGGTGAGATAGATAACGTGCGCAAATAAAACTTTCTTGTTGTCTTAATTCGAATATCCAAAACACTCTTCTCCATTTGTTCGAATCCAGGTTTCAGGCAAGGGTCGGGTTGTAGACATCCATAAATAAAGGCTGGCTGGAGTCGACGGAATCTGGTTGCCAATTGTTATTCTCGCGGCGCTTATTCATGATTATGATTTCCATGGTTATGTTTCATATCGTATTTCTCTTAGCAATTCATGCGTTAAACACCATGAGTGGGGACATGTTGCCACCCCACCAGTGCGGGTTAGTCGGTCACTGGCTCGCGAGCTCGTTTGGGAATCTTCTTGATGTCCCCTTCACCTTTTCTAAATAATTTATCAAACGAAATTACTAAATTAATAAAAAAGAAACTTTTAAGAAACATTAGGGAACACTTACAGTTGGTGCGAGCGATAGACGTGGCGGTTGAGCAGCAGTCAGAAATTTTCACAGAATCGGTTTTAAAAAACCTTTGTCTCTCTATACCACAACTGTGGACAGCCCGACGGGAACGGTCCCCGATCGAAACCCGGGAAACGAGCCGTCACTAGGGTTCATTGGCAGAAAACGGTGGACTAATTTATATATATTATATAAATTTTTTTTTTTTGTTTGAACATAAACAGGATGAGCTTATAAAAGAAAACTCATAAAACTTTTTAGGGGGGGGGGGGGTGGAGGATAAGGGAAAAAAAAACATCCCCTGTATCCGGAAAAGCAAAAAAAAACTGGAAAACACCCTATAAAAACATATCTACAATCGGACAGGAAGAGCAAAATATTTAGAAAGAAGAGGGGTGCCGAAAAAAAACGGAAATGTGAAGTCGGAACGACTTAGGTAAAAGAATGGCGGGAAGGACTTTAGTTTAAAAATTGGGCGGAAAGATGAATGACGGTCAGCCGGAGATGTAAATGCAACCGACAGAAAGAAGAATGGACGTTCAGGCGGGAAGGGACCACCAGACAGTAAATGACAATCGGGATGAGGGGAGATTGGCGACAGCCGGGAAGGATGGAATGACGTCAAGCGGAAGATATAAGCCACTTATACGGGCGGAAAAACTGGGGTTGCTGGGTAGCAGGGGAAGACCAGAAATTTACAATGTGGAGACTGCGGGTGACATCAGGCCGGAAGGACGGGAGTTTAAAATGGGCGGAAGCACGATTATGTGGACATCAGACGGAAGATGAAAATACAATGGCGGTGGATGAACTTTGATGAGTTCAGCCGGAAAAAACAAGACATAGTTAAAGGCAAACATTTATAAGCTTTACCAGGGAGGGCATCGGGCAGGGAAGCATCAACAAGCAGCACCTAAGGTTTAGGGAGGAACCTTTCAAAAAAACCCGATTCAAAAATAAGATTGTGTGAAAAAACACTTTGAAGTGGACAGGATCTCAAACTGACAGGAGTAGAAAACCAGACTTTACAGGCTAACTCTAAAATTAGAGGGGGGGACAATCCATGGCAAAATCTTAAAAACAGAAAATATTCTAAAAACATGTTTAGAACATTCAGAAGATGAGTTCAACTGTCAAATACGGAGGTTTTGAAAACCTTTGACAAAAAATCTATGCAGTTATTTGAAATTGAAGATCAGTAAGGAATACTTAGGAATTGACAGGTTCAAGGAAATTAAATACATGGGACAGTTCGGAAACAGACTTCATACCGCAGGAACTGAATAGGAAAAAATTCCAATTAAAATTTCAGAATACCATTTAATATGAAAACTTAACTGTCAAATACAGTGGTTTGAACAAACATTGGACGAGCATCTACAGTGTTTTTTAAAATCTACAGAGACGGGTATGAAATTAGCATATACAAATTTACCGGTTTCCAAACAGAAGTTTTTAAAGAGTTTTGAAAACACCAGAACCAAACATTTTTCAAGGAAGCTTTTACAGAAGAAAAACCTCTGAACAGGGGAATCATGTCTGGGCTGCAAAGCAGGCATAGGACCACACATGAGCTCGGCGGCCCACCAACAATAACATAATCAGGTACTGAGGCACAGGACCTACATTTTCAGGTTCGGTTACCTACATCAGGGAGGGTTCAACCTATGAGTCTTAAAAAAAACGCAGGTAAGAAAATAACAGATATGTAGTGAGCAAAATGCTATGCATGCGGTTTTAGAAATACAGGTGAACAGGAAAAGAACATTATGGGTTTCAAGTGGCAGGAGGGGTTATAGGGGCTTTATAGGGGAACTGGCCGACCAGTCGGTGCACTATCAGCACATTCAGTAGTTTTTTCAGAATTCCATGGATTGGATAAAACCCGAGGTCTTGGCAAGGACATTTTTTTTCAGAATCCCGGGGGAGGATAAAAAACCAGCGGGGCCCAGTCCCGTTCCCACATTTAACGGGTACATTTCAGTCAGATTTTTATCTTATTTAGTTTCAAACAGTGGTACAGAAGGGGGACATCTGCAGGCTTTCAGAGGAAAACGGTATGCATCTGAAACAGTGTGGAACTTACACAGGCAGAGAGATGCAGATGGACAGAAATAACAGGAACATACGGTGAAACAAAGAAAAACATAGGCAACTCAGAACATTAAAACTGAACTTTCGACCCAAAACACCCGACGGAACAGAAAACTAGAGTACCTTGGGGCTGTAGGGGCCTTACAGTGCCAACCTACGGATATGAACTGACTGTGTGCTGCCAAGTTAGAATGCTCGAATGTCTCTGGAAACGCTCGGATTGTTGCTGGCAAATGGTAGGAAAAAATTAAATAAGTTTTGCAAATGCTAACAAATTAAAACTTGGAAGGATATGCAGTAAACTCCATTCAGCCTTGTAGAAAACAAACACGAAATGGTGTTCATACAAAAAAAAACCGAGAGTTTTTTTCTCCCAACTATTTCGAACTAAAACTTCAGAAACCCATAAGTTTTTTGCTTGTTCCACATGTGTCTAGGCATTAGAAGATGTTTGTTACCGTAGCGGTAAGAGGAGCAGAAAGGAATCTTGCAGGATCGACGGTACTTCGATGGTTGTTTGTCGACAGTGAAGAGGAGGAATGGGAGGGAAAGGAGGAAGAGCAGGGAGAAGAGGAAAGTGGAAGAGGGTTTCAACGTAGAAGTGGAAACTTCGGCTTCTTCAACCAAGTTGCGCAGATTGCACATCAAGCCATGGGCCTATACTCCCCACATTGAATTTCTCCCCGATTACCTCATGCATTTTAACTTAGTGTAAATGCTTATTAAATATTAGTTTGGTTTTGTCCAACAAACACTATTCATTTATATAAATTAATATCCCGAGAATTTCGGGAAAATCTTTACAAACAAAAAGGCCGGGTGTTACACCACTTTTATAAATTGTGTTAAATGTTTCCGTGCGATGGCTCTCTACCCATCGTTCTCGGGCTGTCACAGAATGGTATCAGAGCGAACAGAGATTTTAAAAATCGATTCTGTGAATGTCTGACTGCACAACCCGCCACTTGAGATCGCTCCCCAACTGTAAGTGTTTAAAATTTTCGTAAACGGTCTGTTTCTTTTAGTTAGTTTATTCTATTGATAGGGTTTTTCTTAAAATGGTGAAGGACAACAGGAAGAAGCAAGCGACGTTTCTCGTGCAATAGATCGCTTAACTGAGCTGTGGTGACAGTCCCCTGGTGGATGTATGATGGCCAGAGAGACAGCGAAACAATAATACTAATTACCATGGAAATGCTTCACGTGACAACCATGGGGATAGTTTCGTGACTCCTGCCGCCTTCATTTGATGACTATCTACATACCGACCCGGCAGAAATTGGATTGCACAATGGATAATGTTCAGATATGCAGAAGTTAAGACAGCAAGAAGGTTATTTGCGCTACGTTCTATCTCGCCGAGAGTGCGGGATTTTGGGGGGACCATGCAGTCGACTACATGGCATAACTGGGAGGATTTCATGAAAATCTTCTATGAGAAGTTACTTTGACCAAGGAGTGAGGAGGAAAAGTTGCTTGAATTCTCGTCGGCCTTCCGACAATATGGGTCATTTGCTGAATATGTTCAGAATTTGAGTCTTATCCCGATATAAAACTGCACCTGGTGGCCAACGATTGAGAACCAAGTTCAAACAACGAGTTTATCAAGGATTAAGATGGACTTTCTGTGAGGGATCACACCGGGGTGTTTTGAACGAGGCAGACCGTTACAAAGTTGTGGTCAAGGTGCTTATTCAGTTGGAGACCTTAGAGACGAAGTGTCAGAGACAGAGAGAGTCATCAAGGGATCGTTGAGATGTTCCCACGCAACCCACAGCAAAGTCGGATTGGCAACCACAGCAGCAACCGACCGGGCTGTACGAGGCATAATGAACCCGCTCAGGATAAAGGGAAAGACAATGGGAGCTCATCACTACCTGCATGCCCGCGTTGCCATCAATACCACGGGGTTAATGCATACTCATACCGGCCAGTGCTCCGATTGGCAAAGATGTCCCATCACGTCCCGATATTGTCCAATTCCCGCACAGATGATCATCCATGCCAAGAGTTTTTTGGCATTAACAGAGGAGGATGATGATGCCTCCGCACGCAACGATCACAGTACGGTCCTAAGGTGGCAGTTATAGATAGAAGATCTTGATTGAGGTAGAAGTGACTTCAGAGTGACCCCCTTAATTTTAAGCTAATTTTGAGGACAAAATTCCTTTAAGGTGGGTGGAAGTAACACCGCCATTTTTGGCACGGGAAATTATCCCTACATTGCAAACGGGATTAGTTTTCTGTTGATAAATATATGTGTTTGGTGAATTGTTGGAATGTTTAGTGGAAACTAAACCAAGGTGTAACCCAAAACTTCCATTTAGTTTAAAACCACAAACTAAGGATAGTAACAAAACCATTATTAGAATGGATGAAGGGGGACACTTGGATGGAATGAAGGTTGGTGTGGAGGACGCCAATGGATAATGCCAATAGCGCTTATTTGAAGAAGCTATGTCTTCTTCCTCTCTTTCTCTTCACTCTACATGAAGCTCCTCCTGTTTTCCTCTGTTCCGGCGACTGAAACAAAAGTCTACACTTTGTTTCTTCTGCATTCTTCTTTTTTCTTTTCTTCAGTGAAGGTTAAGTCCCGTCGGTCGTTAACATTTTAAACTAGCATTATTTACTGTTTTGAGAAGTTTAGGGTTTATGACCGATATTACTTGCGTAGTTCGTGAACCACTG
>CM039504.1:21430155-21471883 GCA_022432975.1 Begonia masoniana
GAGCTCAATAAAGAGTTGGCAGATTTCCATAGTATTTTGCGACAATCAGAGTGCTATTTTTCTCACCAAAGATCAGATGTTTCATGAGAAGACAAAGTACATAGATATTCGTTATCATTTTGTTCGCGATGTGATTGCTCGTGGTAATTTCGCAGTGAGTAAGATTAGTACTCATGATAATCCTGCTGATATGATGACCAAGATTTTACCCACATCTAAGTTCAAACTTTGTTTGAGCTTGGTTGGTATTAGTTGCTGATTTCGCCATGAGGGGCTTTTATGGTGGAGGAGCTTTGCTGGAGTTTTGGAGTATATTTTTTATGTAGTAGAATTCGTGTCAAGGTGGAGATTGTTAATTTCGGTGTGAGCCGATTTCTGACTGGGCCAGACCGATTCAGCCCACGTTGTGAATCTCAATATGACTAGGGTTTTCTTATTATGTATAAATATATGCTTGAGCGGCAAAACTCATTGTACCTTGATTTTACATAGTGATTTCTCTTCTGCCGGTGGTTTTTTCCCTTCTAGGGTTTCCACGTAAATTTTGGTGTCTACTTTTTCTCGTTTTTCTTTTTCGTTTTCAGTTCGGTTTTTTAACAGCTAGGTTTACTTTTTAATTCTACACTCTCAAAACGTGGTGTTTAAGTGTCGTTCATTAACTGGTGTAGTACTTAAGATAATTTATAAATAATTGAAAGAATAGATTAGTTAAACTAATAGATAATTGACGTATCACAAGATAAGATTATAGTGTAAAATTAGAAAATAAACCTAACATTATTCATTCGTTAACATTGACAAAAGTAAAATAAGACACGACGCATATTCTATTAAATTTATTGATAAAAAGTTGGGGTGATAATCAAAATATGAAATCAAAATTATATGAATTATATGATATCATATTAGAAACACTTTCAATTGAAAAGTTTATATGATCGAATTATCAGTTCTATTCGGTTCAACTAGCTCATTTTCATTGTTCTTTAGTAGCACAATTTTTTTCTCCTCAAGTCTTGGTATAAGCGCGTCTAATGAACCAGAGGTAGAAGCACAAATGGTGCTAACGGGTATGGTGAGTATCTTCTTCTACTCGAATTTTTAGTTGTTTGAATCCATCACAAATCCAACAAGATATAATCAAATTTTAAGTCAATAATTCAAAAAGTTTGCTTAGCTTATCAAGAGCTTAAAAGTTAGAAATAATCATGCAAGGGAGGCTTCTATCAATGCAAGTCTAAATACTTCTGCATGCCGACAGTGAAGTAGTTCCGTGAGAGAAGGGTAGAAAGAACTCCCATTAGAAGCTTACAAGTAATGGGAAAAGATCAAGACTCTAACCGCGTGCCGTTGAAAAATGAATCGACGACGCATTGACAATGGCTTGGTTAAGGAAATGCATCGGAGTTGTAGAGAAAACGAGTCTTCATAGGACAATTGTGTCACTGCTTACGCATATGAACCTGATCTTGACTAATCCATCCATGACTAGAATGAATCAACTAGAGATCCAAACCAACTAATATAGTTTTTGTCAGGGTTTCGACTATTGAGTTCGGATGACAAACAACACAAAACAAAAAAAGAAAAAAACCTTACGAAAACAAACAACTTTCCTAAATTAACACCGAGTATTGACAACCAATGGATCTCTCAAAGACATCTTTTATACGTGGAATCAAGATTTCGAATACCATTATCATACATCAGTATTAAAAATAGCCTTCATAAAAGATAAAATTCTTCTTCAATCAAGAAAACGTAGAAAAAGCAAACCTCCATTCGATACACGTTACGCTCTTAGTTTCCGAAAAGTCAATCGTTTAACCAGCGTTTGCGAGATAATAAAAAGACCATCTCCCTCCTTTAACGAATTCCAAAAAAATGTATCTCATCTTCATGATCATTCACACTTGATACAACTGTACACGAGTCGGACAAAGATTAAAGAAGCACAGAAACCGACGGTTCCAAGCATGAGGAAGCAGCCATAGCAGATGCAAGCCATGTAACCAAAGAAAAATGATGTTTGCATGAACCCTGACATGGCTGAGCAAGAGTGATAGTAGAACATACAATAAGCATAAATGTATATCCCAGTTGATCCACCACAAAGAAAAGACCTGTATCATACAAATAAGAAATATCATAAAAGAGAATCTTCGCATAATATCCATCGATCAAACAACTCGGGGCAAAATGCATGAAAGAATGAGCTCAATTCTAAAAAGATTAAAAACATAAATTTACTGGAGCCAATCATAAGAAACGTGACACTTCAATTATCCTTGTCATTTTAAGGAGGTCTACCAGCGGTTAAAGTTTGGTGACCTTGATTCTTCTTGTTGCCTATGGATTCGCATTAAAGTCTCATTTAATGCTTTGCTTTTTTTATTTAAATACATGTAAGATTGAGTTGCAAAACTCGTTGTTATATTTCGATCTTCATAGTATTCTTTGTTATTCGTGGTTCTCATCCCGAAAGATTTTTCACATAAATATCGGTATTCGATTTCAATTTTTTTTTTTTTTTTATTTGTTGTTTGATTTCTAACATTAGTTCAAATTCAAGTTCGAATTATAACTGCGAAGGAGTATGATATTACACTCAAATGGGTGGGCACGCAGGATAATCCAAATTAGCATATGGGTAAATTTATTCGAAGTGTAGTAGATGCATACCTCCACCACCATTGATGATCCTCAGCAGTTAGTTGGAGGTAGGTGAATAACACAGTCGTAACAGCAGTAAGTATCAGAAGAAGTATAAATGCAGCAAACAAGGTGCTGTAAAGGGTGTATGTTTCGTGACCCCAAAGACTCTCAAATATACCAACCAGCGCGACTGGTGTAGTGCTAAAAGGAAAAAATCCTGCCATTCCTATCTGAGGGACGACCCTGCGATACCATCGGAGCGGTGGAATCTCTCGAGGACATTTGGTAGTCCGGCACGGAGCTTGAAACTCGGCCCTGCCATTCTTTCCAGCAATCCCACCTAATACTAGCAAAGGTGACGATACAAGAGTCCATATTAGAACTATAACGGCAATAGTGCCAAACGGAAGAGCAGCAGTAGCCCCATATGCAGTTGCCACGGAATTCAAAAAGCAGAACACCAAAAACAAAGGTCCATTGAAGAGGCATCCTGTCAGCAACAGATTTCGAACCTGTTATATCGAGTTAAAACAGTAAATGATAAATTATCAATAATCTCAAAATTTGAAACTCATGGGCTGAGAACAATTGAACATTTATGCATTTTTAACATTGTTATTCACGGGTAAGCCAATTTCTTTCCTTGGTCATTTCATGTGATGGGACTAGTTTTTTTTACTATGACAAGATTCGAATTTGGACCCTAGTTCTGATACTGTAATAAACTACAAACCATTTCAAAATTTAAACTTAAAGATTGATAATAATTTAATCATTTATTACATTTTTTAAGAATAAACATGTTCTCGATCCATCAAAATCAATATAAAAGTTTAAGTTTCAAGACATAAGTACCCAATTTTTTCCTTCTAGCTGACAATAGAAGGAGGTTGTAGTGTATCCGGCAATGCCAGATGTGAGTGCATATATCACTACCAGGGCAGTAAGCAAAGCCCCTCGATTATACGGAACAAATACGCCAACAAGAGCAAGTACGAAAATGAGTACAGTTCTGCACATCAATCAAAATCCACATAAGATGAAGCCATTATTCTGTGGAGATGGCACTGAAGAAATGATAAGATGGATTAGATACTTACAGTGTAACTAGTTGAGTACCAGAACCAAGGCAAGCAGCAAAGAGAGAAGTGTATTTAGGGAGCCTAAATACATCTCCATGGATGATTTTCCATCCAGCCTGTTCTTGACCTTCAGTTGATTCTTCATCACCATATGAATTTCTGAAATAGAACCGAGAGAAAAAAAATTTTAAATACAGACAAAGTGAATAACAAAATTAAAGCTATAACAACACATTACAACATTGTTCTTACTTAACAAAATCATTGCAAAGTCGCAGAAGAATTCTGGCAAGACACCCGGAGGGCAGGAGAAGCGTCAGAAATGAATTTACGATCGAAAGCCAATAAAATTCCGAAGAACGAGGGAAAGAAGACGTCTGAGAGTACATATCCATCATTTTCTCAATTGGAATGTTTGTTTCCTGCATCCTTTTCTCAAATGTAGTGTTTGTTTCCTCCCACTTCACAGAGTACATAAATTTGACGTCTACATTTTTATCCTCTGTGATGTTGACGACAGAAAAGGGAGATGTTCGAAGATGGATTTCAATGACTCGATCTTTGTTGTAGTAAATTTCAAATTCGATGTAGTTAAAAAGGTAATATTCGTTCTCACTGGGATCAGGCCAGCCCTTGTTTGCCTTTCCAATAAATCCCCCGATCGGTAAGTCATCGAAGTACATCTGATAGTGAAAACCATTTTCCACAGCAGATCGAAACTGGGCTGTTTCTTCTTTCGTGAGAGTTTTTCTGCACAAAACCTCCGACTCTTTATCTCGACGGAAGTCAAGTCTGTAGGGAGTGCTCCAAGACGGATCCCCATTCAGAAGTTCTCCAAGAGCATTGTTTTTCTGCTTAGGTTGAAATTTTTCTGATCCCAAAGAAATAAATAAAAAAGAAACAAAGCAAAACCCCTGGAAAGGATAATATTTGAAGTAACAACTTAAATTAATAGAATGAATGCAAACCTGGCTTGCAGAATGGGAGATCAAAATAGCGATAGGTTTCACTGAAACAAGAACAGAAGAGTAAGAATTTTACAATATGTAATGTACAAGTTCAAATGCTGATCCTACGTAAACCCAGGAATTCAAAATAAAAATTTGATAAAAAATTGGAAGTGCAGGAAAGGCAAAGAACAATTTGGAATGATTATACGAATGGGCTTTTTTTTTTCTTTCTCAGAGTCGAGCTTATGGTTTGATTGATTTACCTGGGGTTGTGAAACGGCCCCACCTTGTTAGCATAAAGAGGAACTGGTTCGCCTACTTTGTAACGATGATCGGATGCATCAGAGGCGACCTGCGGCGAGCTACAAACAACAATGAGGACAGAGAGGACAGTCAATGCTCGAAGTTCAACCATTCTTGACACACCGAGAGAGTGTAATTCATTTCTTGGTTTTGGAATCTCGATATATACAGAAACCAATTGTCTGAATAAATTCAAATATTAAAATCTTCAACGAATTGATTTTTACAAATATAATTAACAGAAAGAGCAATTTATGATTAGATTTTGAAGATTAATTCAGTACTCAAGAAATTAGTTTCTCTCTCTTCATCCCTTGGGCTTTTCTATAGTCTTAATGGAGAAGAAACTATTGTCTTCTGTTTTATTGGTAGAGAGAGGATTAATTTCTTTTTAATACTTTAAAAAGACAACAAAACTAACTTCAATCAAATTAGTTAATTAAATAAATATATACCTTAATTAATTGACCAAGAGGATTTAAGCACTTAATATTATTAAACCACTATTTAATTTGTATACATGAGCCACAGTTATGTAACCCAAGTTAAAAGGTTAACAAATAAAATATATAACATTCTTCCACTTGACCCATGTAACATTATCTTGAATGTGATTTAATAATTAGTAATCACGATGCGCATAATATATATCAAATCCTTCATTATATCGATCAACTATAATATCACTATCAAGTATACAACCAATATGGATCATAGTGGTCGTATGCCATTGTAGCGATACAGTCCCTTTCATGTATTACAATATTAATTTTATACTCAATATGACCTATAAGAATGTATATCTTAATAGTACACATTAATGTCTTTATCATAATTTCATAATTAAATGTGTTCAACTTAATAAAAAAAATTAACAAGATTCTTAAATGTATATTAGAAACAACAAATAAACAAGTTCAAGAGTGTCAAATACATAAAGAACATAAACATAAACATAAAGTCAATACTCGGTAATGCTCATTCGTTCGACATGTTTCGTAAATGTCTTTAGTGGCAATCCTTTTGTCAACGGATCAACAACCATAAATTTGGTGTTAATGTACTTGATTGACACTCTTTGTTTATGAACTTTTTCTTTAACAGTCAAGTATTTCAACTCTACGTGTTTAGTACATTTGAAATACTTGTCGTTTTTAGAAAAGAAGACTACTGCAGAGTTGTCACAATAAATTTTCAGCGGCTTGGCGATACATTCAACAATTCCAAGTACTGAAATAAAGTTTCGCAACCATAAACCATGAACTGTGGCATCAAAGCACGCTACAAATTCAGCTTCCATAGTGGAAGCAACAGTGACTGATTGCTTCGCACTCTTCTATGAGATTGCTCATCCAGCTAGAAGGAACAAGTAGTCAAAAGTGGATTTTCTGGTATCCACACATCCGATAAAATTAGAATCTGAATAACTAATCACCTCAAGATGATTAAATCACTTATATGTGAGCATGCGATCTTTCATTCTTTGTAATTACCTGAGTACTTTCTTTACAGTTTTCCAATGATCTATGACTGGGTTACTTTGATACCTGTCCAGCATTCTGACAACAAAACTGATGTCTGGTCTGGTATAAGTCAGTGCATACATCAAGCTTCCAATAATAGATGCATAAGGAATATCTTTCATTTGTTTGCGTTACAGTTCATTATTTGGACATTGATTGAGATTGAACTTATTTCCTTTCTGAATTGGAACAACACTTGCAGAGCACTTTTCCATTCTGAATCTCTCTAGAACCTTATTAATAAATGTTTTCTAAGACAATCTCAATAGTCCTTGTGATCTATCCCAGAATATTTCAATTCCAATCATATAAGATGCCTCTCATATCTTTCATTTCAAAGTTCATATCGAGATATTTCTTGGTTTAATACAATAAGCCAAGATCGTTAGTGACAAGCAAGATATCATCAACATACAGAACCATAAATATAAACTTACTCCCACTGACCTTTAGATATATACACCGATCAACGATGTTTTCCTTAAATACAAAGGAAGTGATGGTATCATTGAACTTAAGATACCATTGTCGGGAAGTTTGTTTAAATTCTTATATTGACTTCTTAAGCTTACACACCATGTATTCCTTTCTTTCAATTGTAAAACCTTTAGGTTGGTCAATATAAACTTCTTCATCTAAATTCTCATTCAAAAAAGCAGTTTTCACATCCATTTGATGGAGTTCTAAATCATAATGAGCTACCATTGCCATAATAATTATGAGAGAATCCTTTTTTGAGACAGAAGAAAATGTCTCTTTGTAATCAATACCATCTTTCAGAGTATAACTTTTAGCAACGGGTCTGGCTTTATTACGTTCGTTATTGCCATTTGAGATGCGTTTAGTCTTAAAGACCCATTTACACTCAACTCTTTTATAACTTTCAGGCAATTCGACGAGTTCCCAAACTTCATTTTGTTTCATCAATTTTAACTCATCTTTCATGGCTAACCATTTATCAGAATTCTCACTTTCCATAGCTTGAGAAAACAAAACTGGATCATCATCAATTCCTAAGTCAAATTCAGACTCTTGAAGATAAACTACATAATCATTTGAGATAGCATATCTTTTTTCCCTTACAGATTTTCTTAATGGTATTTTTTTGTGGTTCATCTATTATAGGTTCATTTGTGAAAATTTCATTCTGTGGTGTTTGATCATTAATTTGTTGTTCTTGTAAGTCATTGATATGATTAACAATTGTTGAAACAACAACTTGAAAAGAAGTTATAAGTATCAGAACTTTCACCCTAACTTCTTGAATTTTCATTTTACGTGGTTCCAAACTTCCACTGATTTCACCATTTTCAATGAACCTAGCATTTTCAGTTTCAACAATTCTCGTACTGTGACTAAGACAGTAAAATCTATACCCTTTAGATTTTTCTAGATAACTAATGAAGAAATCACTTGTTGTTCTTGAATCCAGTTTCTTTTCATGTGGATTATAAATTCTTACTTCTGCTAGAAAACCCCAAACACGCAAGTGCCTTAAACTAAATTTTTTTCCTGTCCACAATTCAAATGAAGTATTTGAAACCGTCTTACTAGGAACCTTGTTTAATAAGTACACAACAGTCTTTAAAACATGCATTCATAATGATAAGGGTAAGATGAATTACTTAACATACTCCTAACCATATCTATTAAAGTACGATTGCGCCTTTCTGCAACAATATTATGTTATGGTGTTCTTGGCATTGTGTATTGATCACATATACCATGACTTTCAAGGAACTTAGCAAATGGACCTGGATGTTGTTCAGTTTCATCATAACGTCCATAATATTCACTACATCTATCATATCTGATAATTTTCACATTTCTATCTAATTGTCTTTCAACCTCATTGATAAACACTTCAAGAGTATTTATTGATTGAGATTTTTCATGCAATAAATAGATATATCCATAACGTGAAAAATTATCAATAAAGGTGATAAAATATCTTTCTCCACCAAAAGATGAAACATCAAAAGGATCACATATATCGATGTGTATAATTTCAAGGAGCTGTGTGCTTCTTGTGGCTGCTTTCTTAATTGTGTTTCTTGTTTGCTTTCCTTCAATACAATCAACGCAAGTGCCAAGATGTGATGACCCGAATGTGTACGTATGAGCACGACTGCGAGACAAACCTCGGGACCTAAACTGAGTGTAGGCAAATCCCGGACTCGATTATAGGCAAATCCAGGGTTGTAAAAAGGTGGTTGTCACAGTCCCACATCGCTTGGGAAGGTATATGGAAATGAAATATATGTAAGGAAACTCTCCCAAGATAGTAAGACGCATTTTGGAGAACTATTAGCAACGGATCTCATAAGAATTTCGAAGTTAAAAATGCTCCGGTGAGAGCAGTACCATTTTGGGTGACCGACTGGGAAGTTGTCGCCAAACAAAATCTGTGAAGGGAGGATATTGGGTTACAGCCCAATCCCCAGAGCGGACAATATCTTACTGGAAAAAATGGTCGTTATAAATGATATCAAAGCCTGTACCTAACCAAAAATGTGGCCAAAGAGGACGTTGAGTCCCCAAAAAAAGGGTAATTGTGATGACCCAAATGTGTAAGTATAAGCACGACTGTGGGGCAAACCTCGGGTTGCGAGGCAAATCTTAGGACCTAAACCGAGTGTAGGCAAATCTCAGACTTGAGTATAGGCAAATTTCGGGTCATAAAAAGGTGGTCGTCACAATCCCACATCGTTTGGGGAGGTATATGACAATGAAATATATGTAAAGAAACCTCCCAAGATATTAACACGCGTTTTGGAGCACAATTGGCAACGGATCCCATAAGAACTCTGAAGTTAAAAGTGATCCTGTGAGAGTAGTACCATGTTAGGTGATCGACTGGGAAGTCCTCACCAAACAAATTCGTGAGGAGAGGATATTGGACTATGGCCCAATCCTCAAAGTGGACAATATCTTACTGGGAAAATAAGTCGTTATACAAGATCAGTAAAATCCAAATGTAGAAGGATTTCATTCTTTCTTTAGATATATGACTCAAACGTTTATGCACAAGTCAACAGAACATTTATTCACTAAACCACGTTTAGTTCCAACATTATAATGAACGGTTAAAAGAGTCTCAGCAAAAAGGTTATTAGGATTTAATTTGTACAAACTATCATAAAGAATACCAGAACCAAATGAAAAGATTATTTTTAAACAAACTGAAAAATTCATTCCCAAAAGTAAAAGAATACCCAACTATATCAAGTTTGGACAAAGAAATCAAATTACGAGAAACAAATGGAACATAAAAGGTCTGAAAAAGGTCTAAATAATGTCCAGTGTCTAAAATCAAATGACAGGTTCCAATGGTTTCAACTGGAGCTTTGACTCGATTCCCCATAAAGATATACTTTTTATTTGAACTTATGGTTTGGGTCGTAAAGAATCCTTGCATCGTATTAGAACATGAGTGGTACAACCAGAATCAATCCACCAAGTATTATAAGGAACTTCAGCTAAGTTTGATTCGAAACATACTAAAGCACTAGGCTTATATTTTTTTCCGAACCATGTTTCAGGTAATCTTTCTGATAGTGGCATTGCTTTCCACAAAAATGACATTTATCCTTCTTTGTTCCTTCTTATGGATTTGGGTAGAAAACTGATTTGTCGATGATAGTCCTTTCTTGCCCTTTTCATTTTTCTTTCTTGGTTTCTTTCCAGCTCCATTATGATTCATGAAATTGACAGATTGATTTCCTAGTTTCTTAAGCCTTGTTTCTTCCTGAATGAGTAAACTTTGTAGTTTATGCACATTTCACTTATCCCTCATAGTATTATAGCTCATATGAAATGAGTTATATTGAGGAGGTAAGGAGTTTAGGATAAACGTCACAAGCAAGTTCTCATTCACTTCCATTCCCATGGATTTCAATCTTGCTGTCATGTTTTTCATTTCGACGACATGCTCATCCATGGTACGAGAACCATTAAATTTAATGGTGGTCAAGGTACCCATTAGTGTCCCAGCAAGTGACATATCAGCAGACTCAGACTGGGAGCATTCTTCCACAAACTTCATATATTCCTTAGCACTTTTAGTTTTAAGAAATGTGGACTTGATGTTGTTTGCTAATGTCATTCACAAAACCATTTAAGCTCAGTCTGTTTGATCTGTCCTAATCCATTATAGGAAGATCTCTGATCAGCGTTGCTAATTACAGTAATAGCAGTTGGTTTCTCAGTTAAAAGTGTCAAATCAAGATACAGAACACCAAGGTGAAACTGAACCTGTTCACACCATTTAGAGAAATTGAGACCAGAAAACTTTGTAATAGACGTAGCTTGCGAATGAAGAGAAACAAGAACAGATACTGCAAAATATAACATATGCTCACTCATTAATATTTTGAGTAACAATGAAATCAAACAATCATAAGTATATATTGAAGTTTTTCTTTTGGTGACACAACAATATATAATAATAAACATAATCGATTCTCAATCTAATTTTGCATAATTGGCAACTAGTATACTTGAAATAGACATGTTCGCTATCTTTGGATATACTAAACACATCTAATCAAAACATATCAATTTACCCCGATTATATTCATAATTATAAAATAACCAATCAATCTTTGGGCGATTCAAAATATTTTATAATAATGAAAATCAATACACTCATGTCAAAATTATAATTGTCATCATGTCATCTCATTAGCGAGCATCACATAAAACATGAGGAATTAAATTTATATAATTTGATATCTGAGAAACATTTTCTAATTCGGTCACTTTGGTGACTAACAAATTATACATAATTTAGATATCAAATTAAATAATCATGAAACTGTAAATAATATCTTGATCCAGTTTCAATAATTAACAATTACAAAACGTAATTGCCATATATACAGTTAAAAAAAATCCAAAACATCAAGAAATTATTTCAATATTGTCGAAGATGAACAGTAATTGACGTGAACAGTATCGGTGTGAACAGTGCGCGGTGAAAACTAGTAATCCCAAAATCTCTTGATCTCACAAATTATTCATTCTAATTTTGACAGAAATCTATACTATAAATCGGTAAACATTAGGCAGAGGACCAATTCTTTTTTAATACTTTAAAAAGAAAACAAAATTAACTTCTATTAAATTAGTTAATTAAATAATTATATATCTTAATTAATTGACCAATAAGATTTAAGCACTTAATATTATTAAATTACCATTTAATTTGTACACATGGATCACATTTATTTAACCCAAGTGAATGGGTTACAAATAAAATATCTAACAAAGAGAACGAGAGAGAGAGAGAGAGAGAGGGGGAGAGAGAGAGAGAGAGAGAGAGAGAGAGAGAGAGAGTTAATATTATTTCTTCTGAAGTCATGTGGGTTGCGGCTAGGTCAACGACCAACATAATAGTCAATCATGGGAGAAGTTAAATGCACAAATGGGTGGGATTTACTAGCCGCTTTTAGTCGTCTCCGATCAAGAAACGATCAGTCATTGGCTCAAAGACGAGCCTAGCACCATCCATGAATCGGCTTTTTGAGTAGATATCGTGCAAACCATTATCCCCAAACACAAAAATCTTCACCTAAGTTTAATCATAATCCTTGAATTTGCTTACCCTCTTCTCAGAACGCTAAACAACTTACAAGACTAAATTTATTCGACCTTGAACCAGTATTTTCCATTAAAGCAATGAACTTGGAGTTCTTTCCCTGGCTACCCCTGCAATGTCGGCACCCTAAAGTCGACAATTTGAATTATTTCGAAACTTATCCAACAAACTTTTAGAAGATGATTTGACAAACTTATTAGTCTTCGATTATTTATAATTGTATACCTTGCAATCCATGCAAATTTTAATATTTTTTATGTATGACGATAGCATATCTATTGATTTTCACAACTCCATCTACATTAGTATACTTGTAAGGCGCACATTGTTACACGTGTAACAACATATCAATGTGTAACATGATCAATGACATTTCAACAAATCAATGACATAGCAATTCAAATTCCAATTTCAATTAAAGGACATATCAATTTCAATTCCAATTTTACATAGAGAACATGAAAATGTCGGAGAAATCAATGACATATTAACCCTTTATTAGGAAACACTCTTACTCAAACAAACATAAAAAACAGGAACATAGAGAGATGAATTTATTAAATACATGAATATAGAGAAATCAAATACAAGAACACTTCTGCCCATTTGAGATTGTCTGACTGTGTAACATATCAGGATTTTAATCCCAAATTAAGGAAATCAATTTATTTCCTAATCTCAATTAAGGAAACCAATCAAACCCTAAATTTCAATTCCCCCAATTTTAGTGAAACTAAACCCTAATTTCAGATGTTATTTTGGGATTTTTAAAACAAATCAGAAAATTGTTTCCAAAATAACACCCTAATCTTCGTTGTGTTACAACCTGAAGTATATGGAAAAATATTTCATTCCTAATACCAAACCTCCACATACAAACATTATGGAAATTCATTCCTCAACCGTCGACAAATCTGATCAAATTAGGGTCAGATTCGTATCAAATTTTTAGGAAGGTTTTGGGAAAGAAATTATTCCCGTAATCAGAGAAGTTGGTGTGGAAAAGGAAAATCACACCTACATATCAAATCTTTTTCTCCCGATTTTTGAAAACCAAAGAGAATTCGGAGAAAAACCTTACCTCGCAGAACCACTGCCCCCGACTCAGACCACCGTGAGTTGACAGACTCCGGCGACGTCTCTGAAAAGGAAGAATCGCAGCTTCAACTCTGATCAACCCCCCATCAACGGGCTTTCTCTCTCGGCCGAATCCCTCTTCGCGTCGTCAGACCCTTCTCGGCCTCCGTCGGGAACCACCAGCAGCGTACATTTCTCTCTCGTTCTCGCTCCCTCTTGTTCTCGCTCACTCTCGTTCTCGCTCTCTCTCGTTCTCGGTCTCACTCTCTCTCTCTCGCAGAAGCTCGCACGAAGAAGAAGGCAGAGGAGAACCAGTTTCTTTTGTTCATAATCCAGAACCAAACCAAACATCAAGGCTGAACCAGACCAGTAAACCAAACTAGCCCAATTGACCGAACTGGCCCAAACCCAAAATTATTCAATTGAATATTTTGGATTGTTAAGGACACCCAAGTCAATCCGAAAATCCAACGCTTGGATTTATTGGTAAAGAAATTTTATCCCTATTAATTTCAAAAATTATTTCAGGGTTAATGTATAAATTTAAATATCTCTAATTTTAGGCAAAGAAGATTATCCAACGTTCGGAAAAAAATAAATAAAAATCATATTCCCGATTTGCTCGGAATCCAGGTAAGTGAAAGTATCACGTTTTTCAATATTTTGGCTTTGACCCTACATCACAAAATCTATATTTTTATTACAGCTTTATTTTATATTTATGATATTTGAGCTTTAGATATTGATATATAATTGTTAAAAGATAAAATTTGATAGAACATTTGCATGTGTATGAAAACGATGGAATTGACGAAAAGTATGTGAGATTTGGCCAACGGTTGGAACAAGTTCTAACTAGAGGTGATGACTGGAACAAATTCCAATTAGATGTGATATTTAACTGACAGTTGGAACAAATTTTAACTAGATGTGATGGTTGTAACAAGTTCTAGGTTGGAACAAGTTCTAACTAGAGGCGATGTTTAACCGAAAGTTGGAACAAGTTCTAACTAGAGGTGAGGTTTGACCAAAGGTTGGAACAAGTTCTAACTAGAGGTGATGTTTGACCAAGGGTTGGAACAAGTTCTAACTAGAATGTAACTGATAATGCAGGATTCGGGAAAAAGTAAATGTTGACACTTGCACATATTTTCGCTTACTGATTTTTTCTCATAGTTTTAATTTTGTGATGTAGGTGAGTTTTTATCTGAGGAAGAATTAGCTGTGCTCGAGAATTCTCCAGGGCAGGTGAGCATACAAAGGAGGATGTTGTCATCAGTTTTGAATAAAAATTTAAAGTTATGCTTTTATATCGATTTTAAAAAGACGTTTTATAATTAGTTGCATTTAAATTTATTTTTAAGTTGGAATAATTTATTACCTCAATAGTTGGATTTTTATTAAGTACGCTATTGTTTTTAAAAGATTTTATAAATGAAGTTTTAATTAATATTTGTTTAGCATTTAATGTTCTAAATATTTATTGATATTAATTGCAAGGTTTCCGCTTATTAAATGATTTTTTGTATTTTCAATAATTTTGAATTAAGAAAATTAAGGTTTTATAACGATCTAATTTAACCTAATTTTCAAATCAATTTGGAAAATTTTTTTAGGGTTTTCAAATTGGGGAAAATTTGAAATTAAATTTTGGGGTCGTTATAGTTGGTATCAAAGAAACAATGTTTTAAAAACGGTTCTGTAAACTATTCTGTATGCTCATCATGCATCTGGAAGATTGTCGACCAGCAAGTAAGTCTGTATTAAAATTTATATTTTGATAAAAATATGTTAGATAATATTGTAGTATATTTCAAAGCAGTATATAAAGATAGATTTCCCTGAATTAAGTTTTTGTGATGTAGACTTATGGCCAATCGTAAAGGAATAGGAAATAATTGGGATGCTATACTCGATCGGATGATGGACATGATCGAGTTACAAGCCAGACAAAATGAACAACTGTCGCAAGCAGCTAATGCGGCAGCTTAGGCAGCCACTGTCGCGGCTCAAGCAGTGAATATGCAGGCCCAAATTCCAAATATGCTTCGACATGCAGACATGGACTTCGACAGATTTCATAAATTGGACCCTCCAACTTTTAATGGGAATTTGGCGGATATGACAGCTGCAGATAATTGGATCAGAACTATTATAGAGATTTTTAATCATGCCAAGATTTGTGATGAAGAGAAAGTAAATTGTGCATCTTCTATGTTCCGAATGGAGGCACGTTACTGGTGGGATTCTATAAAGGCGATGCATTCAGTTACCACCATGACTTGGGAGAAATTTAAGAAACTTTTTAATGAAAAGTATTTTATAGACTCTATGATGGAAGCGAAGACGGAGGAATTTATGGCCTTGAAACAGACCGGAAGTGTGATTGATTATCTACACAAGTTTGAACAACTATCTCGTTATGTCCCATATATTGCTGCTAACGAGACCATGAAAGTGAAAAGATTCATCCAAGGATTGAGAGCAGAGATACTCAGGGATATCCGTCTTATTACTTCCAAGAACTCTCCGTTTGCATTCGTGGTGGAGAAAGCATTGTGTGCAGAGCAAGGAGAGAAAGATGTCATCAAAGCTCAAGAATTTAGAAGGAGGTACAATCATGCAACACAGACTGCAAAAGGTAAGCCTCCGCAACATCAATGGACAGGATCTAAGCAGCTAATGATCAGTGGACCTGCTGAAGGACCTTCTAAGTTTGTTAAGAGGGAGACCACCACAGTAACTAATAATATGCCCTTATGCCCCTCATGCAAAAGGCCACATGCTGGAGAATGTCGCGCTTATACTCATGTTTGTTTTAAGTGCGGTCAAGCTGGACATTTTATCAAGGATTGCTCAAAAAATAACCAGGATCGGCCAGGAGCAGTTGCTCGAGTATACACCATGACTAAGGAGGAAGCTGAAAAGAATGCAGATGTGATAACAGGTGTGCTTCTAATTTCTAAAGTACCTTCTTTTATATTAATTGATTCTGGGGCAACCTATTCTTTTATATCCCTTATGCATTCAAAGAAATTAAATAAGACAATAGAACATTTGGAACATAAGCTGGGAGTAGCTACATCGTCGGGTACAATTGTAACGACCCGAATTTGTATAACCTGGTTCGCTACTCATAACACTGAACAGGACTAAGAAATATTTTTTTTTAAAATCTTCACTCAACAGTCAAAAATGACATTATTTAAAACATAAAAACTTACAGCGGAAAATCATGTTATAAAAACAGAATCACGACGAATACAGGCTAGAAAAACTTCGGGTTCAAAATCGTTTAAAGCTTCCCTGCACCACCAGCTAACAGTTCGACAATACTAAGAAGTTTGTCGATCAAAGAGTCTGTCTACGACTCTGGACGACGAGCTCTGGACGAGCGACTTTGGACGATGTCACTACAGATAGCCTTAACTTAGACAACACCGTTTCAGATGTCAACATGCCTCAACTGTGGACGATGTTCTCGTCCACGACTACAGGGATTTAATGACTACGGGTTTTGGTCCACAGACCACGTGACTCATTTAAATTGTCCTCCATGGTCCACGTGACCTTATCGACCACGGAATTATATAAACTCATCGTCCACAGACCCAACGTCCATAGAATTACTTAAATTTGTCGTCCACAAGCCACGTGACCTAATCGTCCCTAGCCACGTGACTTTAATGACTCTAGCTTTAAACCACAACACTTCAAACAACTTGTCCACAAAGTGGACAATTAATTACACTTTCTACTCTAGACGATATGCTCGTCCATGACTTTGGATGACTATTCGTCCATGACAACTCTGGACCAAAATATTATTTTTCTACACACAACATGGACGACTACCCTTTTAACAGAAACGTAACTTAATCGATTTTGCACTATTCGTGGACAATTCTAACTACAAGGGAACCTTTAAAATTTGACAGCAACAATCCCAAAACAGCTTGATTCCATAAATTGTTCAAAAATCCAGTAAAAGAACTAGTTATAACCAACAAAGTATCATTATCAAAGAAATCTAAAAAATGTATCAGAAATACTAAAATTATCAATGTCATTAAAATACTCAGCATAGTTAAACAGAACAATTGTTCACTAAACTTTCACACCTACTGCCACTAGCTAAACCACCCCATCAGTCTGCCAAGTTGACGCATGAATATACTCCTCCAACCAGCCTAGTCCTCAATATGCTCAGAGAACACACCTGCTGACACTTCTTCACCTACATCACAAAACTCATCTATTAGCCTAATGCTAAATAAGTAGATCAATGATGAAATGAAATGCTAAAACATAAATCCTATTCATGCAGTTTCTACTTTCACAACTCAGTTGAATTCATAATTGTTCTCTGCTGATTTGATCTTTTTGTCCATTGGAAAGTTGATCAATTTTTCCTAAGTCATACATCCTCTAACTCGATTAAGGGGCGGATTAGTTCCCTTAATACCTGATCTGATCTTTCTGTCCATTGGGAAGTGGATCAATTTTTCCAAAGTCATACATTCTCTGACTCGATTAAGGGGCATATTAGTTCCCTTAATAGCTGATCTGGTTAATTCTGTTCATGTCTTACCATGCCATTACATGTAAATTCATTTTCGTAAGCTTCCAAAACAAACATGATGCATGACGTACTGGAAAACATACAAAACATGCATAAATCCTACTGTTTTGTGATGTAGGCCCGAAGGCGCACACAAACTCTACTTACCTGGTCTCCTGGAAAATGTTTGGTGGAAGACTACTTCGGGAGCTTACTCAAACCTAAAACCATAGACAGAGTATCGATTAGATCTTCACTAAACCTCATTCTAAACTACCCAGAAGTCTAAGGAAGTTATTTGGGAGCTCTGGTCTTCGAGCATTCCTGATTCGTCAGAAAACAAAAATTAACTCTCACTTACAGCATTCTCAAAACTCACGTTACAATCCTCTCTATCATCGATGGTTACAATGTAACAAGAAATCGAAGTAGAACTCACCTAGTTTGGAGAAAAATCAGAGAGAAAATCGCCGAGAGAAAGTGTCTGCTGAGCTGCTGAATGCCGAAAGAGGTAATGGAGGATTGGCGGCTAAACCCTTAGCTAAATTCTTATATACACTTTTTTTAATTACTCTTATGCCCTTAATTGACCAAACCTTAACCTATTTAAGCAACCAATCATAATCACTTGATTCCATAAAAATGAAAGTTACAAAATGATGTTATTAATTAAGGTGGACAATACCGGTTGCTATAATCTACCCTCCTTAAAAGAATTTTGTCCTCAAAATTCAGTGCTTAAACAACTCAGGATAACCGCTCATCATGTCCTGCTGGCGTTCCTAAGTTGCCTCCTCAACATTCTGGTTATGCCATAAGACTTTCACTAGCTAAACCTCCTTGTTACGCAGCACTTTTGTTGCATAATCCAGAATTTCTACTGGTTTCTCCTCATAGGTAAGAGTAGGATGATTTTCAATGTTTTGCTGTTCCACAACCTGAGTTGGATCCCGCATACACTTCTTTAGCATAGAAACATGAACACATTGTGAATTCCTTCCATAGAGGCTGGCAATTGCAACTGATAAGCTGTTTTCCCAATCCTTTTCAAAATTGAGAGTGGTCCGATGTATCTGGGACTCAACTTACCTCTCTTGCCAAATCTTACAACTCCTTTGAATGGTGAAACCTTGAGAAAAACTTCATCACCGACTTCAAATTTCAAATCTCTACGTCTTCTATCAGCATAACTTTTCTGCCGTCTTTGAGCTGTCAAGATTCGTTGTCGGATGAGGGTAATCTTCTCCACTGTTTGCTGCACAAAATCAGGACCAATCAAGCGTGCTTCTTCAACTTCATCCCAGTACAATGGTGATCTGCATTTTCGTCCATATAATGCCTCATACGGCTCCATACCTATTGTCGCCTGAAAACTGTTGTTATAAGAAAATTCCACCAATGACAAGTACTTACTCCAAGAACCCTGAAAATCTATTATGCACGCACCAAGCATATCTTCTAATGTCTGAATAGTTCTCTCAGAATGTCCATCTGTTTGAGGGTGAAAAGCTGTACTAAAATTGAGCTGTGTACCCATAGCTTTATGTAAACTCTTCCAAAACTTAGATGTAAATCTAGAATCTCGGTTTGAAACTATAGTGATTGGAACTCCATGCAATCTAACAATCTCATGCACATACAATTCAGCGAGTTGATCCATCGAGTATGTCATCTTTATTGGCAGAAAATGAGCAGATTTGGTTAGACGATCAACTATCACCCAAATTGTATCATGTCCCCTTGCTGTCCTAGGCAATCCTACAACAAAATCCATTGTTATTTGTTCCCACTTCCATTCAGGAACTGGTAATGGTTGCAATGTTCCTGCAGGTCTCTGATGTTCAACTTTAATCTGTTGGCAAATCAAACACGATCCAATGTACTCCGCCACACTTCTTTTCATATTTGGCCACCAATAATGTTGTCTAAGGTCTCTGTACATTTTTGTATTTCCAGGATGAACAGAGAGTCTAGAAGAATGTGTCTCCGAAAGGATTTCATTTCAAAGTTCAACATTAGCCAGAACAAACCATGTATTCCGAAACTTGAGAATTCCATCAACAGAATAGTTGAAATCTGATTTATCAGTAGAATTCATGTTTAACTTGTACTTACTGCATTCAACATCATTCGCTTGTACTTCCTTTATCCTCTCCAAAATTGTAGACTTCAAAGATATAGCAGAAAGCATAGCTGTCACCCTGGACACAGTTTCTAGGTTAAATCTTTGGAATTCTGACTCTAAGGCTAACGGCATGTCAAGAATTAATGCCGAGGCTGATGTTGTCACTCTACTCAATGCATCAACCACTACATTTGCCTTGCCGGGGTGGTATTTGATCTCTAAATCATAGTCCTTGACAAACTCCAACCACCGACGTTGCCTCATGTTTAGCTCTTTCTGTGTGAAAATATATTTCAGACTTTTATGATTTGAAAATATTTTATGATTTGAGAATATTTCACAAGATTGTCCAAACAAGTAATGCCTCCAAATCTTCAATGCAAAAACTATCGCAGCTAATTCCAAATCATGTGTAGGATAATTCTTCTCATGTGTTTTCAGCTGTCTAGAAGCATAAGCTATTACCTTTCCATCTTGTATCAAGACACAGCCAAGTCCAACTTTGGAAGCATCACAATAAATGCTAAACTTACCATTTTCAACAGGAAGTGTTAATATTGGAGCATTGGTCAATCTTTGTTTCAAAGTCTGAAAACTATGCTCACATTCATCAGTCCACACATACTTCATGTTTTTCCTTGTTAATTGAGTGAGGGGTGTTGCAATCTTCAAGAATCCTTCAATAAATTTCCTGTAATATCCTGCTAATCCAAGGAAACTTCAAATATCTATAGAATTCTTTGGTTGGGGCCACTTCTTAACTGCTTGAACCTTGGATGGATAGACAGATATTCCATCTCCCGAGATCACGTGACCAAGAAAGTGAACTCTGTCCAACCAAAATTCGCACTTGGAGAACTTGGCATAAAGTTGGTGCTGCTTAAGTACCCCTAACACCAGGTTCAAATGCCTTGCATGCTCCCCCTTAGTACGTGAATAGATTAAAATATCATCAATAAATACTATGACAAATTTATCTAAATACTCGTGAAACACTCTATTCATAAGATCCATGAAGGCTGCTGGCACATTTGTCAATGCAAAGGACATTACCAAGAACTCATAATGTCCATACCTTGTGCGAAAGGCAGTTTTTGGAATATCTTCAGATTTGACTTTCAATTGGTAATAACCATACCTTAGGTCAATCTTAGAGAAAACTCGAGTGCCATTAAGCTGGTCTAATAAATTATCAATAATTGGCAATGGATACTTGTTCTTGATAGTTAGCTTATTCAATTCCCGATAATCAACGCACATACGCATTGATCCATCATTCTTCTTGACAAAAAGAACTGGTGCACCCCACGGTGAAAAGCTTGGGCGTATGAATCCTTTTTCCAATAGTTCTTCTAACTGCTTCTTTAATTCCATAAGCTCCGTAGGTGCTAATCTGTATGGATTCTTAGATACAGGCTCCGCGCTTGGGTAAACATTTACAACAAACTCAATTTCCCTATCTGGCGGCAAGCAAGAAAGATCATCTAGAAATACTTCTGGAAAGTCTTAGACATTTTGAGGACTTGCTTTTTCTACTAGTTGTGTGTCTGAAACACTGGCCAAAAAGCACAAATACTCCCCGCATGGAGAAGGTCTAGCGTTGATAGAAGTCATAACAGACATTTCCTTACTTTTCTTCAAAGCTTGAAAGGTATGTTTCAAACCACCAGGGGGTTGAAAACTAACTACTCCAGTCCTACAATCGATTGTGGCATAATGCTTGAACAACCAATCTATTCCTAGGATTATATCAAATCTCATTATCTCCATGATAATGAGATCAGCAGGTAGGTTCATACTTCCCACTGGCACCACACTATTAAGAATCACTTGGTTAGAGTGAATGCATTCACCAGAGGGTAACGCGACATTAAACACATGCACAGTTGGCGTAGGCCGTACATCTAACTTAACAGCAAATGCAGACGCTATAAAAGAATGTGTCACACCAAAATCTATTAAAGTAAAAGCAGGCACAGAGTTGATCAATATGGTACCTGACACAACAGCGGGCTGATCATGATCACCTGATTCCATCATGGAGAATATCTTCGGCTTCGACTTAGCAGGACCACTCTTTAAAGCTGGGCAGTCTCTGTTAATATGTCCAACTTTGTTACAGTTGAAGCATCGAATGACTCTGGGTTTCGGGCAATCCTTGAATGTGTGTCCAACTTCTTCACAGTTGAAACACTTTTCCGTCCTAAATCTGCACTCGCCCGGGTGATTCTTCAAACATTTTGGACACTGGGAAACTTCCTGGTATCCTGCACCTTCTTTCCTGTTCCTTGGTTACTCCGGCCTTCACTGGGCCTTTTTGTTCCACGATGTTGTTGCGATTGAGCATTTCCTTGAATAGATTTCTGTGGAGCTTCCCACGGCCCACTGCACTTCATTTCTGCCTCTTCCACCTCTAGCGCCGTGTCCGCAACTTCACTGTAAGTCAAGCCCTTGATACCAGAAATCTTCACTCCTCTGTAAATTTCTGGCTTCAATCCATTTACAAACTGGAAAACTTTATCCTCATTCCTGTGTACGAAGTGTCTAGCAAACCTGGACAGGGACTCAAATTGTCTGCTGTACTCAGCCACAGACCTCGTCTGTTTCAATTGCAAAAACTCTACTTTCTTCGAAGTTTGGACAGTGCTGCTGAAGTACTTCTCATAGAAAGCTTCCTTAAATTGCGCCCAAGACATTGCCAGGGCATCAGCGGTGGTCTCTATCGATTTCCACCAAAGTTGAGCATCACCGGCCAGATGAAACGTTGCCAAAGTGACTTTGTCTCTTTCTCCAACATTGGCATACTTAAACATACTCTCAATCTTCCTAAGCCATTCCTCAGCAACAATCGGATTGGATGACTTTCCATCAAACGTGGGCGGCTGTAGTCTCTGGAATCTGTCCCCCGATTGCTCATTGTTGGAACTCGAGTTGGCACTTCCTTGCACTTCTCGGTTCAATAATGTGCTTACTTGCTCAGTCTGTAAACGCACTAATTCTGTTAATTGCCTAATCACACTAGGATCCTCCTTACTTCTCGAATTTGGTGTCTCTCTCGGTATTCTTGGTCTTCCTTGTCGTCTAGACATTTTGCTATATTCCTGGACAAGGTTAATTACTCTTATAAATATCTAATAACTAAGGTTAACATAAACACTTACAGATGTTGGAGTACTTCCATGCGACGATCGGCACTGATGAGTAATCTTTTGAATGGTTTAACTAAATGGCTCTGATACCATACTATAACGACCCGAATTTTTATAACCTGGTTCGCTACTTATAATACTGAACAGGACTAAGAAATATTTTTTTTTTTTAAATCTTCACTTAACAGTCAAAAACGACATTATTTAAAACATAAAAACTTGCAGCGGAAAATCATGTTATAAAAACAGAATCACGACGAATATAGGCTAGCAAAACTTCGGGTTCAAAATCGTTTAAAGCTTCCCTGCACCACCTGCTAACAGTTCGACAATACTAAGAAGTTTGTCGATCATAGAGTCTGTTTACGACTCTGGACGACGAGCTCTGGACGAGCGACTTTGGACGATGTCACTACAGATAGCCTTAACTTAGACAACACCGTTTCAGATGTCAACATGCCTCAACTGTGGACAATGTTCTCGTCCACGACTACAGGAATTTAATGTAACGATCTGAGTTTTCTGAACCCAGTTTGTTACTCTTAAACTCGAACTTGACTAAGAAACTTTGGACCAAATTTAAAATTTCGCTCGAAAGTCTAAATTGACATTTTATAAAACCTCAAAACATTTAGAGACTTGCAGCGGAAATCATTTGAGCAAAAATAAAGTTAAACAAAACTATAGAACAATGTTTGAATAATCAGTTGAGATGTTAAGGAACATTCGGCCAAAAGAAATAAGGTTTAAATTGCGAAATACTTTGATAGTTGCAAAGTCAAACTCGTCTGCCGCTGTACAAAGTCAACAAGAGGGCAGAAATAAAACTGAAGGTCTCCACCGATGACGTCAGCCGGAGGATCATTCTTCTAGCTTCAGCCGATCGCAAAACGACAAGTTTTGCTACTACGTCTACCGTTGATGTCAGCCGGATGATTCGTTCATCCCGCTTCAGCCGATCACTAGACGACAAGTCTTTTACCCACATCTTCCGGTAGGTAAAGTGCTCGACATCATCCGGTTACAAAACGGCAATTTATATCTTACGTCTTCCGATGGGTTTAACACACGACATCCACCGGTAACTAAATGACAAAACTTCTACTATATCATCCGATGGATTTAACCCTTGACATCCACCGGTCACTAAACGACAAATTATATTCTACATCATCCAATGAATTTAACACCCGACATCCACCGGTCACAAAACGACAAATTTTCTACTTATATCTTCCGATGGCTTCCACTGAAGACATCCTCCGATAGACAACAGAACAACAACTCAGCACCTGCCAATAGACATCGTCTATCAATAGAGAACAGAGCGACATTTCAACTACTCCTTGCTATACAAACACAACTCTGACTACGAAAAGAAATTTACTTACTTCACTGTAACTATTCAGAAACAATTCAAAACATTGCATTACTCAAGATTCAGTAAGAACCAACATTAAAACTCAACAAAATACTATTATCAGAAAGATCTCAAAGGTGTATTCAAAATATTGAAACCACTACTGTCATGAAATCTCAACATGCTTAAATTGAAACATTGTCAACTAAACCTTCACACCAACAGACATCAGTTAAACCGCCTCATTAGGATACCAAAATGTGGCATGAATGTGCTTCAACAACTTCGCCTATTCCTCAATAAATTCAGAGAACTCTCCAGTTGTTACCTCAACACCTACATCACAAAACTCATCTATTAGCCTAATGCTAAGCAAGTAAAGCAATAATGAAATGATATGCTGAAACATAAAACCTAAACATGTAGTTTCTACTTTCTCATCTCAGTTGTACATTCGTTCGTTTACTGATCTGATCCCTCGGTTCCCTTGGGAGTGGGATCAGTTCTCCCAATGTTATACATCATCTACTCGATTAAGGGGCAGATGAATTCCTTTAATAGCTATTCTGATCCCTTAGTTCCCTTGGGAGTGGGATCAGTTCTCCCAATGTTATACATCCTCTACTCGATTAAGGGGCGGATGAATTCCCTTAATAGCTATTACATTTCAATCTGTACTTGCCTTTTCGTGCCACTACATATAAATTCATTTTCGTATTTTTTTTTTCAAAAACATGATGGATAACACGCATAAAATACTTAAGCATGCATAAACCTACTGTTTTGTGATGTAGGCCCGAAGGCACACACAATACTTCACTTAACTGGATTCCTGGGGAAATGTTTGGTTGCTAACCACTTCGGGTTCTGCTCAAACCTAAAACCATAGACAGCGTATTAGTTAAACTTCATTCTAAACTATCCAGGAGTCTAAGGAAATTAGTTTGGAAGCTCAGATCTTCGTGCATTCCCGATTCTGCACTTAACCAAAAACTACACTCATTCGCAATATTCCCAAAACACATACATTGCACTCCCTTTGTTATCTAACCGTCTAGTCATAAGGAAAAATGAAGGAACTCACCTAAGTCGGAGAAATCGCTGGAGGAATCGAAGGGAGGGCCTCCTAGAGCACTTTGCTAAGCTGAGGAGCTGAGAGTCGAAAAGAATTGGGAAAACAGTGGCGGCTACAATGCATTAAATCTAAAAACCTATTCCTTAAATACGTTATCCATTTTAAATTTCCAATTACTCTTATGCCCTTGCCTAGTCATCCATTAACCCCACTTTTACTATTGTCATTAAAGTGTGTCATTAATTTAGAAAGAAAAAAAAGACTTGGTTCTATAGAACCGGGTGTTACATTTAATGACTACGGGTTTTTGTCCACAGACCACGTGACTCATTTAAATTGTCGTCCATGGTCTACGTGACCTTATCAATCACGGAATTATACGAACTCATCATCCACAGACCCAACGTCCATAGACTTACGTAAATTTGTCGTCCACAAGCCACGTGACCTAATCGTCCCTAGCCACGTGACTTTAATGACTCTAGCTTTAAAGAACAACACTTCAGACAACTTGTCCACAAAGTGGACAATTAATTACACTTTCTACTCTGGACGATATGCTCGTCCATGACTTTGGATGACTATTCGTCCATGACAACTCTGGACCAAAATATTATTTTTCTACATACAACATGGACGACTATCCTTTTGAGAGAAACGTAACTTAATCGATTTTACACTATTCATGGACAATTCTAACTACAAGGGAACCTTTAAAATTTGACAGCAACAATCCCAAAACAGCTTGATTCCATAAATTGGTCAAAAGTCCAGTAAAAGAACTAGTTATAACCAACAGAGTATAATTATCAGAGAAATCTAAAAAATGTATCAGAAATACTAAAACTATCAATATCATTAAAATTCTCAGCATAGTTAAACTGAACAATTGTTCACTAAACTTTCACACCTACTGCCACTAGTTAAACCGCCCTATCAGTCTGCCAAGTCGACGCATGAATATACTCCTCCAACCAGCCTTGTCCTCAACATGCTCAGAGAACACACCTGCTGACACTTCTTCACCTACATCACAAAACTCATCTATTAGCCTAATGCTAAATAAGTAGATCAATGATGAAATGAAATGCTAAAACATAAATCCTATTCATGCAGTTTCTACTTTCACAACTCAGTTGAATTCATAATTGTTCTCTGCTGATTTGATCTTTTTGTCCATTGGAAAGTTGATCAATTTTTCCTAAGTCATACATCCTCTAACTCGATTAAGGGGCGGATTAGTTCCCTTAATACCTGATCTGATCTTTCTGTCCATTGGGAAGTGGATCAATTTTCCCAAAGTCATACATTCTCTAACTCGATTAAGGGGCAGATTAGTTCCCTTAATAGCTGATCTGGTTAATTCTGTTCATGCCTTACCATGCCATTACATGTAAATTCATTTTCGTAAGCTTCCAAAACAAACATGATGCATGACGTACTGGAAAACATACAAAACATGCATAAATCCTACTGTTTTGTGATGTAGGCCCGAAGGCGCACACAAACTCTACTTACCCGGTCTTCTGGAAAATGTTTGGTGGAAGGCTACTTCGGGAGCTTACTCAAACCTAAAACCATAGACAGAGTACCGATTAGATCTTCACTAAACTATCCAGATTTGTCAGAAAAAAAAAATTAACTCTCACTTACAGCATTCTCAAAACTCACGTTACAATCCTCTCTATCATCGATCGTTACAATGTAGCAAGAAATCGAAGTAGAACTCACCTAGTTTGGAGAAAAATCGGAGAGAAAATCGCCGAGAGAGAGTGTCTGCTGAGCTGTTGAATGCCGAAAGAGGTAATGGAGGATTGGCGGCTAAACCCTTAGCTAAATCCTTATATACACTTTTTTTTTAATTACTCTTATGCCCTTAATTGACCAAACCTTAACCTATTTAAGCAACCAATCATAATCACTTGATTCCATAAAAATGAAAGTTACAAAATGATGTTATTAATTAAGGTGGACAATACCGGTTGCTGCTCGAGTATACACCATGACTAAGGAGGAAGCTGAAAAGAATGCAGATGTGATAACATGTGTGCTTCTAATTTCTGAAGTACCTTCTTTTATACTAATTGATTCTGGGGCAACCCATTCTTTTATATCCATTATGCATTCAAAGAAGTTAAATAAGGCAATAGAACATTTGGAACATAAGCTGGGAGTAGCTACACCATCGGGTACAATAATGTCCGCCGACTCTATTATTCGAGGATGTAAAGTTCGTATTGGAGATAGAGAATTGGAAGCGGACCTGACTATTTTAGCAATGCAAGATTACTATGTAATTCTCGGTATGGATTGGGTAAACAGACACTATGCAACCATTGATTGTCGCAAGAAGATTGTGAGATTTCAATTGCTTGAAGTGGAACCATTCTTATTTCATGGCGATAAGAAGGGTTTGAGAATTCCAGTTATATCATCATTGTGAGCACAGAGGTTATTGAACTCTGGATGTTTTGCATTCTTGGCAAGTATTATGTGCACTCAAACTGAGGAAGCAATGACCTTAGAAAATGTGTTAATATCATCATTGCGAGCACAGAGGTTATTGAACTCTGGATGTTTTGCATTCTTGGCAAGTATTATGTGCACTCAAACTGAGGAAGCAATGACCTTAGAAAATGTGTTAATAGTTCGTGAATACCCAGATGTCTTTCTAGACGATTTAACAAGTTTGCCACCAGCTAGAGACATAGAATTCAACATTGATATTCTACCTGGAACGACACCGATATCTAAAGCCCCATACAGAATGACACCAATTGAATTAAAGGAGCTTAAGGTTCAACTTGATGAGTTATTAGAAAAAGGGTTCATTCGACCAAGTTTTTCACCATGGGGAGCTCCAGTGTTATTCGTAAAGAAGAAAGATGGATCTATGAGGATGTGCATCGATTATCGAGAACTGAACTAATTCACCATAGAGAATAAATACCCACTCCCAAGAATAGACGACTTATTTGATCAATTAAAGGGTGCAGGCGTATTCTCAAAAATAGATCTAAGATCTGGCTACCATCAGATAAGAATCAAGGATGATGATGTATCCAAGACGTCATTTCAATCGAGATATAGCCACTACGAGTTTCGAGTTATGCCATTTGGATTGAGTAATGCCCCAGCTGCTTTTATGAATTTAATGAACAGAATATTCAAGAAATTCTTAGATGAATTCGTCATTGTTTTCATCGATGATATTCTCATCTATTTGAAAAGTAAGGAAAATCATGAAGGGCATCTGCAAATTGTTTTATCGACTCTGAGGCGTGAAAAGTTATATGCAAAATTCTACAAATGCGAATTCTGGATGGAAGAAGTAACCTTTCTCGGACATGTAATTTCAAAGGAGGGTGTGTCGGTAGACCCAGGAAAGATTGAAGCAGTTAGTATGTGACCGCAACCCAAAAATGTAGCAGAAGTACGGAGCTTTCTTGGTCTTGCGGGCGACTACCGGAGGTTTCTGGAGGGATTTTCAAAACTAGCCACACCGCTCACAAGACTCACCAAGAAGGGTACTAAATATTTATGGACTGAGGAATGCGAGCAAAGCTTTCAAGAACTAAAGCAAAGATTGATTTCAGCACCAATACTCACTATACCATCTGAAACTGGAAAATTTGTAGTCTATAGTGATGCCACAAAATACGGACTCGGATGTGTACTTATGCAAGAAGGAAAAGTTGTAGCCTATGCCTTCAGACAACTAAAGGATCACGAGAAGAATTATCCGACACATGATTTGGAGCTCGCAACAGTAGTTCATGCACTAAAAATTTGGAGGCACTATCTATATGGAGAAAGATGTGAAATTTACACTGATCATAAGAGCTTGAAATATTTTCTAACGCAGAAAGATTTGAATATGAGGCAGCACAGATGGTTGGAGTTAGTAAAAGATTATGATTGCGAAATCATATATCACCCTTGAAAGGCAAATGTGGTGGCAGACGTATTAAGTAGAATAGCTTATCCAATTTTTTCAGCATTAACTCCGATTCTGGAAAAATTAGTGGAAGAGATGTAGAAATTTGACATTGAGATTGTACCTTCTAGACTGATTGAGAGATTATCTACAATGACGCTACAACCAAGTTTGATTGAACAAATTAAGGACAAACAACATGACGATATTTTCTTAAATAAGATAAGATGACACGGGGTCCCCTAGAAAGGGGGCCCGTGTACGACCCACGAATATGCTAGGTTGGTGCTCGGTTGGGTGCTACTAGTGAACAATATTTGAATATTGAAATAAAATACTAAACTAAAGGCAAGAAATAAAGAAGACAAATATTAATATAATGGCCGAGATTATAGGTTAGTAGAGAGAAGCAAAATTACAAGAAAATAAAGAGAATAAGATGACAATATATGTTAGAAATGACAAGGAAATGTAAAGCAATGGAAATAAAGAAATGACGAAAAATAGAAGGTGAGTGTGTGGATAATGAAAAGCTGAAAAGTAAAGAGTGATGTGTGTGCAAAAGTGATAGCAATAAAAGTAAAGAAAACCCTTGGTGGATCCGAGGAGCGAGCTTACGGTTTAAGCTCCCGGATTCACGTTTTCCGTGAGGAAAACGACCACCGTAGGCCGGAGATTTTCGTCCTCGTTTCAACTCCCAATGGAGATGATGAGGGAATGAATAAGAGCTAACCTAGCAACCCAAGCTAGGCTAGCAATGGAGGCCAACTCCTCTTGGTTCAAAGAACCAAGGAAAAAATCACCAAAGGAATTTGGGAGATTTAGGGAAATAGTAGTATATTGATTTGGCAAAAAGTTGTCTACAAACACTAATACCATGCATTTATAGAAGTCCTAGGTGGATTAGGGCCCTTGGATCAAAAAGGATGGATGGCCAAGATCAGGGTAAACAAGCACACATCCTAGGGAGGAGATGAATGCCATGCCTAAATGGATCAATGGAGGGAATCTTGTCACATCATCAATCCATGTTGCCACTAACTTTTGTACTTGCAAAATTATACCTTTTTTTGTGGGCTCTTCTTTGGGCCAAGGTTTCCTTTGGGCTTCATTTGTTTTCCTTGAATATTTGAGTTGAAATTCTTCAACCCATAATCCACCAACATACATCTAACCCTAACCACACAATCTAATGCATGAAATGCAATTATAAAATCCTTACAATAAAGGCGAATGTATGCCAAATAAGTTTGAAATAAAAATTACATAAATAGGGCCCAGGAAGACAAATTCCCATAGGGCAAAGTGACGGCTCCTCCAAGCGATCCAAATGCAATCCTTTTTTCATAAATTTTCCTACAAAAATAAAAACACGTAATAAATAGAAAATTTAGATAAGGCACGGGATGCTACTAATTTTCTTTTAATATGCATCCGAGGCATGTCATCCTCTTCGGGTGATTTGAGGATTTGACCTCAAATCCGTTGGTTGACTTCTTCTCAAGGATGACTCCAACAATTTCTCATCTATTAGTTTGTTTATTACTTTGATAGGTTTGAGTTTGAAGGCAATAGGATATGTTCTTCGTTAAAAATTCCAGGTGACATGGAGGATGGATGGTCTTACTAAAATTTTCTTTGGTAAGGGTGGAAAAGTTGAATCCGAGGACTACTTGGGAGGGCGTTTGCTCAAAGATGGAATGAAATTTTCCCAAGTAGGTGAATCCAACAAATAGCGAGGTGGAAATGCTAAAATCCTTCAACCAAAGAAATAGTCCAATTAATATTAAGACCTCAAAGAAATTTACTTACCAATAGAACTTTAACCCTAGTCCTATGGTAAAATTTGTGGTAATGGAATGGTGGAAAGTGAGGTGTTGGTAAGCCACCAAATTTAAGGGTGGGGCATTTTTTGTCTACATAGGGAATAAAATTCCTACTTGATGGTGTAGCTCTAAGAAAGGTGGTAGGAAGGCAATAGTTAGGTTCAAGGCCATAAACCAACATCTTCCTAATGGATGGAAACGGAGAGAAAATTTCCTCAAGATTTGGAAAGGATAGAAAAGGAGTGATGATCATGCTACCTAGTCCAAAAATAGTGTCTTCATTTAAATTTGAATTCTCATGAGACCATAAAAATTCTTTCCCCAATTGGCAAGGCAATTCGTTGGCAAATAAAGGATTTGGGTGTTCTTTGATAAAAGAAGTTTTCTCAAGATGTGGTAGGAAAGGATTTGACACTTTTTCCTCGTACAAAGGATTGTTACGCCAATTGATATGAGGGAGCTCTTCATTAAACCCGCATTTTGACACTAATAAATTCTCTTTTGCTTTTCCCTTTTGGCGGGTGGCCTCATCTTGAGCAACTTGCTCGGGGGTCATCGGTAGTAACTTAATCTTTCTTCCTCCAAAATTAAAGGTATAACGGTTGAGGAATCCATCATAGTTTACCCTTCGATCAAAGTGCCATGGTCGTCCAAGTAATATGTGGCTGGCACTCATTGGGACAACGTCACAAATAACTGCGTCCTTGTATTTTCCTATCACGAAATCTACGGTTACTTGTTTGGTGATCGTATGCTCATTTTTGTCATCCAACCATTGAAGCTTATAAGGTGTAGGATGATTAATCGTTACTAATCCTAGTTTATCGACCATGTCTTGGGAGGCCGCATTTATGCAACTCCCTCCGTCAATTATCATAGAACAAACTTTATCTTTTACAGCACATCGACTATGAAACAAATTTTCACGTTGACAGTCCTTGTCCACGTGCTTAGATGTTAATGCTCGCCTAATGACCATTAGCAAAGGTCCATCTTGTGGCTTGCATTCATCGGCGTCTTCGTCACTTTCTTCTAAAACTTCCTCCTTATCAATTTTGTTGTATTGGCCTTCATCATCTTCACTCCCCCATTCTCCCGTGGATTCTTTGATTACCATCACACGGTTGTTGGTGCACTCGTTAGCATAGTGCCCTTTCCCTAAGCACTTGAAACATTGAACATCACGTGCTCTTGGTCCTTTCGGTTGAGGTTCTTGGGTTTTGTTTGGTGGGGGATTGTGAAGGGTGTTTGATGCTTTTGGTGGCCAAGTTCGATTGGAAGGTTTTTTCTCTTCTTGTTTTGTGGTAATCTTGTCAGAATTATAATTTCTTGGCGGGAATTTGGGAAGGTCAATCTTATGCTTCCTCTTCAATTGCCTCTCCACCGTGAGGGCTAATTGAATGACCAATTCTATGGTCTCCAATTGTTGTAATTCAACCGCATCTCCAATGTCGCGGTTCAAGCCTCTTATGAATCTAGCGATGAGTTGTTCTTGGGGATCATCAATTGCACATCGCATATTAAGAGTTTCGAATTCGGTAAGATACTCATCTACCGAGAGGCTATTTTGTTTTAAGGTGTGAAGTTGATGGAAGAGTTCATGTCTATAGTGTCGGGGGACGAACCTATGATGCATTAAGTCTTTCATGGAAGTCCAAGTTGTAACGGGGTTTCCTAAGGTTCTCATTCGTTGGGCTTGAAGATTGGACCACCACAAAGCGGCGTGGCCCGTGAGTTCAAGAGAGGCTAATTGGATTTTTACTCGCTCGGAGTAATCATGGCATTTGAAAACTCTCTCAACTTTGTCAACCCAATCTAAATATGTGTGCCCGTCACACATTCCATCGAAAGGGGGAATTGTAATCTTAATATTTCGAAGGTCGTCGTTGTCCCTACGACGATTTGGGCGATACTCTTCATCACCAACCCAATCCTCATCCTCCGAGTAATATCGTTGTCTCCTTCTTTCGGGGTTCACTCCAATCTTCCTCTGTGGGTGGTTGAGGGGTATGATTACGAAGTCTAGGACGCTCGGGAATGATCCTAGAGGAGGTTTCTTGAGAAGGGGCACGTTCATGGAATTCTCTACGAGGAGGATTGTTCAGCATTGTTTGGACTTGTTGGGCTAGGCTATTAACTATGTTTGTTAAGGCATCGATTTGTCCTTGCATGCCTCCTTGAGAGCTAGTCTCACCTTCGTGACGTGTGTTTTCGGGAGGGGGAGTATCTCGAGCTCGATTTGATTCAAGGTGTGGTGTTTCACGATTAAATCCAATTCGATTAGTCATAGTTAAGTGAATTATTTAAATTCAATTTCTTGTCTAAGTTAATTTTCCTAAATTAGTGTGGTCTTTATCTTCTTAATGTCTTAGGCAATTTTAGGCTCTAGGGAACATTCTTAGCTAAGACAAATTGGAAATAGGAATCATGCTAATTAGGATAACAACTTAACACTAATAACACTCAATAATAAAACTAAGAAATGAATATTTTCAACGATTTAATTTCACCACAAATTTTCAAGAAATTTTAATGAAGTTGTCAACTTTTACTAAGGATCAATTAGAGCAATATTATTGACAACTAATTAACTCTAAAAACAGCAAATACAAAAATTTAGAACATCATTTAAGTCAAAATAACATGCTGGAATTTAATTCAAATATAGCAGAATTTTAATGTGATGTCTAGCTCTAATTTGCTACTTTAATTCATGCTTTTGCCAAATTCTCGTTAACCGCTTTCATACATTCTCTTAACAGCATATATTAGGTAATTTATGAACTAAAATATGAGCAATAACCAGCACAATAATAGACAAATTCGAGCTTAGCAAAAGAAGCACAAACGCTATGATAATTTGCAACAATAATCCTATTTTTCGATAGTAATAATTTTAAACCGAATTGAAGCACAAAAAATTCCAGAATATTAATATAGAGAATGGACAATATTTAAGTGCTAAAACAAGGTTCAAATGATAACAAGAAATGTCAACAAAAATCGAAATTAAAGAAGCAATAAACCGAGGCAAATATAGTGAGAAACCGTGAAGATTAAGCAACAAATATATAACCGGTTTTGCAATTTCTTTAGGCCGATTTTATGCTAACTTTTCTACCAAAATTTTAGCAGAGTTTCGGCTTAGATTCAAGGCAAAATAAGGATTCAAACTAAACAAAATAAAAGGGAAAAATCGTTGCACAAGAAGGAGGAGAAAACCGAGAAATAAAGAGAGGAAATTAAGAGATTTGGGAGCTATACCTTGTGCATTTTCATGTAGGATCGTCCACCATATTTTTCCATATTAGAACAAGCAATAATATAGCAAAAATGATGGTAGTAAAAATAAAATTTAGATTAGCACAAAATAGCTCAAGGTTAGCACAAATATATAGGAAATTAATGCGGAATAGAAAAAGAGCCGCTATCCCGGTTTTGTGCCGAGTTTTGACTATTGTCAAGGCACTAAAACCATAAGGGAAGCCTTGTGGCTCTGATACCACTTGACACGGGGTCCCCTAGCAAGGGGGCCCGTGTACGACCCACGAATATGCTAGGTTGGTGCTCGGTTGGGTGCTACTAGTGAACAATATTTGAATATTGAAATAAAATACTAAACTAAAGGCAAGAAATAAAGAAGACAAATATTAATATAATGGCCGAGATTATAGGTTAGTAGAGAGAAGCAAAATTACAAGAAAATAAAGAGAATAAGATGACAATATATGTTAGAAATGACAAGGAAATGTAAAGCAATGGAAATAAAGAAATGACGAAAAATAGAAGGTGAGTGTGTGGATAATGAAAAGCTGAAAAGTAAAGAGTGATGTGTGTGCAAAAGTGATAGCAATAAAAGTAAAGAAAACCCTTGGTGGATCCGAGGAGCGAGCTTACGGTTTAAGCTCCCGGATTCACGTTTTCCGTGAGGAAAACGACCACCGTAGGCCGGGGATTTTCGTCCTCGTTTCAACTCCCAATGGAGATGATGATGGAATGAATAAGAGCTAACCTAGCAACCCAAGCTAGGCTAGCAATGGAGGCCAACTCCTCTTGGTTCAAAGAACCAAGGAAAAAAATCACCAAAGGAATTTGGGAGATTTAGGGAAATAGTAGTATATTGATTTGGCAAAAAGTTGTCTACAAACACTAATACCATGCATTTATAGAAGTCCTAGGTGGATTAGGGCCCTTGGATCAAAAAGGATGGATGGCCAAGATCAAGGTAAACAAGCACACATCCTAGGGAGGAGATGAATGCCATGCCTAAATGGATCAATGGAGGGAATCTTGTCACATCATCAATCCATGTTGCCACTAACTTTTGTACTTGCAAAATTATACCTTTTTTTGTGGGCTCTTCTTTGGGCCAAGGTTTCCTTTGGGCTTCATTTGTTTTCCTTGAATATTTGAGTTGAAATTCTTCAACCCATAATCCACCAACATACATCTAACCCTAACCACACAATCTAATGCATGAAATGCAATTATAAAATCCTTACAATAAAGGCGAATGTATGCCAAATAAGTTTGAAATAAAAATTACATAAATAGGGCCCAGGAAGACAAATTCCCATAGGGCAAAGTGACGGCTCCTCCAAGCGATCCAAATGCAATCCTTTTTTCATAAATTTTCCTACAAAAATAAAAACACGTAATAAATAGAAAATTTAGATAAGGCACGGGATGCTACTAATTTTCTTTTAATATGCATCCGAGGCATGTCATAAGAGATCAATTGAAAAGCTAGAATGTATCAGAATTCTCTATGTCGGAAGATGAAATTATTAAATTTAAGAAAAGATGGTGTATAATTGACGATACGGAATTAAAGAGAGTTATATTAAAGGAAGCACATTCAACTCCATACTTGGTACATCCTGGTGAAACCAAAATGTATCAAGATTTGAAGCAATAATATTGGTGGCGAGGACATCCGTGTCAGCAAGTCAAAGCAGAGAATCAATAGCCTTCTGGCATTTTACAACCATTATTTGTACCTCAGTGGAAATGGGAACATGTCACGATGGATTTCGTAAGCGGACTCCCAAGATCAAATAAGAATTTTGACTCTATTTGGGTGATAGTTGATAGGCTGACAAAATCGGCGCATTTCATTCCTATACGGACTACTTACAATATGGATCAGTATGCCCGACTATATATTAAGGAAATCATCAGACCTCACGGTACGTCTATCTCTATAGTTTCGGATCGAGATACTCGTTTCACGTCAAAGTTCTGGAAGAGTTTGCAAAAAGAAATGGGCACTCAGTTAAATTTCAGTACAGCTTTCCACCCTCAAACAAATGGATAGTCAGAAAAAACAATTCAAACCTTAGAGGACATGTTAAGAGCTTGTGCAATCGATTTTCCAGGAAATTGGTGTAAGAATTTGCCACTAGTGGAGTTTTCCTACAATAATAGTTATCAAGCTTCAATTGAAATGACACCTTATGAAGCACTTTATGGAAGGAAGTGCAGATCTCCAGTACATTGGGACGAAGTCGGTGAAGGTACTCTGGTGGGACCTGATATTTTAAGACACACTGCGGAGATTGTTACTCTAATCCGAAAAAAGATCCTTGCAGCCCAAAGTAGACAGAAAAGCTATATAGATCAAAGAAGGAGAAAATTGGAATTTACCGTAGGTGAGCAAATATTTTTGAAAGTTTCTCCAATGAGAGGTGTAATGCGGTTTGGAAAGAAGGGAAAACTAAGTCTAAGATACATAGGCCCGTTTGCAATTTCAGCAAGAATTGGAGAGGTTGCTTACAAATTGAATTTGCTTGAGTCACTCAAACAGGTTCACAACGTGTTTCACATCTCGATGTTGAGGAAGTACGTACCAGATCCCTCACATATTTTGCCAATGAGACCCGAAGAAATTGTACTCAATCCTAACTTATCCTACGAAGAAAGGCCGATTCAGATTCTAGAATCAGAAGAAAGAAACTTGCAGAATAAGAAGGTCTCGCTTGTAAGAGTTCTATGGAAGAATTGAAACGTCGAGGAGGCAACCTGAGAAATGAAAGAAGAAATGAGAAAGGTCTACCCAGAACTTTTCAGATAATTATTTAAATTTTGAGGATAAAATTTCTTTTAAGGAGGGAAGATTGTAACATATCAGGATTTTAATTCCAAATTAAGGAAATCAATTTATTTCTTAATCTCACTTAAGGAAACCAATCAAACCCTAAATTTCAATTCCCCAAATTTTAGTGAAACTAAACCCTGATTTCAGATGTTATTTTGAGATTTTTAAAACAAATCAGAAAATTGTTTCCAAAATAACACCCTAATCTTCGGTGTGTTACAACCCGAAGTATATAGAAAAATATTTCATTCCTAATACCAAACCTCCACATACAAACATTATGGAAATTCATTCCTAAACCGTCGTCGAATCTGATCAAATTAGGGTCAGATTTGTATCAAATTTTTAGGAAGGTTTTTGGAATGAAATTATTCTCGTAATCAGAGAAGTTGGTGTGGAAAAGGAAAATCACACCTACATATCAAATCTCTTTCTCCCGATTTCTAAAAACCAAAGAGAATTCGGAGAAAAACCTTACCTCGCAGAACTGCCGCCCCCGACTCTGACCACCATGAGTTGACAGACTCCGGCGACGTCTCTGAAAAGGAAGAATCACAGCTTCAACTCCGATCAACCCCCCATCGACGGGCTTTCTCTCCCGGTCGAATCCCTCTTCGCATCGTCGGACCCTTCTCGGCCTCCGTCGGGAACCACCAACAGTGTACGTTCCTCTCTCGTTCTCGCTCTCTCTCGTTCTCGTTCTCGGTCTCACTCTCTCTCTCTCTCGCAGAAGCTCGCACGAAGAAGAAGGCAGAGGAGAACCAGTTTCTTTTGTTCATAATTCAGAACCGAACCAAGCATCAAGGCTGAACCAGACCAGCAAACCAAACCAGCCCAATTGACCAAACCGGCCCAAACACAAAATTATTCAATTGAATATTTTTGATTGTTAAGGACGCCCAAGTCAATTCGAAAATCCAACGCTTGGATTTATTGGTAAAGAAATTTTATCCCTATTAATTTAAAAAATTATTTAAGGGTTAGTGTATAAATTTAAATATCTCTAATTTTAGGCAAAGAAGATTATCCAACGTTCGGGAAAAATAAATAAAAATCATATTCCCTATTTGCTCGGAATCCAGGTAAGTGAAAGTATCACGTTTTTCAATGTTTTAGCTTTGACCCTACATTACAAAATCTATATTTTTATTACAGCTTTATTTTATATTTCTGATATTTGAGCTTTAGATATTGATATAGAATTGTTAAAAGATAAAATTTGATAGGACATTTGCATGTGTATGAAACCGATAGAATTGACGAAAAGTATGTGAGATTTGGCCAACGGTTGGAACAAGTTCTAACTAGAGGTGATGACTGGAACAAATTCCAATTAGATGTGATATTTAACCGACAGTTGGAACAAGTTCTAACTAGATGTGAGGGTTGGAACAAGTTCTAACTAGATGTGATATTTGGCCGAAGGTTGGAACAAGTTCTAACTAGAGGCGATGTTTGACCGAAAGTTGGAACAAGTTCTAACTAAAGGTGAGGTTTGAGCAAAGGTTGGAACAAGTTCTAACTAGAGGTGATGTTTGACCAAGGGTTGGAACAAGTTCTAACCAGAATGTAACTGATAAGGCAGAATTCGGGAAAAAGTAAATGTTGACACTTGCACATATTTTCGCTTACTGAGTTTTTCTCATAGTTTTAATTTTGCGATGTAGGTGAGTTTTTATTTGAGGAAGAACTAGTTGTGCTCGAGAATTCTCTAGAGGCAGGCGAGCGTACAGAGGAAGATATTGTCGTTAGTTTTGAATAAAAATTTAAAGTTATGCTTTTATATCGATTTTAAAAAGACGTTTTATAATTAGTTGCATTTAAATTTATTTTTAAGTTGGAATAATTTATTACCTCAATAGTTGGATTTTTATTAAGTACGCTATTGTTTTTAAAAGATTTTATGAACGAAGTTTTAATTAATATTTGTTTAGTATTTAATGTTCTAAATATTTATTGATATTAATTGCAAGGTTTCCGCTTATTAAATAATTTTGGTATTTTCAATAATTTTGAATTAAGAAAATTAGGGTTTTATAACGATCCAATTTAACCTAATTTGCAAATCAATTTGGGAAAAATTTTTAGGGTTTTCAAATTGGGGAAAAATTGAAATTAAATTTTGGGGTCGTTACAGATTGTCAAGTGAGAATGTCACATAGCCCTATGCAACTTGTGAGAGCTCCAACAGTCTAGTGAGAGACATATAGTGACAAATAGCTCTCTACGAGAACTTGAGCAATCGTGCAATAGACGAACAGAAGCACGAACTAGGAAGAGCGAATGAAAACAGATGGACAATGCGAGAGACAAATATATGATTGTCGTCGACGATTCATCGATGCTCGATTTGGAGGCATGAAGCACTCTGCTATGTGTTGGTGACTCAACGAGAGGAAGATTGATTTAGAGGCACTGATCACTCTAATTTGTGTCAGTGACTCAGTGCGATGAACAAATGTAGCTCTTTCCTCCTAGCCAATAGTCGTCGACAATGGAGACTGCAGTTGCTGGATGCTGAGTAGCGGATTGGAGGAGAATGCCGATTGGAATGGACAATGAAAATTAGGAGAGAAAACTGAACTTCAGTTCGGTTTTTTTCAAATCTTGTTAATTAAAAAAGAGAACCTAACTGAAGATTTCGGTTGCCCCTTGGTTCGGTCTCAATTTTGGGTTTTCGTTCGGTTCATCGGTTCGAACCAAATCGATTCCTACACCAAGTTAAAACTCGATATTGAATACGAGTCAAATCCAATCAGAACCAACTATAATTCGGGTCACACAACAATCTAACCGAGAATAGAGAGGACTAGAAGTTCCATCAACTAATTTATTACTACTTTCTTGCAAAAATCCCAATAAATCCAATGGAAAAGAATGGATCACATAGCTTGTAGGGATCTGAAACATTGCAATGCCACAAAAAATTAATGTCTTTAATGAAATAGGGTTATATTGGTTATTGGAAAAGCTGAAATCCTTTAATTATGACAATAAGAAGAAGGTTGAAAGGATAAAATGGTGCTACTATCAACAACTTCTCACATGCAAAATAGGTGGCAAAAAAGAGTAAAAATGGACGCTACTAGTAGAGATGACAATTGAGTCTGTCGAGTCTAAAAAATCTGACTCACCGACCCTAGCAAGTTAAACGAGTCGAATTTAATGAGTCCAACGAATTGAGTCTAACGATTTGAAAAAAAAAAATGTTAACACGAGATAGCTCGTGAGCCAATGTTAAATGAGCCGGCTAAATGAGTTTAACAAGCCGAGCTTAACGAACCAAACATATATAAATATTTTCAATTTATATAAATGTAATGTATTTTTTTAAAAAAATTAATTTTTAAAATTATAATAATTATTTATCACTATAATATCAAAATATAATAGTTCATATTTTTATTAACATATAAAATAACATGTATTTAAGAAAAAAATTATTTAAGATTATCTAATAAAAAATATCATACAAATATAATTAAAATATTTCACAGTTGCATAATTACAAATTATACACGTGTTAACTAAGTTGACATCTATTTAATTGTCAATCATTTACAATTATGCTGACAAACGATCTCATTGAGCCGAGCCTAGCCAACTTTAAAAAAGTCCAGCTTGTTGAGTCTAACGAGTTAAACGAGCTGAGCTTAACGAGACAGTTCAAAAAAATTTCAACCCGAGTCTGTTTACGAGGCAAAGTTAAATGAACTAAACCGAGCCTGCTCATTTATCATCTCTATCTATGAGTGCATTATGAACGTCATATAGACATAAAAGTAAATAAATAATAGGGGTGATCGTGGTCCGAGTCAGTCTAGTTTTTGGAGAGACTAAGACCGGACCACTAAAATTCAATTTTTCAAATTTTGTATGCCCTTCGTTAGTTTTATATTGATTTTCGGCTTCGATTCGTTATCGTCCAAGGTTGAATTCTCCAAATCCATAGTTTTGCCAATACTCCTATTTCCACATTTTTGGGATTTAAACAAAACATCCGTTCTCAATTTGGACTTCGTTTGCTATTTACTAAAACGTCTGTACTTTTACGATAGGGTATTACTCGATATCGTGTTCTATCCCGAAAATTCCCACTTCCTTAAAATTCCAATAGCCCTTTGGATCGTAATGACGCTTTTCTTTTCGTAATCCGACTGATTTGCCATATTTACACAAATGCCATTAAACAAAAAATAAAATATAATATATATTGAAATCCGAAATCCGTACGAGCCGGATATTACAGCCCCTTCGGGAATTTTCCAGAGAGTATAGCTCCTATTTCTTTCTTCTTTCCTTCATCTTCCTCCACGCCTGCATGCACTTTTTAAACACAAAACACAAACATATCAACTCTTCACTTTTATTACTACTTCTTCAACCAATCTCTTTACATACCTCCCAAA